>PVIA01002985.1:0-185680 GCA_004024845.1 Tonatia bakeri | reverse complement strand
CCAGCAACCGCACATTGATGTTTCTCTCCCTCTCTCTCTCTCTCCCTCCCTCCCTCCCTTCCCTCTCTAAAAATAAATAAATAAAATCTTTAAAAAAAAACCTACAGTAGAAATTCTTATAAAAAAAATAAAAAATAAAGTAACAAAAACGTTGCACTGAGTCAGCATGACAGAACATAGACGTTCTTGAAAATGCACACAGGCTTCTGGAAGTTTAAGATCACGATTCTGTCCTGTTTGGTCAGGGAGGCGGTGCTGTGTGAGAGTCTGTGTTTTTAGTTACTTTGACCTCCCCGTCAGGGCTTCTCGTTGCTGGGCAGCCCTACCCCTTCCCATGGGGCTCAGCTGCCACTTGGCGTTTCTCCAGTCTAGGATCATCGCTATCAGCATATGACTGTGTAAACCTTATGAACCAGAAGCTCCAATTCTGTTTAATATCATATATATCAAATATCATTTGATATTATATATATATATAAATCACTTGATATATATATTCCCCATTAGATTACCTTTTCATGGAAGGCCGAGCAATCCTCCATTCTATTGGGCTGTAGCTACTAGAGACAGGATTTCCAGGGGTGGATTATCACTGGCCAGCAATTCCTTCGTCTTCCAACCTCTAGAAAAGTGCAAAAAGTAAGTTACTAAGTGACAACTCAAACACGTTCAAGGAGGACACTCTCCTTCAGAGACATTTAAAAAAACAAGAACACCCTCCCTTTATGAAACACCTCTCAGAAATATGTTTTGTCAAATCATAACTGGATGTCAAATCCAGTCATTCTGGCCTTGCTAATTACCCGACATTACTCCTTGGAACCACGGTTGCCCGACACAACTCTTTTCCCTCCTCCGAATTTCCCAGCTGTGTAGACACAGCTCTGCTGAGACCTGCTGGACTAGGTAACCCGAAGGGAACTTTCCTACGTGGTGGGGTCCCCACCCATCCTTCCCCACACTTCCTAGTGGAATTTTGGAAGGCACCGACAGCCTTTGTGAGGGTACCACACCTCGCATTCTCATTTTTCCACTCCGTGGGCAGTTCCTCCTTTTGGACTCCGTTCTCCGGCAAAGCTGACCCAACAACGCCAGACTCTTCCCTTAAATACTTTAGCACCTGGGCGCCAGCACCTGCAGCTGATCAGGGGAAGCAAGATCACCTTGGGTGTGTTCTCCCAAACCACTGATTCCGATTAGTCCGAGGAAAAGTACAGATGACTTCCAGCTGAAGAGAAACACATCCCAGTCCAGCTGGCTCCGGCTGGGGAGGGCTTCCTGTTGGCTCCCGGAACAGACCTACGGCCTTCCGACCAGGCCTTGGTTGGAGTTCAGGGACTCGTCCTGTGAGGAAACGCCCTTCTTATTCAATCGCTGGAGAGGGGATTTGAATAATCAAGTTCTCTAGTGTCATTCCAGCACTGGACAGATGCATTTTTGTCATTGTGGAGTATAAATAGATCTGGAAATGCCTGTAGAACAGGACACGACAGCTAAGTTTCCTCTCTGATGGGATGCCAGTGTTTTGAAAGTGTTCCCTTGCTCTTTCATGAAGGAGCATCCTCGATTTGGTTGATACTTTGGTTGAAGAATCAGACTGGTCCTCATTTTACAGATTCATTGCTCCTGATTAAGAAAGTGAAGTCACCTGCACAGTGACCGCTTCTGCTGCTTTCTGGATCTGCGTATCCCCTCTGAACCCAAGCCTGGCAATTCTCCCTTCCACAGCGTGGCTTACAGAAAACTGGAGAGTCCCCATCAACACACTCTCGTTGAGGGAGTCTCTTGGACCCATTGGGGATTATTACCCATAACTACCCATGAACCAACCATTTGGGCAGTTCAATATCAAACCAGCTGAGGTGTTGGGTAGGAACTGATCATAGGATGCAGTTCTGGGGTACAAATAAAAGTATAACTCAGTTTGACTTACCACTATCCCCAGAAGCGTCAGCATGCTGTCGGGGAGAGCAGCATGTAGGGGGACTAGAATCATTATGTGGGATCCTGAGAAACCCTCTGAATTTTTAATTTGCTTTTGGGCAATATCCTCTCTACCCTTGCTGGGTCTCTGTGGTGAAAAAAGCATGGGAAGTAGCCTCCTCTCCCCCACTGACTGCATTTTTATTATCCAGTTTACTGTCCCCGTCAGCACCTTCTTGAGGAGGCGAGTTCTTTCAGGGAGAACATCGTGCACTCGGTTTGGTGTCAGATCTGCACTGGTTTTGCTGAGAAGAGCGACTGTGTGTTACACGGTTTACTACCTAAGTATGCAGCCTCTGGAAATACAACCCACGATGAATGCACAGAAATTTAAAAAACAACATAGAATATCGAAGAATGAATATAATTTAGAAATCTATTCTAATTCCTCATTTTACTGGGGCATAAACTAAGTCCCGGATAAACAAATTGACTAACAAATATTTCTGAGGAAATCAGCAGTGAAGGGAATTGGATTACGCCACCCCAAAATATGTCACCTCAAGATACGTGGCTTATGGATTATTTTGAGCTGAAGGCAATGGAGATTCAACTAATGTATAAAGAAGGCTTCTTGAAATAGCCCTTATCTGACCAAAGGCTGCAACTTCTCAGGGATGAGGATGGCCACGAACCATCTTCCCAGACAACTCTGACGGCCATGAAGCAGAGGGAGAGTCAGCACTGAGATGGGTCTCCGCAAATGAATCTCACTAACGGGACTCTTCTTTCCCATTAGTTTCCCTGTCTACACACCTTCCCACAAGTGACAGCCTCTGGAGCCTCGAAGCCCCTTTTCCTTTGTCTGGTCACTTCCCCCCAATTGGCTGCCCTTTATTAAAATGGCCTACGAGCTTCCAAGTGTGACTGCTTCTGTGGGTCTTCACTTCTCTTTTGTGAAGTCCTCATAATAATGTACTTTTTCTTCCATGAGTCTATCTTTGTTGGCTTAATTCACATGTCCCAGCTACAGAATCTAAGAGGGTAGAGGAAAAGTTTTTTCCTCTCTTACAGTGGCAAAATTAAGACCAAGACTCCCTGGTCTTTTGATACCCTGTTTGGCAGCCAAAAGAAAAAATTTTAAAGGCCCAAAGTCATATTCTATTTATGAAAGTGTCATAACACCTTGAAAATTTGTTTATCATGTTTATACTTATATTTCTATTTCTTGTTGAGAACATTTGGAGAAATGAGAAGGAAAGAACATAAAATTAAGACTAGGGTCTACTTAAAATTATTGAGGACACTATTTCCTTTGAATTCACCAGGCCATTGTCCTATAATGATCAATTCAGAAAAAAATTCTGGGGTGCCTGTCCCACCTCCCCCATCACCCCCAGCTGGTAAGTGTTTGTGCAGATGCATATGGAATGGTGTGCAAAAGTTCAAGCTTTGAAGTCACATAGACCTGGGCTAATCCATTGACTTATTGCATGTAGACTGGTTATGAGAGCTTTGACAATATTCTTTGCTGTGTGTATTGCTGCAGCAGACAAACTGCTGGAGGGTCCTGAAATGTCAACCTGATATTCCTCTTAGTCCTTTGAAAAGTGGCATAGTGTCCACCACTATGACATTTAAGTGAACGTAGAAAATCCAAAAGCAATCAAGTAGGGTGCACCTCAACGCAAGGGTTTCTGCGTTCGTCAATGGAAGCTGGCCTGTGCTGTAGGGAAAGCTGTGCAGTTCTTCAGAACCAGCACAAGGAGCTGATGGAATCCTGTTGGAATGGCCCAGCAGAAGGGGAACTGACTTGAGAAAGCTACGCACGCTGCTGATTTCTGTGTAGAGTTTGATGCTAAAAGGTACCATTAAAGGTGAAGACCACATCTAGTGTCAAAGCAGTTAAAATATTAAACGTCCCTAATGACTGCTTTTAAGTCACTGCTATTCCTTACAAAAACAAACCCGTGCTAGATTAAGTGTGGGGCACTCACGGGACAAATGATACCAGTCATCTGGATTTCTCATTATGGAGCTTCTGCCAAGTTCAGACTCTGCCAAGGATGATTTAACCATTCGGAGTGTCAGACTGACCTTGCACTTGGGGAGGAGGGTGGGGAGAAGCCTCACCGCCTGAGCATTGTTTTCTTGAGTCCTGACATACTGAAACTGTGAGTTTGATTACCTTCCTTCACCCTCGTAGTTAAAATCTCCACCCGGCATAATCGTGCTATTAAAACTACGTGTGCTGGAGGCCTCTTCATCTTCCACATATTAAATCAAACAAGGACTTTTAAGGAAGGTTTTAGAGGACAGTGGGGGAGTGGGGGTAGGAAACAGAGATAAAGAGATTAGAACTCCAGAGCTGGCAAAATTAGAGACAATGGCCCTTTAATTGGAGGTGTCTGTTCATGTGTGTTTTTTTAGCCTCCTGAGAAATATTAGGCTGCAGTGAAAGGCCTGTGTAACAAGACATGAAATATTTTGTCTGAGCCGTGGGTCTGCAATTCTGAGTGCATTCGAAAAACAAGGCCCTAAGTGCCTCTAAACCACAGGTAGCAAACACAAGGCCTGAGGGCCAAATACAGTCCTCCACCTTGTTTTATCCAGCCCGGCACCTTGTTTCTACCTGGCAGCAGCACCAAGCTCTCGCTGAACTACTAAGGAGTAGTTACATTTGTACAGTTCTAACATTACATTAGGCCCCTTGAAAGCAACTGAGAGGCTGATGTGGCCCCTGGTGAAAATGCAATGGACACCCCTGCTCTAAACATAAGTAAGCACAGTTTTTTTCAAAGATTTTTATTTATTTATTTTTAGAGAGAGGGGCGTAAAGAAAAACTGTTCTCCAGGAGGGAGTTGGTGGTCCGTGAGAAGTGAAATTTATGAGAATTTCTCACTTATCCAAACTGTTTTAAAAGTCACATGGAAACAGATTCTCCATCTAGACCTGGCATTCACTGATAAGAAATTTTCTACCTGCTCTGGAGGTCCCACTTGTGGACTGTACAGGGGGAAGGTTTCCCCACACTTTCCAATTTCCCCTAAAGTCACTGAAGTCCCAGAGAGATGTTTGGGGCAATTCTACTAGTAATAATTGAGCTCTTTTTTGGAAGCATGTATTACCTGTCAGGTATTGCTTTACGTGATATCAAATTTAATTTATTATTCATGCAAAATTTACAAGGAAGGTTTTAAGCCCATTTACCAATTCAGTCTGAAAGAATGTAAGGATGTTGCTTACGATTGCTAGCATTCAGTGGAAATGAGGTTCCAGTTAGCTTTGCCTCACTATGAAGCCCAATTCCCTAGGACATGCTGTCTGTCATCCATGCCTGTCCAAGCCTGCCCCAATAAACACCCTGCTGGGTAGAGGTGGTTATTACTTATTATTTTTCTTTACTATGTCTCATTTCTTTACTTATGTGGTTATAAATTTAAAAGACACTGTAGAATCTTTCATTAGATAGTTTTTTGTGGGGAGGGGTCTGTTTTTTAAATAAAAGCTAATTTGGAAGAATGGATTGTATGCAGTCTTACTCAAAAGCTGCTGGGTGATCCTAGGAACCAGCAATGAACTTGACATTCCTTCATTTGTAATTTCCTTGCTCGGAAGAGGCTTGAGAGCCTGATTAAAATTGGTCACTCCTTGGTCACAACCAGATGATAACATTTATTGGACAAATTAACTACCCTCAGGTTCTAAGTGTGATTTTCAAGTGGTCCCGAGAGGAAAGATTAAAAAAATAATGAGCTACGTTGCTTTTGAATAATCAGGAAGATTCGCGATCTCAACAGGGCTTTAGAAATTCTGGATGCACACAACCTCCACCCAATTCAGAGTTGGCCCTTTTCTCTGGATTCTCAATCTACGTGCCCCGACACTTCTTGTTTATTTTGGTGCTGAAAAAGTTTGCAACTCATTGTTTATACTGCGGAAGAGTCACTTCTTTGAATTGCCTTCCTCTGGTTGAAGGGCAAAACTATGCCAGGGGCAAAACTGTAAAAAAAGCTAACGTTTACCCTTGGCTTGGTTCTCTCCTGCCCCACCCCAGCCCCCACACTTGGCCTTTTAATTAGTTTCTATTACCAGCGCCCAGTGGTGTCAGGTTCCCCCATCTCCTCTGCAGCATAAAATACTCAATAAACTCATTCATACTAAAGGATCCCTACATTAATACTATATTTTCCAGAAGCTTTAAAAAAAAAGTCTTAAAAGAAAAAAACCTAGGGAGTGGATCAATGATTTCAAAGGTATAAAGGACTCATTATAGTGGACAAATGGTGTGTGTGTGCATGTGTGTGTGTGCGCACACGCACACTCGCGTTGTGTACAATACATGTTATTGACACAATCACTTCCTCAGGGGGAGCCCGTGCTCACCCACTTGGTGCCAGAGACAGAGACGTAAGTCAGGACGGCTGTGTCTCCCAGTTACAATGAATCGTAAACCACCAATTTTCACCCCACTTTTTTGTGGGGGTGCAGCTGAGGTTGGGTCTTCAGCTAGGCTGACTCAAGTTTTTTCGGTACTTAGAATGAAAGGGCTCCTGACCGACATACTAACGGCCCGATTTAAAGTAGTGTTTTGGGTGGGCCCTATTCCGGCTGCCTCTCTTCTACCCAGGGAATGTTGCTTTGCTATAACTTTTGAAAAATAATGCCGTGTTGACATAGTAACCTGCAGTGATTTGCCAGTAGGCGGCTGTGGCGTTTCTCGCCATTTCTTGTTGGTATCTTTGATGCGACTCAGTTCAGTTTGGTTTAATTAACCTCAGCGAGGTGCTTGGTAAGGTGCTTGGTAAGGCGCTTATCCGGAAGGTGAGCAGTAAACCATTTAGCTATCCCTTTGCAGTGGAACAGCTCTGCCACTTACAGGGGCTTGGAAAGTGTAAGCTACCATTTCAGGTTCTGTGTATCATCGTCCTGGACCCTCTGTTGAGAATTGATAAAAATCAATGACCTGTCTCTGTTTCGACCTTGGATGTGACAGAGCTGAGGTCTTTGGTAAGCAGAAGATGGGGCTGGTGGTTACAAGCTGATACTTGACAAGTTCCCTGGAAGGAAAAAGACCATTTACATTTATATTTCTAGCGCTGGGTGGTCATACGAGCTTTTCAGCAACACTGCCAACACTCCAATTAATGAAAGACTATACAAACACGAGATGAAAGTATGAATCCCCCGGGTCTTGTTTTCAATGTCTATTTATTCGAAGTGATTATGATTGTGTATTTATTTATATGTGTGTATGTAAACTCACACAATTCTTCATAGAAGAGTCTATAAATAGCTATACTAACCATCCTCGTTAAATATCACATGGATTCCAGTGGAAGAAAAGTTCAAACTGGTGGGGCTGTCACCACTCTCTCCCTGTCACTTCCTTGTTAATTGTTTAATATGAGTTTGTTTTTGGCTCCTGGACTGGTGACATGGAGTGTGACTAAGCCTTTGCCCCGAGGACCTTCCCTTCTCTGAGTCACTGACTGTTGCCTTCCATCTGGGAGCTGGGGTCCTCTTTGCACCCCCAGCTTGCTCGGGGCTCAGAGTGTAGTGAGGGGTCCTGTGGGGGCAGCAGCTCCAGTTGTGAGGGAAGATCTGCCCAGGGGTGGCTCCTGCTCTCCGGGTGCCAGGTTAGTGTCTGAACATGTCAGCTGAGGACATTCTCCTCGCTGGGATTGGGCCAGATGATACAAATCAGCTGGATGAAAAAGTCAGACAGTCAACTCACGCTTTTGTCTATAGATCTGTGAATAATCAGTTTGAATGACTGTTTTTTTTTTAAAATGACTTCTGTTTAGGGACATATCTTATACAACAAAACCCAGCACGCTTTTTCTGATTAGCTTGACTGGTTAAGAAAATCATATGGAAAATAATGAATTAATTTGGTGTGTTAACTCAAATGAAATTAAACAACTTCATTTTCATTTGTGACTGACTTGAATCAGGTCTTAATATTTATGTCATCCATACCTAAATGAGATAAATTCATTGGTAATACAAGTTACTTTAGTACTAAGAGCCTTTAAAATGTTTACCCTCTCAGTCGGATCTTTGTTCATTGGCTCAAAGGTTGCATTTTTTATGAGTTATATATTAGACTGTGACTAGAGATGTAAGCTTTATTGGTTAGTTTGATTATAACAATCTGTATATGTATGAAAAAAAAACCCAGGAATGATCTGAGTTAAATACCCATTATTTTCTTTTCTCCAAAATGTCAACATTATTTAAATTGTGACTTTTCAATGAGTTATTCAACTTTATAAAATAGAGGTTTATGCACAGAAATCCATCCTTTCAAATGACTGGATCAAATTGACTGGTAATCATTCATTATGATGCTTCAAAAAAAATTGGCTATCAAAATGGTATATCCAGTAATTCAGCATGGAATTGTATAAAATGCTATACTGTAGTTCAATGGGAGATGACATTATAAAAACTGGGAAACATGGTTCTTGATATTAAGGAACTTATCATCTCCCTGAGAGGACACCCCCACACCCCCACACCCCCACACCCCCATGTAGGTACACACATACACACACACGTAGACTCTACACAACAAGGAAAATGTTGTAGCCAGAAGTGCAGGGAAACCTGGAGGAAGTGGCGGCAGAGGGCTAAAGTGACCAGGCACTTGAAATAGGGTTTGAAGAATGAAACAAACCATGTAGTTGAAGAGGGAGGAAAAATGCTGTGGGGAAAAAAATACCAGAAAATGAGTCCTTATTCCTCTCACAAAGGAAGTGTGGCAATATGAGAAAAGTCAAGAAGGACACATTTTAATACGAGGTCAAAATGGTGACATGATGTCTCTGATTAAATCCACATGATTCATAACCTCTTTCTCTCTACACACCTGGTTCAATGGTTTTCATCAACCAAATTAACAAGCTATTTCATTAAGTTAGCAGGTCAACAGGTGCCCTGATTATTGATGGACAATAAATCACCCCAAAACTTAGTAGCTTAAAACAACAACATGTATTTTTAATCTCTGATGGTTTCTATGCCTGAGGATTTGGGGAAGAGCTGACCCTTTGGGGTGCTTCTGGGTCAGAGTCTTATCTGGTTGCAGGCAGGTGTTGGCTGGAGCTGAAGAAGTGGGGTGAGGGGTGCTAATGGGGTCAGCCAGGAACTTCCCTTCATGAATTCTCAGAGCCTCTCCCTGTGTCTGTCCCACACAGGTGAGTCTGGGCTTCCTCACCTCATGGTGGCCTCAGGACGGTCAGACAGTTAAGTGTGGCTGCTGAAGGCCACATGAGTGAGAATTCTCACAACTCAGAAGCTCACTGCTTGTCTTTGCTGGCCTGGCCCTGAAAGTCCCAGTCTGTTGCCACCGTCATCGAGTCAAACTGTGTCCAGTGTCAAGGGGAGGAAACACAGAGCTCCATCTTTCTACACCCAAGTTCTGTCGTGAAGAGCTATTGCTCTGGCCATTTTGAAAACATCGTCTGCCATTGTGGGTCCTTTTGAGCATTTTGTTTGATCAAAGGCTCTCCTTGAGGAAGACATTGGTAGAAAAACCTCAAACAAGTGATGCTTGTGTTTATGGACTGAAGAGTGTAATATGCACTTGAAAGAGCGGACAACCATCATTCAGACACTGGTATAATCAGGCACCTACTGATGACTCGAATATCCCATCTCCCGTCCTCAGCTCGTGGCTACTAGTTTATAAAAATAGAAGGACATGTAAAGATTGGCTTTATTAATAACACATGAAAAGTCATCTTCAAAATGCCACACAGGGGTTTCATAGTTTGTTTTCTTATCTCTCCTTCTTTTGAATCAAAGCCCAGCCTGGTGGTATTTCACACCAGCTTTCCTTGGGCTGGGTTTAATTGCGGAGAGGTGTCTTTCGCTAATGAGGTTGAGCAATCTAAACTGTAACCTGCATTCCTGAGACTTGGGCTTATGTATTTTAAAACATAGCTAAGGGTTAAATAGGCTTTTGAAACAGAATAGCCTTTTTATGATTGTTGTTGTTATTGCTATTATTCCGAACATGAAGCTTCATGTTCCGAAAGTATTTATGCCCTTTCACAAGGAAGGGCAGTCCTCCTTGAAATTGTCAAACATGCGCCAGGAGCTACATTACTGAATATCAACCTCTCACCTTCATGACAATCAGAGTTTCTCTTCATGCCCTAGTGCTGTTTTTATTTTTCCCCAGAGAAAATTCTCTTACCTCTGCTTTGGCCTTCTTTGCCTTGTTTTCTATTCTCTCATGGATAAAACATCACCAGGGAAACATCAATTACAACTGCACATATTAACTAGTAGGCAACAAATCCCATTTTACAAGGACCTCTGGACTGATGAGAACGCTTCTAAATGCTTCTCAACTACCTCTAAACCAGGTGTGTCAAACTCATTTTCACCGGGGGCCACATCAGCCTCAAAGTTGCCTTCAAAGGGCCAAATGTAATTTTAGGACTGTATAAATGTAACTACTCCTTAACAGTAAAGTGAGAGTTCAGTACTGCCACCAGCTACAAATAAGGTGTCAGGCCAGATAAAACAAGGTGGAAGGCCAGATTCGGCCTGTGGGCCTTGTGTTTGCCACCTTTGCTCTAAACATTTCTCAACTGCCTACAATCGCCACCAACTGAAATGTGTGTTTACACCTTGTCTAGTAGGGTCCCACTACGAGAAAGACACTGGTGTTTTATCAAGGTACCAGTCCATATAATACAAACTGTTGTCTACCTGAGGGAAGCTGAAGAGACTTCACATAAGGTCTATGGCATTGACCTTTGCCCGTTATCACTGTCACCTGTGTGATGTTAATATCCTGAGTCTAGATGGCATCCCAGGAGTTGCGATTTGGAACGAGAGCCGTTTTGGTTTGATATCAAGAATACAGAACTTGGAAACCACAATTTTCTAAGAAGTCCACTTTTTTAACTCAGCATTTCTAATCACCAGGTTAGACTAGATTGCAACTAGCTTAACTACTTAACCAGTAACCCCTTTAAGTATTTCTCCATGGTTCTACATGCTATTAGGGCTACAACTAGCAAGTAGTAAAATAACTACAAGTTTTGGTTAATTCATAAAAATAATATGATATGATACTGTCATTTCTGAGTATGAAAAAGCACCAAAGCTCTTGCAAATTTCATTTCAGTTTCCATTTCCTGACTCGAGGCAAACATTCTGAAGCTTTTATTGGTGTCCTTCACAAGGATTAAAGAAAAGGTTGTCAATGAGCCTTACCCTGAACATTACACCTTCCATAAAAACCAGTTCCAAATGGGTCATGGGTATTCCAGTGTAAAAAGAAAATGATCCAGCTTTTATTAAAAAAAAATAGGAGAAAATCCTCAGGAGCTAGGACTATGTAAAGAGTGTTTAGTCTTGACACCAAAAGCACAATAGAGATAAAAATTAATAAATTTGACCTCATCGAAATTAACTTTTGCTCTGCAAAAGGCCCCATGAGGAAGAGGAAAAGATCAAGCTACCTATTGGGGAAAAAAACCTTTGCAAACCACGTATCCAACAAACACCTCATATCTGGAACATGTATATAAAAAAACCCTCAAACAGCAATAACACAAACAATCCAATTAGAGAATGAGCAAAGGCAAGAACAGGCATTTCACTGAAAAGGACATACAGGTGGTAAATAAGCACATGGACCAGTGTTCACCATCATCCCCTATTAGAGAAACGCAAATTAAAACCGCGAGATAGAACTACATGCCTGGCAGGGTTCACACAACTGTCAGTGCCAACAGCACATGCTGGTGAGAATGCAGAGAAACGAGAGTGCTCAGACGCGGGGAGTGAAAGGGGTGCAGCTGCCCTGGGAAAGACTTTGGCAGTTTCTTTAAAAACTCACCATGCACTTACCATATAATTCAACAACTGTAGCCTTGGGCACTTATCCCAGAGAAATGAAAACTAATATTCACACGAAAACCTGTACATGAATGTGCATAGAGGCTTTCTTGGTAACAGCGCCAAGCGGGAAACAACCCAAACAGCCTTCAACAGGTGAGGGCCTAAGCAAGCTATGGCACCTCCGCCCCAGAAATGCTACGTCGCAATAAAACTGTTCATACAGGCAGAAGCTGGGATCCGTCTTAAAGGATTTGTACTGAGTTTGAAAATCCGATCTCAAAATGCTCCACTGTATGATCCCATGGATGCAACTGTCTTGAATAACAAAAACTACGGAGACAGAGAGGAGTTTCACGGTGGACAGAGGTCCAGGAAGGGAGAGGGGGAGTGGAGGTTGTTCCTTGCTCCTAACAGGAATAAATACCTCCTTCTTAATGATACAGTGTTAGACTTTACATTGAATCCGGCACGTGGGTTTTTAATTTTCATTCTTGAAGTAATTATATATTCAGAGAAAGTTGCAGGAAAATGGGTTAGCACGAGAAGCCTTGGGAGATAGGACAGTTTTGTATTTTAATTTGTGATGGTGGTTACATAAGTCTATACATGTGATCAGATTGTGCAGAATAGGTAGATATAAATGTGCCTACATACCCGTGCACACACACAGGAATGAGTGTATGAGTGCCCATACAACTTGGGTCCTGTGAGTAAGTTCCCTAGATTGCACCACTGTGAGTTTCCTGGCTGAGTCACTGTACTATAGCTTTGCAGGATGGTACCACTAAGGGACCGTGGGTGAAGGGTACGTGCAAACTCTCATACCCTTTTCCTGCAACTTCCTGTGAATATATAATTACTTCAAGAATAAAAAATTAAAACCTCATGTGCTGGATTCACTGTAAGGTCTGACCCTGTATCATTAAGAAGGAGGTATTTGTTTCTGTTAAGAGCAAGGAGTAAAAGAAAGGCACATCAAAACAACTTAAGAAGCTAGGAACATGGATAGGACTGTAGCTGAAATGACTAGTAATCATTTAGAAACTCATGAATAGTAGAGGGGTTTGAGAAGTGTAAGTTTGCTTGCCTATTTTTTTCGTGAGTATAGTCATATGAGAATGAGAAGAGGTAAATGCTACAAAAGGCAGCGTGGAAACGATGTCCTGGGCTCCCATTCCCACCCGCTTGGTTCCTGGAGTGGCAACAGCAGTGTATTCCAGATCTAAGCCCCGAAAAGCCAATAGAACAATTAAAAATACACAAACAGTAATGAATGTATTTGCTCCCCAAATAGCTTGGCTCATATTTCTAAATTTCTCATTTTATATTTTCCTTGTAGGATGTTTTTTGGGAAAAGAAAAGCAGTTTTGAGATGCCGTCTCCTCTTACTCTTTGACACAAATAGATAAGCAAATTTTGAAACTTCTTTTTCACATAGATAAGCAAATTATATGTTTTTTTCCACACAGATAAGCAAATTTTGAAACTTCATTTTTCACACGGATAGACAAGCAAATTTTGAAAACTTTCTATAGCCTTTCAGCAATGGTAGTATGTATGATATATATCATCCAAATTTATATACATATAAATATATATTTATATATGTATAAATATATATATGTAAATATATATATAAAAACATTGGATGGTGCCAAAGAAAATATCATGCCTTATTATGAACCTTCAAAAAAGTGCAGAACTTGTGTGATTTAGTTTTTGAAAATCACCATTCATTGTAGCAGTAGGGCACTACTTTAAAAATAATAAAACATCCGCACTGAGTATTATGCTGGAAACTGGGTGTATGACCCTTCCATATATTACTAGGGAGGGTGTCTAGAAAATACTGTTAAGTAAAATATGCAGCCTGGAGATAAGTAAGTAAAGCACCCACCATTTAGCTCAAATTGGACATATAAAAATGTGTATAAATATTTGGTTATATTTTTGGAAAAACATAAAGATTTAAAAATTATTACCTGGAGGGCAGGTAGGGAAGAGGTGAAGGTCGTAGGGATGGAAAGTCAACTTGTCTCAGTGTACTTTATTTTGAGATCTGGAATTGAAACCATAGACAGACTTCATGTAATTTTAAAATAAAATGAAATTATAAAGCACCCCCTAGAACATGACAGGAGAGTGAAGCATGTGGACCTAGCTATCCATGCACAGAGTCGGTGGTGCCACCTCACGGGCGCTCTCTAAATGGCTGTAAAGCACAGTCAGTTCACAGTACATCCAGGTGGGCTATGCTGCAAAAACAAAGTAAAGCTGAAAGACATCTTAAACTTTGTAGGCTATATTTTTGATATTAGGGTTAGCATTGTTATGGAGCAATGATTGGATATTTGACATTAAGAAATTATTAGTTTTTTTAGATGGGATAATATTATGAGTATGTTTGAAAAGAGTTATTATCTTTTGGAGCAATGTGCTGAAATATTTACAAATGATGCGTAGGTTTCTTTCAAACAATCCAGGGGTGGGGCGGTGGGTGTCGTGTGGTAGAAGGCAGCCATGAGTTCGTAACTCCTGGAGCTGGGTGATGAGTATCTAAGATTCTTTTCCTTATTCCCTGCGCTTTTGTATAAATTTGAAATTTTTCAAATTAAAATATTTAAAAAATGACTCTTGTTTGACAAACTTCAACTCTTCAAACTTCTGAGTAGGTAGGGTTTGGTTACTTGGAGGGACGAAGGTGTTCTGGGACAGTGAAAACAACGATCTCTATGAACTGAAAGTTTTTCTTTCTTTTTTTTTTATTTGCAAGAAGTTGCTGGACATGACAGATTTAAAGGGTGTAAGTTTGGCCTTCACGGCTCTGAACACTCAACTTGAAGTGTCATTCAGTCTCATCAGCCTGTTCCCTCAAAGGCACCAGCAAGGTGCCTGAATGCCCACACCTCTGTTTCTGGACCTCAACAGATGGATGTGCTTTCCAAGAAAAGACACAAATGAAACACTCCATTTGCTGTGCCCTGCAGAGTGTGAAAAGCTAAAGGGCAAATGGCCGAGCAGTCGAACTCCTTCCATGGCTCCTCTGATGGGACCACAAGGCAAGTCAAGGTCCTTAGGCAGCATGGGCTGACCCATGGCAGAGTCTTGAGGCGGGGAGAACAGGAATTTGACTTTGAACCAGTGGAGAACTCCTTTTTCGGGCAGGGCACTACCATGATGGCTGACAGTAGGGTACTGCTCCGTGTCAGGCCAGGGATGGCTGTGTTTGGAAACACGGGGCTGCAAACTAACCATTCCAGGAGGGAGGCTCTCTGTCTGCGCTGCCTGCAATCTGAGCACACATCCAGGGGAGGGGGCCCAGACGCCTGCCCCCAGAATCCTAAAAAGTTAAACTCAAAATTAATCCTGGGGGCCCACGTGGCAAAAGCATAGGTGTGGGAAGTGACAGAATATATTTTCAAGCCATGAAAAGGTAATGATAGATGATTATTTTCTCCTACAGGGATGGAGAAGTCAAAGAAGAATGCAATATTTTAAAAATGCGACCAACACTATGTCCTTGTTTAACTGTTATTTAACAGTTAATGCTGTAGGTGTCAGCGACGTTTGGAGTGGAAGCAGTCAAGTTTAATTCTCAGGGCCCCTGACTGTCTATGGATCCCTGTAACCGGATGACTAATCTGCCTTCCGACTGGGCTGTTTTTCCACTTGTGATTTTTTTCAGGGAATTTTTGGGGGTTAGTATGAGGTTGAGATAAAGATAAAATTCACAAGTGTTTGTGCTGTATACCCTGTAATTATTTGGAAATATCTGAATCAACCTCGTCAGAGGTAACGTGTTCTAAAATTTAAAACTTCTCAGAATCGACTATAGGAACATTCCAATAACCAACATAAAGACACAAAATTAGTTCCACAAGTTTACATTAAGGGCCGAATGTTGAATGAAAGGTCACTATGCTGTGTGCCACGGGGGATGTGAATAAAGACATTATATGCATCCTTTGAGAAGTGCCGACCCTACTGATGTTCAAAAAGGTGTAAAAGAAGCAACAAAACCCTGTCATTTTTGTAAAACTTTAGTGGCTGTGTTATACACATATGTTGGTCTCAGAAACCTTATCAATGTCTCATGCAGTTAAATAAGATTTTCTATAAGACAGCCCCTGTTACAGAAAAGTCAGAGGAAAAGTGAAAGTGGCAGAATCCCATTTTGTCTCGAGTTGTGCACCCTCCCACCTTTTCATAATACAACCAACACAACCACATTTCCTTCCAGCACTGGAAAAAGTCACTGGGGCTTGCTATGTCCAGCAATAGGAGCTGGTGTGTGTGTGTTTTCGGGGGAATGGGAGGTTCTTAGGTAGCTTTGCCCTTAGACTTAAGCAAGAGAACCCTTGTCATAAGCCATTGACAGGAGGCCACCTCTGTCACTGAGGATCCAGGGTTCAGTGCTGGTCCAGCATGCTCCATTACCAGAGCTGGCTACATAATCTGTGACACTAAGTGCAACATAAAAATACCCACTTTACAAAAAACAGGAAAAAGTTCTGTGAAAGATACATAATTTTTTTCCCTCTTCCACTAGTCTCTTTCTTGAACTGGAAATGGTGTTTATGATGTTTTTATTTGCTCTTTTATGTCATCCCAAGTAAAGAAATTCAAAGTTTTGAATTATTGGCATGCATCTTGCGTTCATCCTTATATTGTGCAATGCCAGTTGTAAATGTAAACACTGCAGCATTTAGCTCGGGTGCAGAATCACTGAAATTACACAATCTGCATTTTGTTGCTCAAGCCCTGGAGCTGGCCAGGAAAGGCAAAGCACAAGCCAGACTCAGAGAGGTGAGAGGAAGGAAGAGAGGATTCCCCCCCAGGCGGGGAGCCAGCCCAGGGAATGCTGGGTATGGCAATCCTGGAAGGAGGGCAGCATCTTCCTCTGCGATAACCATGAAGTAAGGGAATCTTGCCTACAGAAATACTGGTTCCCAGTAGCACTCAGCATCCGTGGTCTTACTTCTGTTCCTGTCACAATTTAGGATTCTGGGGATACTTAAGAAGTAGTGTGACACCTGTGGCAGTTGGACACAGTAGCTTGGACACAGGTTCCCATCATTAAACACTCATTTGGCTTTTACATTTGTAAGATGTAGGTATGGATATAATGTGCATCAAATGTGGTTCTGGTTCTTTCCAGCCAGATGAACACCAAATGCTAGAATTGTGAGTAGTTTTTTCTGTTAAAAGGCCTTGTGATTTAATTAAATTTTCAAGCTTTCTCAGCTTTATTTGAATATTTTGATTTAGATTTCAGGTAAACAAGTTTCAATTTATATTTTATCTTTTAGTTTTGATGGATAGCTTTTAAAATGCTAAGAGGATAACTTTTAAAACACATGCACAAAATAACTAACTTGCCTTTTATTGCATTGGCTTTAATTTACATTTTATTATACTCTGTATATATTTAATATTTTGCTTTGTCCTAGAACAATACCAAAAGCAAAAATTTCATGAGAATCTTTTCTGCAACAGTACAATTAGTGATTTCACTAAAACAAAGGGAAGAATAATACATTTTTATGGGATACAAACACACTGTATGAATTGTGGAGGTCTCTGCTTTATTACTCATGCAGATATCACCAGCTCATAAACAGGCTACCTTTATGTGCATAATAATAATTAACTTCAGTTGTCTTTGATGTTTCGCAAACTTTCAGTCATATAAAACCATAGCTTTACTCACATTTATTTTTTTTAACCGCTGTCAATATGAAGGTATAATTTTCAACGTTCAGAGGATAGAATTTTTTTCCTTAACTCTTTGTTAACTCAGTTTGTAACTTGTAAGTATTCAGACATATGGTTTACAGGCTGCTGTAGTCTTCTTTCCCAAGGCTTCCAATATTAGGTGAAGTCCTGTTTTTTTTTTTATTAAAATTTTGTCTTTTGGTCTATTAAAGTCTCACACATACAAAACAGTTGGCTTTTGTGAATGGGACCGATTGAGGGACGACAGTTTCAAATATCTCCCTTCTCAGGCTCGCTAGGGTATGGATTCTTTGAACTTGGGACAGTGGATAACATTATTTGCACTGTCTGGGTTAATTTTTCCCTTGGACCAAAGACGCCCAGTTGCCCACACTGGAGTACTAGTCTTGGGGCCAGTGGCCTGATGGGAGGTTGACACAGAGGTTGGTTTAGGCTCTCCAAGGAGCTTACACGGTGCCAGGACAGTGATACCTGCTGGTTCCTGGCAGAAGTGAGTGATGCTGGAGACACAATAAGTGAGTAAATGAGATGAAGTAAAAAAAAATAACTGTTTCCATTCATTGAATAAGTGAAATGTGATCTACTGTATACCAAGACCAGGTAAATAGGAGAGCAAAGTTCAGAGACACCAAGCATAGGAGGAAATAGGCCACTGTGAGTGAGAATTAGCAGAAACAGAAAACAATAGATTTAGGTCCAAAGTAATTCTGATATTGAAGAAGATTTTAGATGCAGAATACAAAATGATTTTGTATAAACTGCTTAAAAAATAAAAGTTGGAGTCACAGAATAAGCATGGAGTAAATGATTGTGATAAAGTTATCACATAAATATAAGAACCAAATAAAATTTGGAGGGCTTCTTTTCAATAATTGTGACATTTTCCCAGCATAGCTTGTGGTTTTCAAATAGTATATGGTGCTTTGTGATTTAGAAAGCACTTGGACCTATAGTATCTCATTTAATCCTGACACTTGAAATATTGGGTTGGGTAAAAAAGTCAGTATTTCTGTATTTTGCCCAGAAGAAAGCAAGTTCCTAAGATGTTAAATGACTTGTTCAAGTCTTGCAACTAGAATTAGGCCGAGCTAGGGCCCTTCCATCCAACATCTAGCACAAGTATATTAGACATGACGCTGTGTCAAGATAGCGGAGGTAGAGTGGAATGACCCTCATCTCCTGGTTTCTGGAGGTCAGGAGATAGTCTACATTTCACTGAGTTGTGCTATTTCTCAGCTGCCAGGTTCACTGTCAAACTTGTCTCTTAGATTCTTTGTGTTCTTGAGCAATTGAAAGAAAAACGACCTTTAGAAATATTAATATTGCAGTTTTCTCCATAGTTGGTCACAGACTGATCTCCATGCACAGTCATGATGGGGGGAAGCTGAGCCAGGGTTTCCTCACGTCTGTGGCCCTGGCCCCCAGCACACAGTGGGAAGTCAGTACCTATTTGTTCAATGAATAATGAACAGAACATGTGAAACTTATTAGACGATTTTGGCCAAGTGTCTCATTCGGTGAAATCATACCACATGTGTCCAGCTGGAGTGTCAGCTACCTGGTTAGGCTCTTCCAGGTGGAGAAATGGCAGCTCTGAAGACTGGAGGCTGGCAGGGATCATGCGGTGACTTCCTAAGTTGTCCTGTCAGTCTATGAACACCGTATTTCCTCCCTGACTTTCTGGTCACCCACCTTTGCTCAGCCGTGGCTGATGGCTGGCCCAGCTCCTCCAGCCTGACTCATGGTGTGCCCTACTTTCCAGGCCCTGCCCCTTCCTCCTGGTTCTCAGGCCCTGACGGGCATTCTCCTTCCTGGCACTGAACTTCTGTGGGCAGAACATCCCCACCTTGGCATGGTCTGGGGGAATCTCACCCTCCAGCCACCTCTGTCCGCAGCTCTTGCTTCCCTCACAAAAAAATTACCCGCTGCCAGTCCTGACGGGTCTTGTCCTGGATTGGAAGGATGATGTGGTCTCTACAGCTGCCAGGTTCGTCTTTGTTCTTGGAACTTCTTTGGATGCTTGAACTCCTTGTTTTTGTATCTCTCTTTTGCTAACTGCTAGCCTCCCTGTCTTTTAACTTTAGTTTCATTAAAAGTCCTGCCTATTTCAAACATATATCCAGCCAGTCTGAGGACAAACAGAAGTGCCTTTTTGCTCCTTGAAAAGCAAGCCTCACCCGTAACATGGTTCTCTGTGTGAAGAGTTCTATACCTGGCTGAGCACAAAACTAGGGTCATTAAGGCACCTTCTGCCTGTCCATCCTTGCATTCCTGCATGGCAAAAACGGACAAGCATGAACCACATCTACATTTTTTAAAAAGTCCTTTAATTTTGACAGCAGTCACTTTTTGGAAATTGTTCCTATTTGTATTTCCATTTCCTTGTTCTGCCAACTCTCCAGTGTCTTTTTTTTTTCTTCAAAAAGGTAATATCTGCAGCACATTGGTATCTAGGCTGGAAAGCTCTGCCTTGTGTGTGCATCCAGCATCAGAATCAAAGTCAATGGCATGTCTATGGAGGAAAATCGATTCTCAACCACACGTTTGGATTACCTAGTGTCTGTTTGTTCCAGACTTTCCTTTGTGAAACCCAGCATGCTCCGGGACATCTCCAAGTGTTATCAACTCCTACAGTGAAATTTTTTCCCGTAAAAATAACAGAAATGTAACATTGGTATAAGTAAAACCTACCCAGATGGGTGGTTCTAGAGAAAAAGAAATTCCACAGAACCCTATGAAAAAAAAAAGAGAGAAATAATTTTGGATCCACTGTTATAGTATTACCATTATTGTGACATGTACCATGACCACTCCTATTATCATTTGGCTGTATGGCACTTTCAGGTGGATTCTACCCTTTATTTTTCCTGTATCATCCAGCCGAGCCCAGCATCATTCTGGAACTCTTTTTGAGTCCATTCAGAAGCCATCATTTTCTCCGAATGCTGAACAATCATTTGGCATCAGGCCATTTCATAGCATTACAAGCTTGGAAGAGATCTCAAGGTTGAGCTCATTCGACTGACCACCACCCATTGCTCTGGTCTCCTTTCCTACGTACGTTCCTGTCAAGAGGGTGGTCTGGCCTCGGACGAGGATGAGCTGTTCTCTGAACCACCAGGAGGTTCTCTTTTTGATCCTGTTTCACCTCATTCCTGGAGCAGTTGTGCGTGAGTTGTGGCTGGAGAGCTGCTCACTCAATGGGGGTTGAAGGTAAAACTTGTGACATGGGTCCTCCAAGTGTAGTTGCATCGGATCGATGTGCTGTCGCTGGCCTGGGCCAGCAGAGACGCCACGCACCTCAATAGGGATCCTTTTTTGAATCCGAATCTTATCTGCAGGAGCCCGTGAGAACACCAGTTGTTCTCCTGTTATAAGCTTCACAGCTTTGCATACTTTAAGAGCAATGAGCCTCAACAAAAAGGAATTTTCTTCCAGTGGTTTGCGTTCGGGCCAATAGGAGCCATAGTGCATTCCACGTGAAGGAGGAATTGACTGGGCTTCGGAGCAAGTCTCCTCGTGGCCTATGGGGTATTGCGCTGGCCTGGGCCCCTCCATTGTCCCAGAACTAACCCTTAGCTAACGTTAACCATTAGGCAAGGTATAATTTCTTTCCTTATATAATTTCTTAAGCAACAGCTCATACTTAATGACTGCCATTACAAATAACTTTGCTCTATTGTACTAATTACCGAAAGGAATGGATAACATTCTTGTATTTTCTTTTAAACTCATATCATTAACTTGTTAAAAACTTAACCTCACCTGCAACTGGAGGCAGTCATTTGGAGAATAATAGCTTGCATTTCCAAAACATGTTTTAATGGGAAACAAGTCCTTCACTCTCTCTTGCTGTTTTGAAGCTTGTGGGTCAGAATCACCAAGCAACAGCTTTTAGGAGGGAGAACACTGATTTGTGAACAGCCGCTGAATTCGTCCTTGGGAGGAAGGGAGTCTGGGAACTCTTTGCTGTGCACAACAGTAACTCTGATGGTCCCTGAGCAGGACCCCAGAACCCCAGGCTTCTCAGGATCTCAGTCGATGGGTGTGAGCCTCGCCCTGATGGCTCATTCAAAGGTGCACTGGAGGGGTGTGATGGAGAGTGGGCAGGAGAGAACTTCTAAAGAGAAGCTAAACTCTAGCCAAAGGGCTACCAGGGCTCTCAAGTGCTGGGGCACTTGGTGATTCAGTTGTCTGTTGCAGAGCACCCTCTCCCTTCCTCCCCACTCCAAAAATGAGGCTTGTTTGTTGAAAGGGCCCCAGGCGTGGAGTACCGGTGCAGGACTGGACACATCTGGAAGATGTGAGGGGCTGAGCCTGCAATTAGCGAGTATGGTATTAGCCCACGTGGGGCAGACTCATCTTTTCATCCCTCACCTTCTGCGAGAGGCCAGGCTTTAAAACTCTTGTCTTCGGTTTTCAGTTGGGAAAATTTGTAACGGTTCCGTTCTGTGTTGGATGGGAATTCTCACTGGGGCAAGGGAACGGGGCTACTGTAGACATAATCTTATTTGGCCAGACCCGGACGTTTCTCCAAAAAGTGATTTCTTAAGACACAGAATGTCTGTGAGTGTGTGCTTTGAGTCCGTGGCACTATAATACAAATAATTATACCATAATTGTGTTTTGAATAATGGCAGTCTGTGAGTGAAGCAATTTCTGTTCCAAAATGGGACCCTATGGGTAACAATCCACTGATGATCTCCCTAGAAGTCTGGGAAAAAGAGGGACTCAGAGGTTGATACAGGTATAAACATACAGGGCGGGGCAAAAGTAGGCTTACAGTTGTTGGTATGGAGAATAAGACAATAAATAATAACATGAGAACAAACTCTGTATCTTGCACACTCACAACTGCAAACCTGCCCTGACCCCACCCTGTATGTTCATGTAATCAGCTTCTAGATGCAGTGATTTCTGGAGTTTGTGCACATACATATATTGATACAATTTATATAATTATATAAATGTGCCTCTAGGATTGCATGAATTTGTGAACAAAAATACACGTGCATGTTCACCTACACAGGTCAATACTGAGATCTCGATGGAGGTGTGCCCTGCGGTTTGACCCCCCGGGCTTTAAAGATTTAAGAAGGAAAAAATAAAATGTTTATGCTGCTTTCTGTCTGGGTTGAGTATCAGAGTACCAGAGTTTTCACAAACGGCCTTCCTTTCCAAGGTTTCCCGGGCCAAGCTCAGATACCCTAAGAGGCTGAGGAAACACGTGACTTTCTGGGCACATACCATACTGTCCAAACCTTTTTAGGCCGACCCATCAGAGGCGGTGAGCTCAGCTGAACAGGCGGCACCTTAACCAAGCAGGACAGCTGGACGTGAAGGACAGGCATCCTTATACTTCAGTTCCCGTGAGCAACGGTCAATACAGGAATGTTTTCACTGAGTTCAAAATAGCCGACACTGAAATAGCTCATCCTATGAAACACTTAAGAGTAAAATGTGTGTTTTACTATTTTTTTCACTTTCTTTCCTTAAAAATGTGTTGCCTTAGACCAATCAGGCAGCTGCAGCCAGGGTGGAATGTTAACCATCCCACCGGATGGCAAAGTGGAGGGGAACATGCCTTTCATCTGAATTATAGGCTGGGCACGGGAACGCACTCCATTCTCTGCTATTTGTGAGCAGGAGAAAAACTTTCCCAGGGTGTTTTTCTTTTGCATTTCTGAGTCTTATTGGATTGGAAGCTCGTTCATGTGACCCAGCAGGGTCCGCTTTCCATAATAAGGCTAAAAATATGCCAGCAATGTTTTCTTTAGCACAGGCTGTGAGTGTCAAACATGAAAGCGACAGACCTCCTTTTCCTGCCGCTTCCAGTTCACCTTTTCCGGGAGAAAGTCCCATTTGTCACCACCCCACCCTTCTCGCCCAGGGTTGTGCTTCTGATAGGCCCCGTAAGCTGGAGGGCAATCCAAAACAGAATCACTGTAGAAATTAATTCCGTGTGCCTCTAAAACACAGGTTTTTGTTCTTTCTTTATGGTTATGTCTCTAATGATTCACCTTCAGTAAATCGCAGCCCTGGGGATGTTTTTCCTGTAATGGGAGCGAATTGTCACTGACTCACCCGTACTCGTAACCAGAGTCCACTGTGGCCAGTTAGTTGTATCTGGAATCAGGGTTGACTGTAAGAGCCCATCTATCTGGATTCCAAAGAGATTGTAAAGGGATCGAGGGCAGGAAGCAGAATCCGGTTGAATCCATTAATACCTGTGCCCTCTTTGATGGACTTTATTGTTAAACCTTAACTTCCCCATCTGCAGATGGGGTGTGGAAAGTTTTTGCAAGGGTTCAATGCAATAATGTATCTGACGTACTCAGCATAGTGCTGAGGTTATTTGAAGGAGAAAGCCTTAGCCTTGGTCCCATTTCTAATCTATTGAATCAACTGAGCATAGATACAGTTCATGATTTCATGAATAAAAACACTTTCACTGTGGTTAGGAATACGGTCCCAGTCTTCTTCCGATGACTACACACAACTGTCATCCAAGCTCTGCAGATCTGCAGTCCTCAGATGGAGGCCACTCTGCTCCCATAGCAGACATTTGTTCTTAGCTACTGTACCATCTGGGTGGTGGGTCCCCGGTAGTGAGTAGAGGACGTTCAGCTATGCACAAGGCAGCCCCCCCACAGCAGAGAATTATCTGAACCTTTCAAAGTGCCCATAGTGCAGATGTTAAGAAACCCTGGTTTAGAATAAAAGCTTTAGGATCTGTTCAGTCTGGAAAGATATCACAGGAGAAGTTCAAGAAACAAACCTATTAAGTTTCTCTCTATGCCTCGTCTATTCCTGGGACAGTTTTGAAGTGTCTACTATGTTTAGAGCAGAATTATTGGGGATGGAGGCAGTCTGCTTTCTGAAGCCCATGAGAGCACTTCCAAAGAAGCCAGGATAGTGGCTGATGGGTGAAGGACAAACGGAGGAATTAGCTAAATCCTCCTGATGGGAAATGCATGCATTTAATCCTAGAGATTAAATATAAATTAGAAGCAGCTTTACACGGTTTAGTATCATGCCTAGGACTAAAGGGGAATCCTCCAAAGTAAATACATCTCCCAAGCAAGTTGATATTTTTACCAATTTAAGAGGCTTTGACCAGCTTGCAGTAACACTTAGAAATCAGCTTGTCTGCAGAGTAGCTGCTTCTTTTCCCAGACTGGGGCTTGCCAGGATCCAGGTGTGGAGATGCCTGAGTCATGGCTTACAAAAACGATGCTCGTTTCAAAGAAGTTAAACGTCTTGTGTTCACTGCATTCAAAAATGAAAGGGTAAAATTTTCTTTCGTAATTCAATAAAAGTATTCTGTGGTCGCCTCACTTTTTTTTAAAGCTCTGAGTCTCACGAGACTTTTCAGGAAGTGTTCTACGTGCCTCTGCCAAAATGCGAAGAGGCTGGTGTCAGCGCAGAGATCTGGGTTTCTGGGTAATCCCACACCTTAACCAAGAAGTAGTGAGTATTTCCCCGACATGCGCCTAATCAGTGTTTTCAGGGTTAGTCCACTTCATGCTCACTTTTCATGTTGTGTTTGTCATCATTTGCTTATGATGGCTTCTTGCTGATGTCCCCCAAATTAGCAGCCCACTCAGCTCACCACAGCCCATAGGGTGGCTCCATCATCAGAGAGACACATGAGTCCAGCTTCCTGTGACTTGAAGTCTATGTTTGCAATTTGTAGCAAACTGAAAAGTTCTCAGCCACATAGTATTTTATTCTTGGCACAGAGGAATTATTTTGCTTATATTGGCATGCTGTTCTATGCAGATTAAATTTTTATCAGTACTAAAATTGTTGGTGTTGCAATGATTGATTTATCAAAACTAGAAAGAACTAAGGAAAGCTTAGTGCAAAAATATCTATAGAAAGCTACACTGTGCATTATTTTAATGGATGCATTAGCTTAAGAACATGCATAGTAAATAAAGGCTGTGGAAAAGGCATTGTAAAGAGGATCCATAGATTCTGGTTTTGCTCCGAGATGTGAACTTGATAAATTAGACCTTGTAAGTGTCCAGTAGGTCATTCATAAAAAAAAATGGATGGGTTGCACTCCACCATCTAATGCTATCATTCCACCATTCAGTCACAATCACACTGTATTCCAGTAAGTGACATTACACAGAAAAGAGGTCCGTAATTAAATTTAGAGCACATGTAGCCACCTGACTAAGTAGTAAATTATTTCTTAGCAAGAATACCAAGAAGGGCTCTATGATCTATGACTATCTGTCAGGCTCACGGGTCTGTTTGGAAAGCTGCCATTGGAGCTTATGCTGATTTTCTTCCGGCCAGGTGAGTTCCCTGCCCTGCTCCCAGGTGACTGGATGACTGGGCCCAGGAAGCACCTAACACAAAGACAGTATGCATTGGCCAGCAGCCCCTAATATGCTAATACAGCTCTTACATATTGTAAAGCGAATGGCTGAGCCAGCCCTTCCTGAGGAGTCAAGTGTGAGAGTAAGTCAGCAGAGGGCAGAGTAGTGGGGAAAGCAGGAGAACCAGGGGGAGGGGACAAGAAGGAGAAGAGACAAGGCATCAGAAGCCACAGAGAAGGCAGGGTCCATGGGGCAATGAGAGCCCCCGGCAATATTTGCTACAAGTAAGGCGAAACCCTGCGGTACCAGTTCACGCCTCCTACCAAACGCCTAGCCACAGGAGACACATTCAGAAAAGAGACACCGTTGGAAACATATATTAAAATCAAAACTTTCTAGGTTGTAAAATCCTCATGACTTGATGGTATCCAATACATTAATAAGAATTAAAGGCTAGGAGGAAAAAATAGTGGGCTCTTCTGAAATGGGGCACATTGTAAAGAAATGCTAGTTATGTGCCCACGAGCAAGGTTTATCCAATGTCTAGGTTGGTGCCTGAAGAGCTTATCTGGACTTCAGCTCTGGCCTTGAGTTCAGTGAAGGTTGGAATGAATTAGTTCTAAAATGTAGCCGCATCTCAAATATAGGGTGACCCAAGATGATTCGACTTTGGGTGGTGAGCACACAATGCAATGTACATATGTATACATCACGTATACAGAAATGTACATTGAAACCTATATGATGTGATTAACCAGTGTCACCCCATACATGTCCTAAAAAAGGGAAAATGAAGTAAAATGTAGTTGCATCATTTCTGAGTGGTAAATACTAGAGCTTTCATAGCCCATCCTGTTCTTCCTCCTCCTCTTCCTCCTATTCCTTCGTCAAAATCGTGTCTTACACACGCCTCTTTAGGTTACAAATATCTGCAAGATGCTACCCATCACTAATTCCTCTTTGAATTCCCACTGACAGCACAATGAGGTGCCTCACACACAGTAGGTACTCAATAAAAATACACGCTGATAAGACCATGCTGAGTGACAAACAGAATTACCATCTCGACTATCTATAGTTTAGCTAAAAGCACTTTATGAAATGCTCAAGGTATTTTCCACCTCCTGAAGAAATGGAAAACATGCACGTGGGCTAGACGCACTAAACCGTCCTGGGCCATCCTGGCTCTGGGTCCCCGAGGTCATTGCTAGGTCATGGATTCACCAGAGGTCAAAGCTTAGAGAATGCCGCTTTGAAGCTTCTCTGCATAAGGCTATAATTTCAAGTTGCTAATAACTCAGGAACACTTGATCTCCTTCCTTATTCTTGCCCAGATGAGTCATTTTCTTGGTAGTTTACCTTGAGTTCCTCCTATTTATACATTGCAGACTCGCTGGCAAGGGAAACTGTGTGCATCTGTCTTTCATATTGAAATATATTGCTATGTGTCCTTTTTTTCTCCCTGGACTGTTCTTTTTCTGAAATGTTTAATTTCTTTAGTCCCATTGTTGGGTATTTTTTTTTTTTTGCCTGCAAGTTTCTTCCAGGGTGAATCAGTCCTAAATCTCCCAGGAAGTGGGGGGCTCTACCTTCAATTGAATTCATTACATAAAAACAAAAATCACAAAAAGACCCACTGCATTGTTTCCCAAAGAACTGTCTAGAAGAACTTCCACTTTTCAGAGCCTCATTTGTTTTCTCAATCCCCAAAGAGAGATTTGACTCAGCAAAAATGACTTCGGAGCCTTCTTCAGCAGCCGCAGGAGCAGCGGCGGCGGCGGCAGCCGAGCTGTGGATCTTGGCTGTGGGGCCGGCCTAGTTATTCAGCAGACACTGTCCCGGCCAAGCCCTGGAACAGTGCTCAGCCACTGCCACGGGCGCTGCCTACCAACCGTTGCCTAGGTGATGAGAGCCTGGGCCATCGGTCCTGGCACCGCCCCCTCCCCCAAATCTGCCCGATTCATTTCTTCACTTACGCCTTTGGAGAGGAAGGTATGATTACCTACTTCTGGCTTGCTTATTCTTTCCTCTCTCTCTCTCTCTCTCTCTCCCCACCCCCACCCCCGTCCTGCCCTGCCTTGACCTGGTAAGGGACCCAGCCAAAAAATGGATTTACATAAGGCACCTGCAGCCATGCACCACTCACACACGAAATAAGCAAAACTGCTGCTGTTGCTTCTTTAAAACGGTTGGGGGCTCTCAAAATTTTCCTTCACTTTTTTTTTCTGAGAGCATTTTGGGTTGTGGGCAACAGTTTGCTTTTCATGGGTTTGGTTTTAAGGTTTGCCTTCTCTGACTCCCTGTAGGGGTAGGAAAGGCAGCTGGTGAATAGGCAGCATGACAGAACGCTCAGAAGCCACTTTTAAAAAGATCAGTAAGTGTGACTAGATGAAAAGATTCTGCATGGCCAAAAATTTTATAAAGGTAAAACGTTGGCAACACCACTGGTAAAATCAGAAGACATGAACTAGGGGAAAAGGCTTGGAACTCAGTCACAGGCCAAGGGTGAATTTCTTTAATATATAAAAAGCTACTGCCAATCACCAAGAAGACAAAGGTCAACAACTCAGTTTAAAAACTGTAAATTATATGACTAGAAACGTCATGAAAATGAAATTAAAGTGGCTTTTACACATGTGCAAGATGTTTAAACCCATTCATAACATAAGAAATACACGTTGAAACTAGATTCAGATATCACATTTTGCTTATCAGCTCGGACAGGACACAGGTGTGAGGTACCCTGCACTAGGCCGGCTGCGGACGAGGAGGCACGTCCACACGGTGCTGCTGGAAATATAAACTGATGCCAACACTAAGGAACCATATTTGGCAAAATCTATCAAAACCGTATTTGCACATTATTGACCCAACAAAATTATCCTGTTTATCCTCATCTGTGTGTGTGAAATGGCACATAGAGGGTGGGCAAAGGTAGGTTTATGGTTGGGAGTATTTGAAACACAGTTTCTCTTGTATTATTTAATTATTGTATTAGTTTTCCATACAAATGACTGTAAACCTAGTTTTGCTCCACCTGTATACAGGGCTATTCCTGGAGGCAGTTATGCAGCAAAGTATTTCAGACAACCCCAATGGAATACTATTTAGCTGTTAAAAAGAACAAGGAAGCTCTTTGTGTCCTGACATGGAAAGTTACTATTACTTAGACAAACTGAGGTGCACATGAGTGTGTATACCTTTTTTCCATCGATTTCTTTGTAGAAATCGATGGAAAAATTGTAGACCAGCCCAGAATACTTTTTTGCTTGTATGTCCAGAAGATATTGGGAGGCGGGAGGCACAAAATCATCCACAAGAAGGAACTAAATAGATGGGGGCATTAAAAATTTTTATGCTATGTAAATGTCTCTCCTAATTAAAAAATAGAATAAAAAGATTATTAGAAAAGACTGTGTCACAACATAAAGGTCAAATACATAGACTGGCAGGGACACCTGAGACTCTGTGCCAGCAAAACGGTTTATGGCACTTGTCACTTGAAACAATGGGTAGCATCCTCATTTGCCTTTTGTCTCAGTTTGGGCTGCTGTAACAATTACCACTGACTGGGTGACCCAGAGAAACCACACTCATTTCTCACAGTCCTGGAGGCTGGAAGTCCAGTGTCAAGGCACCAGCACATCCAGTGTCTGTGGAGAGCCTGCTTCCTGGTTTGCAGAGAGCCCACCTGCTCACCACACCCTCACGTGGGGGGTGGGAGGGAGAGAGTGCAGTCTCGCATCTTCTTGGAAGGACACTAATCTCATTCACAAGGGCTGCACCCTCATGACTTAGTTACTGTTACTTAATTACTTCATTAATTGGATGTTAGGATGTCAACAGAATAATTTGGGTGGGCACAGAGACAGAGAGTCCACCGCACCCTTGTACAAGTCTTCTTTTACATGTAACCTTTCAATCTTTGCCTTTTTTCTCCCCAAGTCTTGTCAATTTCCTAAACACATTCCTGCCTCTAAATGTCCTTGTCATATAGTTATGTACTTATTATTCTACTGATCTATACATGCATATATTAGTTTGCCCAGAGCTTAAACAATGAAGCCCTATTTGTAAGCTTCATTTAGACACACAAGAGAGTAAGTGAGGTTTAAACCTGGAGGCCTTATCCTGAGAATCAGTGGAGACAAGAGTGTGATTTTCACTTCTGCAGTAAATTTGAACATCCACAAAAGATTTGGTCAAGCTGATCCTTTGGTGCCCAAGGAAATTTCCTTCTAGGGAACTGGGCTTGACCCAGGTACGCTGACCAGGTCCAAACAGATGGAGAAAACCTTTCAGTCCATGTTTTATTCGACTGCAGTTTGCAGAACTGCCGCTGAGTAAGGAAAGACAGTTGATGGTCAGGGAGTTCCAAGCCACCATGACCAGGAAACTGCAGCCCCTGAGAAAAACTCACTAGCAACGTGACCTTGTTCAAATCGCTACATTTCTCAAAATCCCAGCATCTTCATTTATACAACGGGGATGTTTGGGGGAGACCAAATAAATGGTTAACAAAGATGACAGCGATAGCCATGGTGGCAGCCAGTCTTCACCATGGCTCCTGATGACTCCTCCCTCTTTGTATGAACACCCTTGACTGACCCCCGCCCCCCGGCCCCTGCCACACACTCACACACCAGACCACAGTTAGCCTGTGGTGAATACAGCAGCAAGGGGTGGTGTATCATTTTTGAGGTTAGGTTATTAGTGCTGTCTCTGTCATGTTCTTTCTATGTCTGTCTGTCTGTCACTTTGTTTGTCTGTCTGTCTCTCTCTCGGGAAAGCTATCTGCCATCCAGTGAGCAACCCCTTGGGGAGGCCCACAAGGGGAGGCACTGAGCCCTCCTGCCCATGGAGGGAGCTGGGAGGTGGCCCTCCAGCCCTGTCCTGTCATCCTGGGACTGGAGCCCTGGCCCGCACCTCGGGGTATAACCTCATGAGATGCCCTGAGCCGGAACTACCCGGTGAAGCTCTTCCCAGACCCCTAACCCTGGACACTTTGTGACATAATACATGTTAAACTGTTAAGTGTGGGAGCTAATTTATCATGCTGTGATAGGGAATTAATCATCACGAAGCAATAGCAACCAATCAGGTCCCTTTTCTTCTTCACAGAAAGAACTTCACCATGTGGCTGAGGTCTGGACTTGGGTATTATGATTCCAACGGAACAACTGTCCTTCTGACTTACCATGTAGCTGCCTGAGGCTACATACTCACTGACTCAAACACCTGTCCCTTTTGTCATGTTGTCCTGATTACCAGCCACTCCTGCCACCTGACACACACGTCTCATTGGCAGCACTCAGGACACCAGGGCGTCTGATGGAAACAACTGTTCTGTCTGTCTCGCAGCTGACAATGAACCACCGTTCAGGGTTTCTTGCCTTGATTCTGATCGAGGCAGTTTCCATGAACGGCACCTCATGTTAACATGCGGCAGCCAAGCCTAGAACACACACAAGGACAGGGACAGCAAAGAGCACTAACAAACTCCTATCACTCACGCCTCGGTCCTGAACCACCCCTTCTGTGAACCCAATCCCTTGCCTTTTGGGGATTTTTTTTCTTACCATTTAAGACCTTGTCTTTCTCTGCTTCCTTAATTCTGGCTTTCTGTCCTTTGGGTCACCTTCCACAAACATCCTACTCTGTTTCACTTGGCCCTGGGATAGTTCTCTCTCAGTGTTTCTTCCATTGGTAGAGATCTGGCCATCTTTGCCTTGGCACTGTAAGCTGGGCTCACAAACCATCTAGATGTGTTGACTGTCCTCACCTCTCAAATGTGGCCTCTGACTCCCTGGTCTGACAAACTTCCCAGCTCTGCCCTTTGGCTCTGCATATGGCCCGTGTGGAGTTACTCATCTGTCACTGGTCCGGGCCGGGATGGTGTCTGCTCACTGTTTTCTCTGTCCCCACATTTCCTAGTTTTACCTTGCTGCCAACGCTGCATCCCCTGGATAATGCTGTTAGGCCCTAGTGCTAGACCACAGTGGTGCTCAGCCACGGCTGGCGTTCAAATCACTTGGAGAACTTAAAAACCATTCAGGTGCCCAGGTCCACTCCTAGACCAATTAAAGAAGAACATCTAGGTATACAAGGCTCAGGCATGAATATTTATTAAGAGCTTCCCCATTGATTTTCAAGAATAGCCAGATTATGAAAACAATAATGTACAGCTAGGGCTGAGCAAGTTTAAATGCTGTATTGGCTAAATGAAACCACCTGGGAGCCAGATTCACACTCAGGTGGCCGGTTTGGGACCTCGGACGAGAGAGCGAGCGGACATCTTGCTGGGAATCCAGGCAGGAGCTTTGTTTGTGTGTGTCCCACAAGCTGCTCCCACAGGCACAGGAAGCACCAATCAGAAAGTTCAGGAGCAATTAGCGAGTGTCCGCGCCCTCGGGGCAGCCCTGCCCAAAGAGGACATCTGATAACCTGCGTGTAAATGTCTGTTTACAGTGAACAAACGGTCACTTAAAGATGGCATCATGCACGTGTGTTGTTCAGGAAAAAAACTGCTGTGGAGTTTTTGACTTGGAATCCTGAACCATGGCTAATTGTATTTTCCTCTGAGAAATTCTGTTTTTTGCACATGGAGATTCAAGATAGAAGGAGTGTCAAAGCCATAAGAAAGAAGGACTCAGAAGCTTCCCATTGGGGGAGAATAAAAGTATGAATGCAGTTCTAACCCTAAACATGTGAATGGTCATATTCTATTATAGTTTTAGCTATAAATATGACTTTGAGAATATGGATTTGATCCTTCAATTAGTGCAAACAACTGGATTCTTCAGAGGAATGAAAGATGATCTGAATTGCTTTCAAATTTATGTCTTGTAACACATTTACATAATGACAGCACTTTTAAGGGAGAGTAATATACATAGTAAATGCTTTCTGAATTTTAAAACACATTTTGACAGAGCAGTTTAGGATGTGTTAATACAATCATCATCACTGCCCTGCTGATTCATTAATAGCAATAGTATTGGTAACTTTTAAACATTTTAATTAGTTCTATTCATAAGCTAGATGGATTAAACTCCACACAGTCTTAATAAAAATGCATACATTGAATATACAGTGGCTATACTCAATATCTATATGGATATTGACAAAAGAAAATTCAATATTTGAAATTGGGAGTTCTTGAAAATTTCTCAGTATTCCAGAGTCATTCTGGTTGATGGTCCAGGTTATAGGGGTGGCAGGTCCTGGTGGGGTGCACTGGGTCTGTTGGTCCCTAAAAACGACAGGCCTGAGGAGGCACACGGCCTTTCCTCTGAATCCCGGCCTCACCATCCACAAGCCATGCGACTTTAGGTGAACATCTGACCTCTCACTCCGGGTCTCCAGAAAGACTCCCTGGTGATGGTTATAATCAGATTCTATGAATGTGAAGCAGATACATGGTATTTATTGAGCACTCTCTCTGAGCGGACATGAGGCTGAGTCCTCTGGGAGGAATGAGAAGTAGAAGGCACAGCTGACAATATATTTGGGGAGATAAAATAGAAACAATCAAAAGGTCATTAATAATTAATAAAAAATACAAGGAACTCAAGTGAAGTCACGAAATCATAATCACAAGGTGCTATTTCAAGTATTCGAGTTCGGTTGAGAATATCTGTCTTTCGTAATCACGTATCTTGCATGTCATAAACTGTAAAATTTCCTTTGATTACGTAGGTGCTCTAACCCCCATCCTATGTGTAGAGGTATATGATTTAATTTAATCCTCAACATAATCATGAAGACATAGCATTTGACTGGTAAGAAGCCGAAAAGTTTATCTTAACTGCGAAGTATGTAATTACTCTTATGTAATTAGTCAGAGATTTTAAATATGAGTCAACTCACTGCTATGTGTAGCGCAGATGGAATAATAACTGCATATGAATGTTTGGAACACTAAGCTTGAGGTATGGAAGTTGCCACCCTCAACCTAGGCCTGCTGGTGCCTAAGGCCCAGGGAGTTGAGACCCAGAGCAAGGAAGCCCCAACATGGAGTGGAAGCCAGGTCTCCATTACCAGCAGGGGTTGGGTTGGTGGGAGCATTTCCCAGGACCAATCTTTAGGACATGCTGGCAAGGGTGCTCCTGCAGCAAAAGGAGGGGTGTGGGTCCTCGTAAGGGCCGGTCAGAGTGCAGGACGCTAGAGTAGCCTGGAACAGAGATGGAATCCGGTGCATAAAATTCTCTTCCAGAAAAACAGGAGACAAGATAAGGGCATTCATTTCTTCCCTTTTTTACAACTTTGCCATACAATGGAAGTCCTCATTGGGCATTAATGGCAGCCCAGTACTGACAATGGATCCATTTCATGACAAAGATAGACCTCGTATATTACACTCGATAACATTAGAAAGGGTTCAGCCACTGAGGTTGTTGATTACATTTCCTATGCTGTGGTTTTAAAGATCAACCTCCAAAGACAGTTCTACATCCAGGTCAAAGGTCACTTCATGAGTAAGTGACAGGGCTTGTGGTCCCCTGGATTTTCATTGTATCGAAACAACTCAAACTGCTTTGATCAATTTCATTAAAATCACATTCAATGAAATTTGGGGGATTGTATAAATAAAGCTTGTTTGATGTAGTACAGATCAAAAAACAAAGCTTTTTGATGTAGTGCAGATCAGAAAGCTTGATAGGTGATGTTTGTCTTTATGGCGACCTGAAAAAGAGTATCTCACAATGCAGTGAATCTTCTGATGCTCCCCAGTACACGCATAGTGTGGAACAAAGGACCCAGGATAGACGGCTTATGTTCAAAGAACTGATTTCCGAAAACCTAGAGGTCTTTAAAGACAGCGAGCTAACCCATGGAAGTATTTTTTCTCTACAGATCTGCACAAGAAAATGTGACTCTCACAAAGGAGGCGATTTTCACGTCTGAGGGACACACGAAACGTGGTGTCTTAGAAAAATTTCACAGTCAGAGCGAAGGTAACATTATTTGGAAATTCCAGTGTCCTAAAACTAACCACACTCGTGGAAAACAAGCCCTAGTCGTTTCCTTGGAAGGCCTTTGGGAAAATATGTCTCCAAGTGTTCCCGCGGAGCCAGCGGTTCAGAGACAACATAGGAAGCACACGTCCTTCCTCTCACATGTCCAGTGACGTCTAATGTGGGTGCACCTTGAGCCTGATGGCCAGACTGTCCTTAGAAGCAGCTGATCTCATTCCCTGGGGACGCTCGGTTCCTCTTTCCTAAAATCCTGCATGAGTCCAGAAGCTCTGGTGCTGCCCCCTGACTCACCCCTCTGCCTACAGGTGCCCCAAGGGGACCCGCGGACTCCCACCGCCATCACGCAGCCTCTCCTGCCATCAGGCACCTCCAAGAATGCGGATGCAGCAGAGAGCTCTCTCTCGAGCCTCTTGTGGTTAACGTGAATAGCATTCTTTCAGCTGCTGCAGATATGAAATACCCTATGCCTGCACGTCAACAATTAAAAACTCAGGGTCATATTTTTGCAGGACATACTGAAAATGTTTGCGTTTGAGGGCAAAGCATTTTAAACTTGAGTGGTATGTATATTTATTCTGTGTCTACATGTTGCAAAGGCAGGAGAGATTTTTCAATTATTCAGGTTTTATTAGGGTAGAGAGAGTCAAGACAGATGGTAGGCTCTCCAAATAAAATATTTTTTATTACATGAACTGGGTACTTAACCAATAGTTTTGTTTTGTTTTTTTTTTTGTTAATGTGAAATGAACTGACTTAGCGTCTCTCCTCCTCAGCCCCCTCATCTGTAAATGGAAATAATAAAGCTACCTGCACGCCTGTCCCCACCCTATTTTCCCTTAGGCATTTAGAAGCACAGCCAAAAGGAAGTGCCCTACCATTCACTGTGCATTTGTTTTCTCAGAAGCCTTTTCTTCCCCCTTTCTTTCTTTAAAAAATTCTGTGTCTCCACTCCCATTCACCACTATGGCCCTCAGGTACCTTCCTCCAATCACCTTTCTTAAGGCTCTAACAGTATCACCCAGCCTCCCTCTGTCACTCCTTCTTACGTGCTGCTCTGTCCCCCCGTGGGACCCCCTCCTCAGACACATTAACTGCCTCTGCTCTTTAAGGATCAGCTCACGTGCCACTCACTCTAGGGTCCCTGAGAGCCCCATCGGCTACAGATGCTGCGCCCCCTCCAGCCTCTGCCAACCGCAAGGACCCCCCCCCCCAGCATTCTGCGCATACCGTTGCCATAGCACTTGTCATGGGAACTCTAACTGCTGATTTACAAGCCTGACATGACCATATTTATAATATTATATGTGTTTTGGTTCTGTAAGCTCTGGCAGAGTGCCTGACACGTAGTGTTACTAAATGCTCATTGAATCAACCAATCAACCTAATAAAATAAGTATTTTATGCATTATCTGATATGAATTACCTGCCTCTTTGGATTCTCTTTTTTAAAAAATTATTGCTCCCCAAAGAACGAATGCTTGGGGGAAATATTTGTTTTCTACTGATATTTCTCTATTCAATAACCAGCGGAAAGGGCTGCTGTAGAGAAATGCTCAGTGTACTGAGCTCCCGGATCCTAATTTTGGGGTAAAATATATAAGTAGTTGTATATATATATAAAGTGCCACAATGTATATGAAGTTGAAAGGTATTTGCTAAAGTAGCCCTCACCCGATCTTCACAGATTGGTTAATGTGTTAAGATAGCCAACACCACATTGGCCAGAGCAGGTAAACCTATTCCTTTCAGGAAGCTGAGAAGTGGACCAAGTAGCTGGGCCACCAGGAAGGTGACTGGTCATCCCTGGGAAGCAGGGTGAGAAGGGGTCTATCTGGCACTGGCAGCAAAGTCCTGACAGGTGGCCCACAGCCCAAGAGGTAGGAATGCTGTATTTCCTAGTTTGCCTTGGAGAGCTCCAGTTTATGCGGGTTGAGTATAAGTAGGATATATGTAGCACCCCGTTTCCATCTTAAAGGGGACCCAGGTGGGAAAGAGGGGTCCCTGTACAGAGAGGAGAAAAAAGATGGCAGCTTGAACACAGGGAACCATCTGCCTCTGAGTGTTCCAGGCTCCCCTCTCCTTCCTTGACTTCTGTCCCTGAGGAAGACAGTCCCCTCCCGGTGGCCACAGTAACTAGATCCTTTTGCATCCGGGATAGTCATTTCACTTTTAAGTAGTCCACCATCGTTTCTTCCATTACTTCTTTTATTTGAGAACTTTGAGTCAACTATACTAATTATGTCACTAATTAAATTATGTAAGTAAAAGGAATGGTAACTTGGCTGAAACATGACCAGGGGAGTTGTCTGTCTTTGCACTTCATCATTCTGTTTCCACAGCTCGAGGAGGAAGCACACAGACTCTTCCCCCAAGGTAACTCTTCAGGTTTGATCTTCCAAAACCCCCTGTCAGCAAGTCCAGAGGGAAAGTGGGGCAGGATCTGGATAGGCACAAAAAACGGCATAGAATAATCTGTTCTACATGGCTACTCCTGCCAAATCAAAGGCTGGGTCTCCTCAGTTTAAAGGCACAGCTAGTTTGCCTTGGCCTTGAATACAGTAGGGGGTCACGGCTGAGGAAGCGGGGATCTCAGGGACTGTGAGCTCATCATCTCAGTGGGACCCTTTCGGATCAGTGCGCACACACAGGTCATGCTGGGAAGACCCGAAGCTCAGGCTGCAGAATTGTCCTGAGTCAAGGGCACCAGTCAAAGGTGTTTTTTATCAGGTGGCTGGAATGATCCTCCTGGTAAATGGAGGGAGAGCACACAGTGAGAGAAGCAGCTCAGGCAAGTTTTGGAGGATCTCAGAAATGTGGGCTTATGTGTCATTCCTCCTATTTGATGAAGCTATAGCATTATGGGACTTGATAGGCCCTTTCTTCCAGCTGCAGGAAGACCCAGTGTGAAACAGACAAGTCTAGGGCAAAAGTAGTTGTGTCTGAAAGAGTATTTCTTGAGTTCCTACTCTTCCAAGCACTGTGCCCACGAGGGGACATATGGCCCACAAGTCCCTGCCCATGTGGAATGTACATTCCAATTCATAGAGATATGCTATTAGAAAAAAACACCGAAAAGGAAGTTATATAGTGACAAGGTCTTAGTAAGAAAGAAAGCAGGAGATGGGGACAGGAAATGAGTGCTGTTATTATTATTGATAGGATGATAAGACATCTGAGGGACAGATCCTGGCTAGAGATTTCAGTAAGTACACAGGCCTGGAGGAAGAAGCGTGGCTGGTATTTCAAGTAATAACACGCTAGGAGGCCCCTGTGTCAGAAGCATCGTGAGCAAGGGGAGGCAGAGACAGAGCAGGGGGGCCAAGTCCAGTATGTCAGGGGACTATTATGCTATTGACTGAGAAGGTGATGGTAGCATAACTGGACCATCTAGGAGCTAGTGCTGAAGGGGATACATTTTCCAATGTGCCATGTATTTTTAAGGTCGAGCGGAAAAATTGCCTTATGAATTAGGTATGAAAGGTAAGAGCAAAAGAAGAGTTAAGGAGACATGTTTCCAGAAAGTCCACTAACTTAATTTGGACTCTTTCAGGGACGGAAATGCCACAATCTCCACCTCAAGTCAAGGTTGGTGACAGCAGAGGCAGACAGCTGGGGGAATTGAGGAGGAAACGAGTGAGACCAAGCCTCTTCCAAGCTCCTTCTGCTAAGGATTCTTTGCCAGACAAAGGTTCGTGCTGTGAAGACACAGATGTGAAGGAGTGTAAATACAAGAAATATATAGTCAGGGCCTCTATCCGCAAAGGCAGCTTTTCAAGTTACCTTGAGGAACAGGCCAGGAATATGGTTCTAGCCATTAGACAAGGAACTACGAGATGGAAAGGGCACAGAGACATGTTTCTGAAAGATAAAATGGCCTAGATTCATATAGCCATGAGCTAACAAGGGAGCTGGCATTGATGCTAGCCGTGGACTTGAGCACAAGCACATGGACCCAAAGAAAATAGACCAGCAGCCTACTACATTTTTAAGTGAGCTGTACTGCCAAAACACCCCTGCAACAGGCCAAAAGAGCCTGTATTTCTCAAATCCTGAGATAATCCCAAGGATCCAGGGGTCACATCAACAGGAAGTGCTCCGCTCAAGTGGTCAGACCCCAGAAATTGCATCCTTCCCAAAGTCTATCTCCACAGAAGACAATAGACAAGGGAAACCCACCTGCAGGCTAGAACCAGAGGCGGGTATTCTCACTGTCAACCCAGGAGCACTGTCCACTGCCAGGCCAGGTTGTCCTTGTGCTTTACACCAGCAGATTCTGATTTTGATACGTGACCATTGATTTCTGCACATTTCACATTCCACTCTTTTCCCAATGGAAGTTGTATTTCACTATCTGGTTCCCTACTAAATTTTGTCAAAGGAAGTGTCAGGGATCCTGTGTTCTCCCAGAAAGTGAACTGGAAACAAAAGAGTCTAGGCTATGAATTTGTGAAGGTTTGTGAACCTGGAAGTAGGGCTGAGAGGCAGAGGGAGTGGCTTAGGTAAGGAAGGAGAGCCCACCAAGGGTTGTAGAGCTGAGTTGGCTGCTGCTAAGCACATGGATTTATTCTTTCACACGTGGTCGTCCTTTGGGAAGCCACAGAAAGTACATCTGACAGGTGTACCTGGGTGAGTTGGAGGGATGGAGTGCAACAGAAGGCAAAGCTTTTCATTAGCTCTTAACTCCCAGCAGTCAAAGGCTGACCCTTCAGAATGCAACACTTTTGCATTCTGACTCGTGCATCGGTAGGCACCAAACACAACCCATGGTGTGTCCACGGGGCAGGAGAAGAGGTGAGGTGGTGCCAGGCTGCACCTGCGTGACGCGGATGGACTCCCACTTACAGTATGAGGAGAGGAGAATAAACAAAGAGGCAAGCAAAGCTGAGAGTATCTGAACTGCCATATAAGGCGTCTGGAACACCTGAACAAAACTCTCAGGACGGGGAGAGGCACACCTGGGTCACAGAGCTCTAAGTGCCAACACCAGAATTCAACCAAGGATTTATAGAGGTAATTAAATGAAATCATGCACAAGTCTGGAGTGGAATCCACCCCTAATAACATTCTAAGTAATATTAATGTGTCTGGAGAATATCTTGAGTGATATACTTCATTTCCTCCAGAGGAGTAAGAGGCAGGTGCTGGCCAAAATACCTAAATGTCTTTCTGGATTTTCCCCCTAAAGGTTTAAGCTTTTAGGAGATCTTAGATGAGTTGTGAGGAGATAAATGGGAGACTTGTGAGGAGACCCAGAAATACTGGAGGAGCAAGGAAGAGAGTACATTTTTTTTTCTTCCCCACCTCCACCCATTAGAAGTAGAATCCAAAGCTTGAGGGATGGGTGATGGGAAGAGGTCAAAGGGAGATGGGAGAGAGTTCGGAGGACTCTGGGCCCACGAAGACCCAGGGCTGGCATTCTGACAGCACTGGACTAGTCCACTGGACACGTGAAAATAAACCCACCAGTCACCCCTCATTTCTCTGCTGGCTTGTTCCCCCCAGCTGTCTTTCTTGCAGGGAAAGACCTCGGAGATGTTTTGACTCTCCTCTTTAGCATCCCACATATAACCAATCAGATTCCGTTTTCAGTTCTACCTTCAGAATCAAACTAGATTTCGCCAGTTCCACACAGTGAGTCAAGTCTGAATTGTATGATAGTCTCCTTTTGTCTCTTTTCTGAATTACTGCAGCAGTCCGTCCTCGGCGGCCTCCTTCTGCCCTTACCCTTGTCTTCCTGCATTTGTTCTTGGCCCAGCAGCTCCGACCACACTGTCCCCTCCCTCCTCAGAACCCTCCAGTGGCTGCCCATCTCTCTGAGTAAAAATCCGAACAGGAGTCCACAAGGCCCTATGGGATCCAAGTCCACACGGCCGCTGCAACTTTAACTTTGAATAGTGACCCCCTCACACTGTGCTCCAGCCACTTTGGCCTGGTCACTCTTCCCCAGACACTTCAGTGTGTTCAGCTAAAACAGTCACCCCCTCTCCCAGCCATTGCCGCAGTGGGCATGTAATTTATTGTCCAAATGAGGACATTCGTCAGAATAAACTGAGGTGCTATGACTATGTCTGCCAGGACAACAGACACCAACTACCTGCTGTCACTGTAGTTTCACTCTCCACTTCTTTCACTGTACCAAAGCCTTTATTTCATGACTTTTTGGTTTCCACCTTTAAGCTGTAAGCTCTATGAGGATGAAGGCTTCATTTTGCTCATTGCTTTACCCCTAGAGCCTCCAGAATGGCCACTTAATAAACATTTATAAATGAATGCATGAAAAGAAAACCTGAATTAGCAGCAAGACTCTCATCTACAGTATCAGCTAGAGCAGAAAAAACCAACTGAGGCCTGAGGACTCAGTTGAGCCATCCAAGGCAATGCTCTAAGTTTGCGAGAACTCATGATCCTTAGTCATGGGTGCATCCAGGGGCCACAGAACAGAGTGCGAAGAAAAGAGACCCAGGGGTTAGCCTTGAGGAACTCCAATGTGTAAAGCTCTGATGGAGGCCATTCAGTAACTACAGGACAGCATGCCAAGGAAGGGCAGCCAGAGCGGGAGAGACAACAGGACAGGGAGTCTCAGAAGCCGGGGAAGAAATGCTTCCAGAAAGGGCCTGGTCCACCACATCAACAACAGTGTCAGAGGCTGTTGAGAAGTCGGGCAATGCAGGAAACAGAACATGTGCACCAGATTTCATAACACACACACAGGATGCTTCACTGAGTTGTTTTAAGGAACCTGGAAAGAGCGAGGACAGAGAATACATTTCACTAACTCTGAGTATTTAATTTTACTGATATTCATGTTGGAGATGAGCTATGATTGGGGACTTTGTGAGAACCACAGTCACAGGAGACAGAAGTGGGTTCTTCCTGGAGCCAGAGGTTGACCTTTCATTCATCCGTTTCCAATTGCTTGCATGTTTAACCATCTCGGAAGCTGATCCTGTGACATATGCAAGGTTTGTCCATGGTTTTTATATCTTGGAACTATTTATTTATTTATGTTCCTTTATGCTGAATTTATTGGAGTGACGCAGCTTAATGAAATTACACAGGTTTCAGGTGCCCAAGTCCACAACACATCATCTGTACACACCGTATTGTGTGTTCCCCACCCTAAGCCAAACCTCCTTCCATCACCACTTACCCCTCCTAGGCTATGTTTGCAACTTTAGATAGAATGATTTGGGTGTATTTTCATTTCAAAATATGATTTGCTTATTTTGCTATTTCTAATTGGACAAAGTTAGTAATTTAAGGGGCTTGTTTTTTTTCTCTCTCTCATTCTCTCCCTTGAAGCTCTTTTCTTTCTTCACTGTCTCCATAAACATCCTTGGGTTAATGACTAAGAGGAGGATTCCCCCTTCCAGTACAGTAGGTGCCAAGAAGTTTCACGCTGTTTTCTTTTACACAGAACTTGAAAACTAACAAATTTCAGGCAGTTTATTGAAATAACTCGTCAACAGAGAGAGAAAATAAACCAGTTATTCACAGTCATGTAAGTTACTTGAATAAAAGAACAGTCAGTCACGGTGGGTCACGAAGATGGACTCAGTTTCTCTGTAAGGACAGCCCTCTGATACCCAAATACAACTAACAACTTCAATTTTCATGCTACGTGGCCCCACAGCAGTAAAAAGGTCTAACAGCTCCTAGCGTCTTCATTTTCTAATGAAATGGAAATATGCAGTTCTATGGGGTGTCAAAGTCATCTCTAGTAACAGTCCGACAAAAGCCCTATTTACTTTAAAATGATAATAGCAAGTCCAACTCTACTTCCTGTCCCTCCATGTAAGCACATCAACAGTGTAAGAATGTAGGAAAGCGAAAAGAAAAAGAAAATTGATCATAGGCCCAGAAGATCTTGCGAGGCTAGTCACAGCATGCTTATGGCTAATGAGACACCAGGGCTGTCACTTTCTCCAAGGGGTATCGCCACAACGGTGCCATCAGTGGTGACAGCGAGGGAAGAGAGATGACAGACGGTTGCAGAGGCTCGCCTGACACGAGGGTAGAAAATGAATTCTCAACATCCTCATCCTGTACAGTATAGCTTGACAGACAAAAGACAGGCCCCGTGACAAAAGCTCATGTGATAAATGACAGTTTAACGGAACAGTCCAGAGAAGGTGTCAGTTAGCCCAGGGTAGACAAGACGGGTAGGACCGAGGTACGAGTAGACAAAGGAAGGACTTTCAGGACTGAGGGAGCCAGGATCTCTGGACCAGTCCATCAAACTGTATCTCGGATCCCCTGAAAAGAGAACCTGAGGGTCACATAAAAGCAGGCAGGGACCTTTGCGATTATCCTGTTGGAGCCTATTAACAGCACTGAATTTTTGTTTTGTGGATTGTTCGGCTTGTTCGTGAGTTTGTTTTGGGCCCAGGTGAGCTTCAGCTGTAGAGTTCCCTTCTGCGCACACCCCTTCAGCTGGTTTCACCTCACCCTTCTGTGCGGCTTCCGCTCCCTATACACGGCCGCTTCTGCTCTGCCCAAGTGCACTTCACTAGCCCAGACTCCCTGGACGGCAGGTCTCCCCGCACACACGCCAGCAAACTGGTCAGCTAGGACTTCTCCAGTACAGAAACAGTCTTCACTTAGAAGAGGATGACTCTTGAAACGGGAGGAAGAGAAGATAAAGGGACTACAGATCTTTATCTTGTTCATAGGCGTTTTAATAGCTTTTGGGGGAAAAAAAAAAACCCTTCAGTCTTTTCTTGACAAATGTGTGGCACTTGGTTTTGTCCTAAGTTCTCCTGTGCATGCAGAGGACGAAGAATATATTGCCTGTTTGTAAAAACAACAAAGAACGAAGTATATTTGCATGCTATCATCTTGACTCCTTCGCTTCTCCAATAAGTAGGGGTAAAAATAACCTAATAATTTGCCCTGGCTGGCGTAGTTCAGTGGATTGAGTGCAGGCTGCTGAACCAAAGCATCGCAGTTTCGATTCCCAGTCAAGGCACATGCGTGGGTTGCAGGCCACAGCCTCCAGCAACCTCACATTGATGTTTCTCTCTCTTTCTCCCTCCCTTCCCTCTCTAAAAATAAATAAATAAAATCTTAAAAAAATTTAAAAAAACACCTAACTTTAAAAAAAAAGAAAAGAAAAATAACCTCATAATTTTAGCACCGGGGCCGTGGGTTGAGTTTTTTATAAGTGGCAACAGGTGGGAAGCATGCTCTAGCAATTGAACTGGGTCTACTCAGGCCCCTTGCATTTCTAATGAAAATTCCATATGCATATTTGATCATTTTAAATGCGGTGGAATTTCTGACTGGCTCAAAGACAGCTTGAGAGGGGAGATGAACTATGTGTCTCGTGATTTTTAAAAAAGAAACTTAGTATTGATGTGATTTCTAGGGAGGGGTGCGATGAGAAAAATAAAAAAGTCTTTTTCAGCTTCATGTTCATACTACTTAGAAAGGCAATGCAATGAGAATCTCAAAGCTTACCAAAATGATTATTTCATTTTTTTAAAAAATGTTGGTTCACTTGGGCTGAATAGCTTTTTTGTTGGATTCTGCCTCCCTCCCTTTTCCTAGGATTCTAAGGCCAAGTGTAAAAAGAAAACTAAGTTCAGGATTGGGATATAAAAGGGAAACTATGCAGATAGGTTTCTGGCACCAGCCGCCTCGGAAATGCAAGCCAGGGAGTGCTTTGCATTTTGTTCAGAATATTTGGAAATGGACCTAAATTTCAGAGATGCCTACCTCTGGGAACCAAAGCACCAGGCAAAAGAATCTGCCAATACTTGGGAAAACTGCGTGCAGCCAACAGCGTTCCTCCTGTGGGTGCAGAGTGGGGTTGCTCTGTGTGGCCCGCCCACGTCGCTCTCTCTCCCCCCGACACAGCATCACACCCTTTTCTGGGACCTGAACAGAATCACACTGGGCAGGGCCCTTCTCTTTGGCAGAGCTGAAAATGCATGATGAGGTGCTTTCTGGCTTTTGGAAGCAGCAAGGTTTGGTGATTTACAGCTGATGTAAGCTTTAGAACAGTCTCATCTTTGGAAGGCAGGGCATAAATTGTGCATCCTATCTGTAACGGGGAAGGCTCGGGGCTGAGGGCGAGGGTGTAGGACAGCAGGCACTAAGAGCACCGTCTCGGTTGCTTGGCTCAGATCCCAGTTTGCCCTGGGACCTTGGGAAAAATCCACCTTTCAGGTCCTCAGTTTCCCAGTGCAGAATGTCACTGGTTTCTCTACAAGATGCTGGGGGCAAGGCATGGCTTAAATGTGACCTCGACTTGCCCTCTTCTCCCTCCAGGGGTCATATGCAGGGTGTTGGGTGGTGAACAGACAACGCAATGTACAGAGGACGTGTTGCAGAATCGTGCACCTGAACTTATACAATCTTACGAACCCCTGTCATCCCAATGAATTCAATAAAATTTAAAAATGTTACTGCCAGTTGTTTATTTTCTCTTCCTGTTTGCTCTTTACCCTGCATCCTAGCTTGGCTTTCAGGGTCCGGTTTGGGGAGGAAGACAAGTAACCACATTAAACAAAAGCAGGGGGGGACGGTGAGTGCCAAGTTTAGAGCCCACTCAACCTTGCGGGTTTGGAATCTTCAAGCAACCTCCTGCCTCTTGAGCTTTCAGTTTGTTTATTCTTGGCAAAAGGAAACTTCCTGTTTTGAAGAAAAACAGCTTACAAAAATGCTGGAAAAGGCTTCTTGGACATCAAAACACCCTTCCCAAACAATATTTTGATGATTTAACATGTAAATGAATCAAAACAATGTGAGCAACATTTCCTATAAAGTATGTGCGGGTTTTAAAAATTAAGGGGATAGTGCTTAGCTAAACACACTTTGATTACAGAAGATCAAAAGCATTTGAAAGTAGTCTGAGCTGTGCTAAGTCTAAAATGAGGCCAACGCGACCACTCTCAGCTGAAGTGCAAGCGAACAATTTATTATTGAAAAAGCACATGGATGTGATTTCACTTCGGTCTTGGAGCTCACGACTCTTGCAGCCAAAATCATCTTTTGAAGTGACGGTGTAACACGGGTGAGAAATCTCAGGACCAAGCTCTGGGCTTCTCTATAGAGGTGGCGGGTAATTCAAGACCAGGCACCCCACCCTCCGCGTTCACTCTTCTTCATTGTCAAGGCCAGTCTCAGATGGGATATTTCCCATCACTGCTCATTGGATGGGCGTTTTTTTTTTTGTCCTATGGGAACAACTTCTCTGTCAAATCCCAGGCTCCTATACCCAAATATCGAAGTCTGCTTCTTTGGTGTGTGGGTACATTCACTAGCGGAGAAGGCTGTCATCCTGAAGGGATGGCATGGTCCTCAGATGTGTCATTTCTCCCAGTCAAGTAAGCTGTCAGGAGAGGTAAAATTCTCAATAGGAATATGAATAAGAGACAGTCTTTTGACCTGAAGGAGCTACCCAATGCGCAGAGGGATGTCATGGCAGTAGCAACCCGAGGCTCTGCGATAGAACCTCGTGGAAGGTATCTATGAAAATCTAGAGTTTCAGAGGAGAGAGCAAGTTCTCTTTAGAGGCATCATAGTATTTTTGGCAGAGATGACATTAGGAGGAAGGAGGGCAGCATTTACAGACGTAAATGCGGGAGGAGACAGAGGCACTGAAGTGGGATGGAATCATCACAGTCCAACCCCAAAAGAAGCATGACACACAGCATGCTAGTGAGAAGGTCGAGAAAGGTGGACAGGAGGGTGGGCAGAGCGTTTTCCGCCTGTACTCTGCTGCATAATGCATGCACCTTAAGGACAGAAGCGATAGGACTAAGTTTACTGGGAAAGTCATGTGTCAAAAACACTAACATCTGAAAAATGGCATGATTTGGGGAATGTTTAACAAACCTCTTTCCAAGAGAAGGCATAAAGTCAATATTTACTGAATTCATTTGACAAACATATGTAGCAAAAAGATGGTACTGCTGGATGGTAGATCAGAAAGATACAGTAGCCGCAGGAGATGTTGTAAAGGCTTAATGAGTTTCAATCTGCAAATTCACATTATTGGCTTGATAGCATAGCGCCTGGCACTCACACAATGATATATGTTGCCTGTTTTTGTTACAGCTGTTGCTACTTGAACAGGCACTGGACAAGGATTTTCATGACATCTTTCTAGATAAAGTGAATACATATTCTCTGAATGAGATAAACAGGTAAAGGGCTTTACAATGAGCTGAACGGCCAGGCCCGGAGAGTGATCGCTAACAGATGCTGCTAACCCATGGGGAAGCCTTTCATGTCGTGCCGAGAGCTTTAATCATCTTTGACCTGGTCGGCATATTCCTCATTGACTTAACTCACGGAAGAGTGCCGATCAGATCTGCACAGCAGGGAGAGCTGGGAGAGACAGTTATAATCCACAGCCTCTTAATAGTCCTGATGGTCTGAAGGAGGGTCTGAAATACATACAAAGGAAAAATTACGCAGTATTGTGTTTGAACCTAAATGTCAACTCTACACATAGGAAAATAGCACGGAAGGGCTTTTCCTGGAATAAATTAGAAAAAGACTTAAGGATGCAGAGAAAACTATGAGCTAAAATCCGTGACAACAGGAAAAGGTGATTTTGGGGCAATGTGATGTGATTCCAGGTTGTATTAATAGATATACGGCATCTGGGTTTGGGAGGGTAAGCCTTCTGTTTCTTCTGCACAGGTGGGAGCACACATTATAATATGTCAGCTGTCCTTGAGGGAAAGAAACCCTAACTGGAGCCAACCGGGGTCTATGACCCAGACAATGAGTAGACTACAAACATAACCCACAAATAATAGGTGTATTAGGAAGTGTTAGTCCAGTGAAGAGAAGATTTGACAGCAGGTACGGCCACTGTAGGCAAATACAGTCATGCATCACTCAACGGGACAGTTCTGAGAAATGTCACTGGGTGATCTTGCCACTGAGCTAACGTTACAGAGTGCACTCACACACACCTAGATGGTCTAGCCTACTGCCACACCTAGGCCACATGGTCCTGCCTATTGCCCCTGGCTACCAGTCCATACAGCGTGTGACTGTACTGACTACTGTAGGCAACTGTAACACAATGGTGAGGATTTGTGCCTCTAAACAGAGACAATACACGGTAACAATACAATATACAGTACTCATTACAGGTATGCTTACACCGGCATCCCCACAGAGATGAAGGCTGCAGTGTTATAACATCGCTGGGCCACAGAAACCTCCAGCCCCACTCTAATCTTAGGGGACTACCTCCTATATACCATCTGTCGTGGACCAAAACATTGTTATGTTGTGCACGACTGTCTCAGGTCATTTTCCTCTAGAAGGAGGATGTAGACTTGATTTCTCTAATACTGTATGGTAGAATTAGGGCCAAAAGTTCTGTAACAATCTTCTCGTAACTATTTACTGACTGTCGAGCCTGTGTCAGGCACCACGATGAGCAAGGAAACACACTGGTCCAAGAGGAGGTTCTGCTTCCAAAGAGCTCAGGCTTCACCAGATGACAGAAACACAGCCCCAGTGGTAACCCAGCAGGGTTCATGTGAAGGAGAAGTGAGAAATTAACTTTGCCTGACAGTGATTTAAAAAAAAAAAATTAAAGGTTTTTAAAATTTATTTTTAGACAGAGGGAAGGGTAGGGAGAAAGAGAGGGAGAGAAACATCAATGTGTGGTTGCCTCTCGCATGCCCCCAACGGGGAACCTGGCCCACAACCCAGGCATGTGCCCTGACTGGGAATCGAACCGATGACCCTTTGGTTTGCAGGCTGCCGCTGTATCCACTGAGCCACACCAGCCAGGGAATTTTTTTTTCATTAAAGTCATAGATCACATAACTTAAGCACTTACATACTTTTGTGAGGTTTACAAAAAATTTTTTTAAGCCCCAGCATTTTGTAGCTCTTGTCCTCTAGTTTTTCTTTTCCCAGAGGTCACCACTGCACCACTGCTAGTTGAGGCTTGTCTGATTTATCTCTGTCTCTGCACGGCATGGCTGCAGTGCTACTTCGCGATCTTCCCATGTTAAGTTTTATCATTGACTTTCCCACAGGGAAGGTGGGGATTCAGTTCTATCTCCTTCCACTGGCCATACGCACCCTTCCATCCCCATCCTCTCAACAGAAGCCGGTTGCAGCTTTGGTTAAAGCAAATATTTTGTTACCATGGCTATGAAAACTGTATGCATAGCCGAATTCACGTAAAATGGGTTTCCTTTTCCTTTCCTGAACAATGTTTTACTTTCCCTGCAATTAATATTTTTCTTGTTTCTAAATTTACTTCATTTTAGATATACTGATCACCAATGCAACCCCAATACCTCATCATTTGTCTAATTTTTTTTTCCCTGAAGACATTCAGGGCCACTTGATTGCCATTCCTTTTCATTTTCCAGAATTTCCCCCAAAGCCTTCTGAGCTGCTCAAACCAGACGGCGTGCCTGGGGCACAGCTCTGCCCTGGGACCTCCCTGCATGGCCTTCCTGAAGATTCCTCCTGCCTTTCTCCTCTTTGGTCTCCTGCTGTCCAGTCCCCACATCTCCCTCTAGTCCATCCTTTTTGATTGAGCACCTACATACATTTTCCACGCAAGAGACATTGAGAGAGAAGATAGGAGACGTTGTCAGTCTGATACTATCTTTATTTTACTCTCCTATTTGATCAACAGCTTATTAGGGCCTAGATATCTAGACTGGAAATTACTTTCCTTCCGAATTTTGAAGGCATTGCTTTATTGCTTTTGATCTTCTGGGCTGCTGAGTAGTTTCAAGTCTTTCTCATCCTGGTCCTTAATTTTATTTTTACCATTTTTGGAAACTTTTAGGATCATTTTGTTGAAATTTCACAATAATTTGCCTTCATATGGGTTTATTTTTCCCCTTTTCCTGGATACTCAGTAGACTGTTTCAATCTGGTCCTTCTATTTGGGGGACCTTTCCTGAATAATTTTATTTGTGTTTTGCTCCTCCCAATTTCTCTGTTCTAGAACTTCTCTGTTTTGGAATTGGGTCTACATGCATTGGCCCTATTGTGTTCATGAATGTCTTTTCCATTAATATCGTCTTCCTCCCTTCAAAAGATAATCTCTGATTCTTCTTACATGGTTGCATTTACATGTTATCTCCTGGTAATATTAATACAAACTTGTAAATATCAAAGTTTTCTTCTCTCTGCAAATCATTGTCTTAGCCAGCTTGCTTTGTATGATGGGGAGAGCATAGGTCCTTTTCTGTGTTGGATAATTCCACGTTCTGGTAATTTTTACACCCAAGAGGAAGGGAGTCCTAAGCTGACTTGCAGTTCTGAGTGTCAGTTCCACTGGTGATTTGTCTGAGTGGGTTTTCATGGAGAATCTCTACTGTCAATATCTTTATACCCTGCATTTTGACAAAGAAGCATTTCTCATGGAAGACTTAAAATGCCGTGTCTGGCAGCGGGCGTTCTGAGAGCTGAGTGGACACCTGGCACAGCGGGTGTTCGAAGTCGGTACATGCACATGGGGTCACTGTGTCCAGTGAGTCGCTTGGCCCGCAGCAGTGCCTGCTGCCCCTCCAGGTCCTACACTGTGCCTTCTGGATGGCACACTGGGAGGGTCAGCCGGCGCAGCGAGCGAGGACCTGGTGATCCACCCGGTTCGGAAAAAGTACTTCCGACCAATTCTTAAAGTGTGTCCACTTCCTTCTACTCCTACTTCTCAAGGTACCTAACCAGGCCAAACTGTGAATCTTCGGGGACTGTGTAGCATAAATCTGGGTTCATCTCCGCTTCTTCCTACTGCTGGCTCAACACTTCCCTTCCTTGGGAATCTGAGGCGCTCAAGATCCATCCATCTACTTCCTAGCTGCCAAATGGTTTCTTCTCTCTTGTTCTCCGTATCCTTGAGAGTGTAGCTCTCTATATCTAAATCTATAGAAATAGGCATATATATAAGTATGTATATAAAATTATATAAAATTTGATATATATATTAGATCTAAGATCAATTGTGTGCATGATCTGGGATGTTTTAAAAGAAAAGGACATTTGTGAAGAACTTCAAACAGCAAATCAGACTTTTCTAAGCCTCAGAAGCACAAAGGAAGAGCACAAACCACGGACGACATGAGAACCTCCATGGAGAACTCCAGAAGTGTGACTGTGGCCAGGCCACTGGACGTCTGGGGTCAGCTAAGGCAGTTGTTAGCAAGACCGGGGACAAAGAGTAAGAGCACGTGGTGACTGGGCAGAGCAGAGCAGAGCTGAAGTCAATTCTGCGGCTTTCGGGTCAGAACAGGGTGCCCAGCAATTGCTATGAAAGCTACGGGGGCATTTTTGCCACCTCACAGGTCACGTGTCTCTCACAATGGACTAGGTTTCCCTGCGAGAGGAGGCGCTAGCCTCCTACGTGGCTGTTCAGCCCTTTGGCAGATGCGGTAGGAAGGACTCCAGACTGCTTGGCCTATGAAAAGACGCCAACAATTTTGGGGCCTACGTATGTCTGTCTTTTAAGCTACTTGATCTCAGGATTTGAGAAGCACAGAAAGGGAAGGAGGGGGCCAGGGGGAATAAAAAGGCAGAGAAAGAAGAGACAAAGAAAAACCACTCAGAGTGATGACATCACCTCTGGGTTGTAAAACGGAGCGTTAAATCTGGCAGGGCTGTTTCTATTCTATCTCGACAGGGAGAAACAGGCTGAGCTGGGGCAGGTTGGTGGGGGCTGGTTGTGGGGGTCTCCAACTAACCTGTCTGCCAGACGGATCCTGGGCTCGGGTGCTGGAGGCGAGTGTTCCACTTCAGGGTTTAAGATGCAACAATGCATTATTAAACCTGTTTGTAACACAACGTGCAAGATGACATCATGTCCCTGGGTGTGTGTGACCTCACTGAGATTGTGTGCCCTGCTGTGCAGGGAAAGTGGAACTCCAGGACACAGTGAGCTAATGCCTTATAAATAGCTACCCTTCCCCGGCTCACTTCTTCCCTCCAACCCAAAATGTTCTTTAAAAGAGGAAGAAAAACACCTTTTGGGAGATCCCGCATCAAAAAGATGTCATAAAACACGCTGAGCAATAAACGTTAGAAATGAATGAAAAGTGGACCTAGCCTCCGCAGGCTGGGAGTTTTAGTCTGGGGTCTCAGCCACGGTCTGTCCAGAAATCAAAACCACTGAATATTTAGAACAGTAGGGCCTCCGTGCAGGGAACTGGTTATGCTGGTGATGGGAAAGCAAGGAAGTCCAATGAGATGGCGAGGCCACCCAGAAATCAGCAAAAGCAAGCAGGGGCTGCCGTCTCTGAGCTGGATGCCAGGAACACAGGCGGCCCAACAGGCAGGCTGGAGGGATGCCCCTGCTCCCAGCGATGCCACCAGAGGCAGACAGAGAGGGGCCCTGACCTGGCCCTCCTTGGCTCACATCCTCCAGTCTCCGACAAGGGTTTCTTTCTCAAGGGCTGCGCCCAGAGGGAAGCCAGGTGACTGAGAAGCCTGGGAAACCCAGCCTCCAGGGGCTCAGGTGTTCTGCAGAGCCCAGTAGGGGAGGATGAAGAACAAAAACCAAGGACAAACAGGTCCAGACCAGTCCATCTGGGAAGACAAACACTCCCTTAGAGGGAAGATCCTCACTGTTGGCAAAATCATCACCAATCTGTGCGCCAAGAGGAATGGCGATCCGTCAGATCCAAAATCAGGAGGGGAAGAATTAGGAGATGTTGCTGAACACTGGAGAAGCAGCTAGCTTGACTGCCGTCCCAGCAATGAGCCTACCTCGGATGAATCATGACCTTTCAGTCATTACTCACTGCTAAGATGAAACGTGAACAGCAGTAATGGAAAACCCTAGTTTGGTAAGAAAAATGAAAATGTGTGTTTTACAGGGCTTCCCATCGTTGATGTTGTTATTCTAAACAATGCTGATATCCAACACAGATGAACTTGTTTGCAATTCGATCACTCCCTGTGGGGTAATCACATCGTTTGCACTGGTCAGTGCCGCTCCCAGACGGTGCTACTGCAAGATCGAAGTAGCTCCTCTAAAAGCGATATTCGACAGTTGACTGTTGACGCAATGTTCTATTATTAACCAACCTGTAATTAGTTCATTAAAAAAGACCTCAACTGAATAGCATGTAACTTAATACAATCTACCGAAACGGAGAAATGCATGGTTTCTCACGACGGGGGAGCAAAATTACAGTGTGGGGAAACTGGAAACGCGAAAATGCCAGCTGGCAGGACACTGAGTGTTTCAGATTACCATGTGTTTGTGACCTCTGAGTTCTAGAAAAAAAATTAATTAGATTATGCTATTTGAGAATCTTGGAATGCTGTGGCTTGGAGCCAGCCTTATCAGAACCACACATCTGAAGTTTAATTAAGCTGTTTTAAATTTCACCTGTATTTCTGAGCTTTGACGAAAACAGCAATAAATGTAGGGACCAATAAATAATGGTGGAATGCTGAGATTCCCTCGGATGGCAGCATTCAGTGTAAAATTATGGGCTGTTCCAGGGTTTACCATCCACTGGTTTTATTAGACTTGGATGTGAGATGAAACAGCACTCTTTCTTCAAGAGTGTGCCATGTGGGAGCTCTAACTATAGAAATGGATCAAGGTATTTTTGAAAATTCAAATCATTCTCCAAGGGTGCATCTATGTCTCAGGTTGGGGTCAAAACAGGGAAAGGCACATGAGTTCCAGCAAAGGTTAATGGGAAGTCAAAGGAGATTCGCTTCTTGTTCACCTTGATCTTGATGAGGTCACTTTATTGACTGACCATCTAGCTAGTCACATGGTAAGTAGGCTTACCCTTTTTTTATTATTATTTGCTTTTTATCTACATTAAAATACACATGACACAAAATTTGCCATTTTTAAGTGCACCGTGGGGGCATCAAGTACATTCACATTACTGTGCAACTTTCACTACCGTCTACCTGTGGAATTGACTTCAAGTTCTCCTGTTAATTGCTGGCTAACAATGAAAACAGTAAACCTGTTTTAAAATTTCCCTAGGAATATCTGGTCACTTCGGTCAGAGGCTGAGACTGTGTGTGTACGGAGGTAGGAGCGAGAAGGATCCTGCCTCACGCCCCATGGTTCAGCGTCTACAGGGTGTGAGTTGTGAGTGAATCACACAACTGTCCAACCAGACTTATCGAACAAGAATACTGCCCTCCTGAGAAAACAAGCAAATGTACAGAACAGAAACTATGCTACTAATCACTTTGATGAAGCAATTTTCATTCGTTCATTCAATAAACACTCCCTGAGCATCTGCTTGCCCTAGACATTGTCCCAGGCTATGAAGACTGGTGAGGAACACAGAATAAGCCCTCACTCTGTAAGGCCTGCGGTTCCTGTAGAAGACACAGGCAACACACAGACAAATATGTGACAGATGCTGGCAGTAAGTATGGACAAGAGAAACAAGAGCCAGCTTGGTTCCCTTTTTCTTATTTATTCCTATGTACGATATTCCAGAGACACAAAGAGGAGGCCTTCCTCAAGTGGAACCCCATGGCCCAAACAAGCCCTTGAATGTCATTCTTGGCTATGTCCTCACCCTGGGCATGGGGGACGAGCTCGGGTCCCCTGAAGATGACGCTGAGCTGGTCACAGGGTGAAGAACATGTTTCTCTTTGCTCCCCTCTCCCTGTTTCTCAAGTTTTTCTCAGCATCTTAGTTCCTTTTCCTCTCCTTCCTGTATTTCATCGACCAGACTAATGACTACAGCTGCCTGACCATTCATCTCTCCAGTACATAGGAATTGGAAATCTACCCCTACGGGACCCGAGGCCAGTTGCTGCTGGGGGGGCAGGGATGAGAAAGGTACAGGCCTGTCCCCAAGAATCCACTGACATATAGACGTGGACTCCTGGGAGGCGGCCCGTGTCACACATCATACAACCAGAAGAGGGGAAAGGTGCCTTGAGGATTTCAGAAGATGCCAAGGTGACTTCTGTTAAGATGATCAGGGGATGATGGTTCCTAGGAGAGGTCATTCTAGAGATGGATCGCGTTGGGTCAATAGTGCAGAATTGTGGAATTTAAGAGAAGAGAGGATCTCACCACAAAAGGGATGAGCAACTGAAAAGGTTTTGATCACAAGTCAGTGGCCTCTGGAACGGTATCTACGTGTAGGGAAATTAAAATCCAGCACAGTTGTTTTACCCACATAAAACCCATGCCCGTGTCTGGCTGGCTTTCCCGTGTAAGCTCTCTCATCCGTTCGTTCAATAGATGTTCGCAGAGGTGTTCACAGATCAGCTAATTCGTGCTGGTCCTGGGGACACACAGCGACAGTGCATGAAACACAAGGCCCTGCTTTCGTGGGCCTTGGCGATCTAGAGGAGAGAGAGTCTGGACACAGCAGAGAATACGGAATGTGTTCAATGGTTATAAGTGCCTCAAAGAAAGGAAAATTGGGTAACAGGGAGCACAGTCTTGGCCCTGAATAAGGAGGGTGACTCGCCTCCAGGAGGAACAGAAAAAGCCCAGAGTGTCCGGAGCACAGAAGCCAGAGGGGTGCATGGTCCGGGGGAGCAGGGCTCAGATCTTACGGGTCTGTAGGCTGACACAGACCTTGACATTGACTGAGTGCGGAGGGAAATCAGGGTATTAAATGGTGAAGCAACGTGATCTAATTCACAGTTTAGTAGGACATGGCTGGCTTTTGTGCTGAGGCTAGATGGAAAGTTCTGTGTAGCTGTGGTGTGGACATATTGTGAAGGCTGCTACTCTCACGTGCTATCATTGGGCACTGGTATTTGATTCAGTGAAAAGAATCATCAAGCTGGTGATTATTGCCTGCAGGCTGATGATGGGATGCTGAATCAGTATCAGTCAGGGCCACGGAACCAGTAGGAGATACATTACTACATATCCACATGTTAATCATACTAACTATATATATAACACAACATGCTGATGACATAGAATTGATTATGTGTAACATGCATGGAGAGGGATTGTCAGGGAATCGGCTTTTGTGATGGGGGCTGTCCAGGCAAGTCCGAACCCGCGGGCAGCCTCGCAAGAAGGGCAGTGTGGCCATGGTCAGGCAGAACCGAGGTTCTAGACCACAGGTGGTGTTTCTTCTTCCAAAGAAAAACCTCAGTTATGTCCGTAAGGCCTTTCCAGGACTTGGACCAGAGCCACTCAGGTTACCCGGGAACCTCCGTTACGTGCTGTACACTGTAGGTGTTAACCCCATCTACAAAGCATCCTCGCAGCAACACCTCCGTGAGTGTTTGATGGAGGAACTGGCTGCTGTGGTGCAGCCAGCGGACACGTAAGACTGACCATCACAGATGATGAACCAATTTTTACCCAGTGACAAACTCACCGGTTTCATGTGGACTTATGACAACTCTCTCTTCTACCCTCTGCCTTTTAACCTGCCCTTTTGAATGAGGCAGACAGCCTCGGATTTAGATTTCCTGTCTGATAGGCGGTAGACAATTTCCCAATGACAAAATATTAGTCAGGAAGACTGGATATGGTCTTGTTTGTGAACCGATTAGCACCGGGAGCCCGGCCTCTGCCTTTGAATGTGCTGAGGCCAAGGGGGTACATTTCAGCCCCAAACAGCAGCCACCTGGATCTGACGTCCAGCTTTGCTGTTACTGCAACCGCCAGCCCTTTAACTCAAGATGACTGGCACTACCTGGTCTGCTGTGTCCCTCATTCGATATTCAAATGCCCGTTTAGGAACAATGTAGCGCTTGTGTGACTTCGTGTGGGTCACGGCAAATTCTGGGGATGACGGATAACAACAATCCAGTTCATCCTATTGACCCCAGTGAACTCCGCTCCACAAATATTTGCAGAGTGACTGAGTGCCAAAGCACGCCTTGAGTTTGTGCAACGTGGTGACATTTCCACCGCTCGGACTGCCCTATTACAAACTTTATCTTGGAGAGCTCCCCGTAGGTGGTGAGGTGGCTCTGACCCTGGGAAGCTGCTATCGGCCAAATTATGTGCTCTTGGAGAGGAACATTTCCTGTATATTATTTAAAAAAAAGAGAGAAAAGGCCCCACATGACTCATGTGGTAGGAATGTTCTCATCTTCTCCGAGAGAAGAAAGGAGTCAGGTAGAGCTCTGCACAATCCCTGATCACAAACCTCAGCAGACACCCCCGTCATTAACTAACCACACGCGTGTGGCACACGGAACGGAACATCCCAGGGCTCCGAAACCACAGGCATCTATCTGCTGGATTAAAGGAAGCAGTTTCACAGGCCCGGACAGAAAAAGGATGTGGTGAATTTTCCAACCGTCCTGATTTATAGGCAGTAAGGTGCAAGGTTCTGGGACACAGAAAACTGGGCTCTTACCGTCCTCCCGGTCGCCCCTTCCAGAAAGCGCGGGCTGCTGTGGTTTCTAGGAAGATACCAAGAGTGTCACCATGACAACAACTGTGCTGGGATTACTTCCCATCACACAACCACACATTCCCAATCCTTCAGGAATAGCCACGAGATCCCTGCCTTTGGTTACTCGCCAAACTAGGATGTGACATTTTTTCCTGTTTAATTAAAAGGGGAAAAAAAGAGAGAGAAAAGCTTACCTATTTGCTTTCCCCAGTTATCTGAAAGGGCAAAAGGCGGAGAACATTTCCCTCCACAAATAAGCCATGGAATGTATTTGCAGCTTGACTTTTCATGGGTAGCTGCTGTTTCTGAGCTGCCGGTTCCCCAGCCAAGGAAGGTGAAATGGTAAGTTCTTTCCTGAAAGGGAAAAAACAAAAAGAGAAACTTTGTATTTGTGATTTGTGACATGGGTGGAAGGTGGGGCCGTCTTTCAGGTGTTCATGCAGGCTAGGAACAGCCTTGGATGGAAGACACATGCCATTCCATCCCCGCCCCGCTCACAGGGAGAGTTCAAGTTCCCTTCCGAGGAGTAATAACATGGATCCATGCTCCTTCGAGGCCATGATGACACTTTATAAACCAACCTGGCCGCAGTGAAAGACTCTTTTCATGAAATGAATTTTTTTTTTTTACTTTATGATGATGCAAAGCTGAATGTCATATTTCTTGTGCAGGGCCACCCACACAGTCCCTGCCCCCACCCCCCACAAGGACCAGGGCTCTTGTCCATGGAACTCTGCGGAACAGAACACCTTTCGTGCTTGCTCACTCCTGGGTGCAGATGAATTTCTGGAGGAAATGACAATTGAATTGGGCCTTGAGAGGCAAAGGATTTGCACGATAGGGAAGGACAAACTCTGAGAGTTTCCTGTCTCCTATTTGCCTGATTTCATCTCCCAACATTCTGAGGTTTTCAGTTGTTGAAGCAAGCATGGGACTTCATTAGCTTGAAGTCCCATGCTTCTGACTAACACCCTCCTCAGCAGTATTTGAGGGTTTTAACTTTTTCTGAGTCACTTTCCTATCATTTCTTGCTTCCAGCGAATTCTCCATCCCTTCTCTATGTCTCAACAGGTCAAGCTGTTTTTTTTTTCTCCCTCTCCACCCTACATGACTCCCATCTTCAGTTTCTCAAAATAATACGGCCCGTCTGATGTCTGGATTTGAAGGTGACCACCAAGTGCTGCGGCATGGCACACAACTGGCAACATCGCAGAAGTTCTGACAGATTTCCCTTGCCCAATTTCCCAGGTCCAGTGAGATGCAGGAAATATCCTACCAGCCATCCCATTTGGGGTACCACTTGTCATTAACCTGGGGCCATAGCCAGAGTAAGGCAAGGTTGAGATGATAAAAAGATCCCCTGATATTATGAGTGCAGGAACTGAAAAGATATGATAAAGAGCTGCCCTGGTATTATGAGCTGAAGAACTAAAAAGCTTTCTTGTTGCTAAGCAGCATGAAGGAAGATTTCCAGGCTCGTGTTTGGCTCTGCTCCACATGGTCACTTGGGAACCTAGTTGTTAGTGAGTTGTTGTTTCATGAATCGCTGGGTCTTGTAGTGTTCACGTGGCCAAAGCTGCCACAGCCCAGGGGCTAGAGCCAGCAGGAAGGGGAAGAGAGGGGCAGAGCATGTGTACTGCCTCTGGCTCTCCCCCAGGAGCGGCATATTCCATACGTGAGAGTTCAGTCATGGGACCAGACCCCCTGCCAGGGGCCGGGAAGTGCAGTTACTACCCAGGTCACCATGTACCCAGCCTCATTCCTTTTACTGCAAAAGAAGGAGAAGCCTGGATTGGTAGCTCAGTTGTTTTGAGTGTCATCATGATATGCCAAGTTTGCAAGTTTGATCTCCACTCAGGGTACATACAAGAACCAACCAATGAATGCATAGATAAGTGGAAAAACAAATTGATGTTTCTCCCTGTCTCTCCCCCACACTTTCTCTCTCTAAAAACAATAACAATAAAGTGAAAAATAAAATAAAATAAAATAAAATAGGAGGACCGATGTCAGTGGAAAGCTAGCAGTGTCTGCCACATCCTTCCCCTTACTGTTGGGAGACCTTCCCCCTAATACCCATCTTTCCCCCTCTACTCCACAGCAGTCAACTTTTAGACTTCTGCCACATTTTGAGTGAAAACAATTTGCTTCCTTGAGTTTTAATGGCCCCCTCCCAGATAAAACTCAGGGGCCTTAACTTTCAATGCAAAAACAGCCAGTCAAGCTCTTTTTCTGCACCAAAGAATCAGCTGCCTTTGCAACATGGGCCCGCTGTTCCTGTAACACAACAGGTATCTCACTGTGTGCATGCCCATCAGCACCACTCGTGTGAAACCATGTGCAGAGGAATGTTTCTTTTCTGCTATAGGAGGACTGAGTGTGGGGGGTGAGGGGGAAGAGATGTCCCCGAGATGGAAATAGCAAAACAAAGCCACGAAAGAGAAAAGCATGGGATTGGGTGGCAGTAACAGGTGGGTCTAGCCTGGGGCACAGGTGAGTAAAGAGGGATGGGGCATGAGCAATGCGTCTTTCAGTTTCAAGGAACAAAAACCACAGACCAGCCAGCAGAGGCTAAAAGGATGATTACACGGGAGGCCATACAAATGGTTCCAGCTCCAGGTGTGGCTACGGCAGGGCTCCAGAAAGTGTCATCGAGCCTTTGCCTTTCTCCCTGAGGTGTTTGGTTTCTGTCTTCCCAGTTAGGATCTCTCCACGGGGGCTTGGTATCTCTAGTACATCTATCTGGAAAATGGCTATGTTCCCAGCAAGTGCCCAAGCTGAAGAAAGGTACACCCCCAGAGACAGGTCATTCCATGCAGCAGTTGCAAGAAAAGGGCTTCCTTCCCTTTGAGAGTCCAGACCTAGAAAGCTGGACACCTGGCAATGTGAAACAGCGTCCACTGTGACCTTCACGGCGACCTTTGTCATTCCCGTGCCACACTGCTGTCTCCATCTCCAGCCCAGTCGTGAAGGTAGGCATCCTGTTGGGCAGGGTGATGGGCTGAAGACACAGACAACCTGTGGGTTGGCCTTCACCTTGTGGCACTCCTTAGTGGGCCCTTCAGCAGTCAGCAGATAGGTGTAAAGACTGTAATACTTCCAAAGAGCATTTCAAGAAAAATTGGAAGCACTTAATATACATTTATAAAGCATCTCATCTTTCACACACCTTAAAGTTACTGATCCTTTCACTTATTCAAAAAATTATATCTATCTATCTATCTATCTATCTATCTATCTATCTATCTATCTATCATCTCTCAACCTGACTATATGATAAGCATGGTGTTTAACTCTGGGAACATAAAATCTATAGAAAAATGTCTAAAAGTTGGTCTCTCTCACCGAAAGTAAGTTCCACGAGAGCAGAGGTCTTGCCTGTCTTGTTCACTACGGAGTGTCCAGCGTCTGGAAAAACGTGTGGCATATAGTAGGAGCTCAATAAATATTACTTGGTTGACTAAAGCAGCACATCACTGCTGCCCTCAAAGAGCCTGAAGGCCAGTGGAGGAGGGAGAAACACCAACACAATACAGTGTAGTAAGTTCAATGACACAGGACACCACAAAGTTGTGCGACAGCAAACAGAGGGTGGGGGTGAGGGAGTAGTGGATAAGGCTTCCAAGAGATGATGCAACGTGGACATTGAAGGATGCACAGAGCATTGCTTTCCTCCCCTCCTTTTCAAAGATTCTTGATTCCATGCACGGCCCCTCCTTTGATGGACAGGGACAAGGTGCACAGAGTGAGCGCTTGGGCCTGCTCTTTCATGGGCGTGGTCCTTTCTGTAGCCGTGACAATGGTGTGATTTCGCAGAATCTTAGCAAGAAGCCTGTGGGACTGCCACTCTGGGGGATCTTGGCAGAACCTCGCCCAGTGCTAAGGTCAGAGGTGGGGAAAGGGGTGGCGATGACCACAAAGGCACTGGGGCTCAAGGTGGAGCTGGCATCAAGCAGGGCTCTTTCTGAAAACTGTGCCTGCATGGAAGTGCCTGGGAACCTTTCCAGTGTGTGGCCAGTTTGCTGGGGTTAAAACACGATTAAGCTTAATCACGTAAACAGCAAATTCCCATGTGAATAATGATGTAACACTCTGTTAGGGTTAGGCTGGATTAGAGCTGGTTGGGTTGCCTCATATTGGAATCTGGTCCAAATGTTGATTCCTTTTATAAATTCCATAGTCATCCCCAGGAATATCATGATCCACCAAAGAGAAGCCTTTCTAAAGCTTCTAGAGTTTCAAAGACACATTTCTTAGCACCACCTGCAGAAACCACCAACACTGACTGGCCCTTAGAGGCCTCGGGAAGATGGTCTAGAGTGGCCAGCCCGTCGGCCCTTCTCAGATACACAGACAGTGCAGGCCTGGGTCGAGTGAGCTCTGCCGCACCTCCTCACAGAGAGGAAAACCCAAGCAAAGGTTGGTCAGCACAAAGGAAAAATAAGAGCACGCTCAGCTGAAATCACACTGAACCGGGACCAGGGCCCCGTGTGTAATCCATCACCCTTTCTGGTATCCTTTCAGCTGCCATCGACACCCGCACAGGACAGGTTCTTCTCCCAGGACAACAGGTCCTCGATTCATCAGAGAACAGAAGCACTGAGCTGGTGGTCCTTCCCCAGGACCCCCAAAAGGTCTGAACATAAATGGAAGCCCAAAACATCATTTTTCAGAAGTGAACCTACTTCTACCCTAGTTTCAGGAGGTCGATCCTCAACACTCCATTCCAATGTGGGGTATCTCTGGTCTGCACCCTGTTCCTGGTGACCACAAAGGGAGCCTGGGAGGAGCCGCAGAAGATGGGCCACTGCGTGTTCCAACCACAGTGTTTCTGACAGCAAAAGCAAGTGTTCCATCTAGGTGAGGACCTAAAGTAATGAAGCTCTTTTCTTCCCAAGAGGAGCGACAAGAAAGGAAAATGCTCCAGGAAGCCATAACAGTAACAGTTCTCAAGATATTAATATGCAACATCTGGGCTTCTAGAAACCACGCCAACAGGCACACAAGGACTGCACAGGGCCCGAGGCACAACTAGAGCTCATCTCCAGGTTCATGAAAAAAACTGAACACAGTTCTTTAAGCTTGAATCTGAGTCTGTTTTGTAAGACTCTTGGGATTAAACCAAAGCTAGCTAACTATTCCATGTCAAAAAGCAAGATGTTTTCCTACTTGATAAAATTATACAATAGACTCTGAGCAGTTGAATTAAATATGACAAAGACTCAGAATGAAATGCTTGTTGTGGCCCACACTATTCCCAGGCTCATCTGGGAAGTCCCCATCCACATGATTTCTCCCATGACCCTGTTCTGGTCACTCCCATACCCCCAGCTTTCCCAATGCGACCATTGGTCTGGCCTGTTATCAATGAAATAATGGAAAAAAACAGATATCTAAAAAATGCAACTCTAGTCATCCTCTGCCCCCTGCTGATCACCTGGTGACAGGTTGGTGGCCTCCTCAACCTTAATGACTTCATGGGAATAATAGTATCTTCCGTCTACAAGCAGGAGGTTCCAACAAGAAGAATGAGGTACCTCAACTTTATGTATACTAATCCACTTTCCCTTAAAATAGTGCCATGAATCAACCAACTGCTGTGAATGCGGAACTCACAGACGTGCACAAAAAGAATGAAAGGAATGTTACACCCTGTGTAATTTTGCTTATACCCACTTATTTTCATGTGAGCGACGTGATATTTTTTTCAGCTTAATGGTGAGGTCTTTCTATCACCAGATGATTCCTTGAGGTCTCATCCAGCTGGAAATCCCACAAGTCTATTATGTTTTTTCCTAAGAATTTAAAATAAATATGAAAACAAATGGGCCAGAAAGTCAGGTTTGTCATTGAAATGTCTCCAGGAACCACTCTTTCTTTTACATTTTTATAGCACTTTTTTGCCCTGATTATTACTAGCCCTCCCGGTTTTAGGGCTAGCTCCTTCCCATGGGTTGCATACTTGTACCATTATCCATCTCTGCTCACCCCTGATTCCTGCTCCTGGATGTAGGCCCTTCAGAAAGTAGCTCCACCTTGTCTTTCTCATCTTGCTGCCTGTCATTCCCCAGCATGAGACACCTGACCAGTCATAGGGGACACTGGCCATTCTACCACATTCCATGTCCCTTCTCACCAACGAAGTAGCTGTATGGTTACTTCATTGTAATAAGCAAAGTAATAACGAAGAAAGGATTCCCTTCTGTTTTCTGTTGCTGTGGAGCGGTGCTTGTCAAATGGTGCATTGCAAGAATTTTGAAAACGTGCAATACCTGACAATATAGGTAGGGGCAGTGACTTCTTTTTCTTTAGACTGTGAAATTAAAGAGAGAGGGAGAGAGAGAGAGAGAACAGCCAACACAACAGTAGACATCTGGTGTGAAGGAATCAAAATTATCCCCATTTTTTGGTGAGATCAGCAAAAAAAATTATTTTTTGGTGTGCCGCAGAATTTTAGTAATTAGTTTATGTGCCGTGAGATGGAAAAGGTAGAAAATCACTCCTGTAGAAGCTTAAAATAACACTCTTAGTGGCTTAGTGGCTGAAGACACTCATTCATTATGTCATGCAGGTCAGAAGTCCAGGCACAGCAGAACTGGCTTCTTTGCTCAGTGTCCCGCAAAGCTGGAATCGAAGTGACAACCTCAGCTGCAGGCTCCATCAGGGAAAGAGCTGCTTTCAAGCCCCATGAGGCTGTTGGCAGCGTTAACTTCCTTGCAGCTGGAGAAGGCTTGGTCTTTCTAGCTGTCATCCGGAACCACATGCTGCTCCTAGAAGCTTCTCCCAGTCCCTGACACATGGCTTTCTCCACAGACCGACCCTTCCAACCTCTGACTTCAGAAAAGTCCGAAACTCTCTGAAAGGCTCACTTGATTGGAGCAGACCCACCCTGATAATCTTCTGATTAATGTAACCCATAGGGACCTCAGTTACTTCTGCAGAATTGCTTTCGCCACCCATCCAATCACGGGATTCACATCTCATATTCACAAGTTCTACCCCCACCGAACGGGGGGTGGCGGATTACACAAGAGCACAGATCACGGGTCATCTTCGAATTCTGCCACGCCTTCCTCTCCTTCCCTGCTGGGGAAACTCCGTGTTATTCATTACCCAGGAGCACATTTAGACCCACCTCCAGGGTGAAGTAATCCTGACATCCCCAGGCTGAGCTGCTGGCCTGGCACTCTTTGTGGGTCCCTGTTTAGCCCAATACTACTAAACATATCTATCGCACTGTATTACACCTAGCTGTGTGTGTGTGTGTGTTTGAATTAAGGTGTAAGACGATGGGCTGTTGTGGAAGCCTCAGTTTCACTTTGCATACTGCAGATTCCGTGTTTGTGGACACTGTGTTCTATGGGTTAAAAGCCTTTTATACACACTGTTTGCCCTACTTGGAAGAGAGGTGACCCAGGCTCTCTAGTAGGAAATATTTTCCCAGGTAAGGGTGGAGGCTTACTGCCAAGGGAAGCATGAGTCCCTTTGACCTTGCACAGCACCCTTGCACGTCAATAACTCAGGACTTTCCTGCTGGTAGTATAGGCCTAGGATTCAAATGTAAGATTTGAACTGCTGTTCATGTTCATTCTGCATTTATGAAGATGCTAGCTCCTGTGAAAAAACATTCTCAGCAACAGAAGTGGAAAAATGCTAAAGAAGAGGTATCCTTTGTTTCTTAATATGCATTTAATTTATTTCCCATCTGCTGTCCACATGAATAAGGCTGGTGCGCTTCACTAATGGAATAAAGGAATTAAGCAAGAGCACTGCTGGTATCCATGCAAGAACTTCAGAATGGCCATGAGTTACCCGTTGCTTCTTCCCCTGGGAAAGCTGCTTTCATAAAGGATTTGTCATTGAACGTGCTTGATCCTTCCTCCTGAGAGCCCGTCAGTTCAGGTCTCACCCCGTCTTTCTAGAACTAGGGTATCCAGTTTTGTACGCTGTTCCCTCCAGGTGCACAGAATGCAGAAGAAAACCATGTGAGGGCTCTCGGATGGTCCACAGACACCAACGTGTATTCCGGATTGGGAGGAAGCAATGGTGTCTGCCTACTTAGCAATGCAAAAGAGATCCCGCACTGTCGATTTTCTGGAAAGAAAGCTGGAATTTGAGTAATTTTATACTATAGGCTGAATTTCAGGATTCCTCATTTTGCAAAGAATGAGCGTGGGAAGTTGTCCAGAACCGCAGCTCTTTGCTGGGACTCTGGAAGGAGTGGCTGGGTTTTACCTCCCAGGATTCTTTCGTGCAGGACAGCACAACTCAGCAATTACTTGGAGTGCAGAACCTCCCAGAAAATAGCCAGGACGAAGAAAAAATAATGACTCTGTACATTAAAGCATGTTTGCAGAAAACTGTGTTCTAAACTCTGTGCCAGCGGAATGTTGGAGACAAAGGCACCAGTTAGGATAATATTTAACCAGGCATTTCACCTGGCATCCAGCTTCCGTTAATGGAATTAAGAAAGATCTGCCAGTATTCCGGGGAAGATGATTCCCACAGTTCCCCTCCAAAATGTTTTCAAGTATGCAGGGGAAAAAAAGGGATGAATCAAGCAGAATACCTCATGGACAATTTTTCTAAGCTGGGATAAATTATGTTAGCTTCTGTTCCCTGATCAATACCTTCCTCAAGAATGTATGGATATGTCCATTTGTCCTAATCAGCAGAGACAGGTTAAAAATTGATCTGGAAAGTCGGCACTTGACCTTGTGACTCTGCTTTGTGTCAACACATTTGATCACATCTGGTCTTGAACTGTAAAATTGTTGGCCCATCCCAGAGCATACTGCTCTGACAGCTGCATACATTTTGTTCACAGAGTCACTCCTCTCCCAGAAACTCGGGCAACCGGGACAACACAGCTTCCATTGCTCGATCCCCTAACCACAAAGAATTCTAACAAGTTTCCACAAAAACGCCTTCTGGCCCAAGATAGTCAAAAGGAAGGAACGCGCGAGATGGTATTATCAAGGGTGTACCCTTGAGTGTGAGGAGACCTCGATTGGAGTTATAGCTCTGTCTTTGACCCTCAGTTATCCCAAAAGGCCTAAGACAGTCACCTTCTGTCCCCTGAGTGTGTGTGTGTGTGTGTGTGGCAGGGGGGTGGTAGCGGTAGGGATTAAAATACAATGCCACTATCTTGAAAATGCTTTTTAAAATGCTTACACTATTTAACTCAGCAGCAGCGTAGTGACTGAACCCTCTAGTCCAGAACAACTTGGTGCTCTATGATAAAACATATGTTTTCACTAATTCAAGCAGGGTTTACTGAGCATCTACCATGTGTCAAAGTCATTGCTAAGGACATGGGATGTGAATCACCTCTATGAGGGAATAAATAAAATGTTTAACTGACTAGAAAATCAGCCCTTGGATTCTAAACTATCATTTTCTATTTAAGTAATAGGCTAATGGTAAGACACACAAAATATTAATATACTCTTAGTATGCTGCTAAAAGAAATGTACTGATACAATGCACATAGTATACTCAAGTGATATGATAAATATAAATAATATACTCAATTTCAAAAATTTAAAATCTACTTTAAGTTTTTTTATTTATTGAACATACATTGGATGGTTGCATTTAAATGACATCATTGTTCCATGAGACAAAATGTCACTACGTAAGTAACTGAAACTCAGAGGTCTTTAACCACATGTCCGAGGTCACACAGCTGGTTGAATAGGTGAATCGGCCAGGGTTCAGAACCCAGGTCTCTCTGACTGTCCTGTGAGGCACAGGGTCTGTTCACAGCACCCACCCTGCTAACCTCCTCAGGGTGCCAATTGCTTCAATGGCTTAACAGCTTCCAAGTGCCTCACAGGCTTTCAGGGGTTGATCTCAAGGTCGTACTAGAATAATCTGGCACATTTAGGTCATCTAGCAAGGGTCATCTTCAAAGAGTCTGAAGGCTTCGTGTAACTTAGGCTAGAAGTTCCATGTGAAGGCCATATGATGGCCTCTCACTTCGTCCTCTGGCCTCCGTCTGTCCCCGGCTTCCTGGGAGCTACTGTCCCTCACTATCCAGGCCTCCACATGTTCCCTGCACCCATCTTAAAGTGACTATTGGAAATCCAGTAGACAGGTACTTTTACCAGAGTAAAGCCAACATTTTTTGGCAACCATATAATATGAAAGCATTGAAACTGGAAAAGTCAGCATTCAGTTGCCTGTCACCACCAGAACCAATAAGTAGAGACAAGTATTAAATCCTCACGGGCACTTTATTCAGATGCTGGCAACCTGAGAAGATGGAGGGTTACATACCCTAAAACCCAACTTACATCTCATCTCAAGCCGACCTTTTTATAAGGAGAAACAGGTGCATAAGAGGTTTGGGAAAAGGCTCATCAGGTAAGAGTTGCAGTCCAGTAGAGATTTTCCTAGTATTTCCTATCAACTGATCAACAATGTGAGATCTAATGAACAAAATAAACTGACAAACAAAATTTAAAAAGAACAGCGCTCGATCACTGTCCGTGAGGAGTGTCTGGTTATAGTTTGGAGTGCAAAGGTAGCCACATTGTGTAGTATAACAACATACGGTGCCACCTGAGTGGAGTCTTCATCCACTAACTGAATGCAGATGCAGCGGGGAGAGGAAAGGCATCCCCTGAGCAGACCCACATTTAAGAGGAGTAGCTCTGCTAGGAGGAGAGAGCAAAACGCAGTGATGACACGGATTAAGGGAGGAGTTGTGGAGGAGAAGCTATGGGGCAGGGAAACTGGCAAATTAAACCCAGGAATATCTTGTAGCATCCTAAGAAATCCTGATGTTTTCAGGATTATGACACAACATAACTCTGTTGTGTCAGCCTGTAATGTTTTTTCATCCGCTGCCCACTCATCTAACAAAATGCCAAGGTGATTTCAAAGAATCACACCCTGTCCCCGAGGCTGGTGGCACCTCTGAGTATGATGGAATATTTTCCTGTGATTAGAGTATGATATACACCTAAGATGAAGGAGTTTCACAGATGCCACTCAAGTTCCCAGTAAGTTGACTCTTAATACAGAGTTAATGGAAGGGGAGATTTTTCCAGGTAGGCCTCATCAAATCAGCTGAGCCCTTTAAAAAAGGTCTAAATACCAGCATTGGAAGGAAGCGTAGCAAAGGTCCCCCAGGTGGCCTTGAAGAAGCCAATAGCCATGTTGCGGAGAGGGCCATGTGAAAAGGACTAGCAGGCACCTCTGTAGCTGAGCTCCTCAGTCTACTAGTCTTGGACCTGAATTCTGCTGACAATGCCTCAGTAAGATCTCAGCCCCAGCCAATTCCTTCATGAGCCTGGTGAAACCCTGTGCAGGGGATCCAGTCGGGCCACGCCTGGACCTCTGCCCTATGCAGCTGTGGGGTAATAAATGGTTGCTGTTTGGGGGGAAGTTTTGTTATGAAGCACCAAAAAATGAATGCACCAGCTCAAAATTGATCTCCTCTGAGAGGTTTCCAGTATTTTCCTTTCTTCCTCTATATCCCCCTCTCTATTGTGCACTTTTATACTGCTGCATGTGTATGGTGTTTTAACACGTTTGCTCGCATTTCTTTACTTTCTACCGGACTCTAAGCTCTCAGAGGGTGAAGAAGATTCTTTCTCTATCCTGGAGCCCCAGCACAATGAATTCAACGGCAGGTGCACAATACATTAGGGAGTTGAGCTGACAATAAATTGAATAAGCATTCCTTCAATAAAATGGACAATTGAATCAAATCAAATGGTGGCTCCGTCTCGGGCATTTGGTCAGCTCTTTCAGGCACTGTAGGTGAGATCTGAATGAGGGACAGAAAATACCAGCTATGACAAGTTCTAGAAGCTTGTAGAATTTTTAAACAAACAAACGAACAAGCCTTTCTAGAATGACCTACCTATAACCCCACACCGAGGTAGAGGTCGATTTAGTCCCCTCTAAAAAGCCCTCTCTTGCCACAAGGCCCAAGTCCCCAAGAATATATAAATAAGGCGACAGAAAATAGCTTCTTAAGCCAGGAATGCAAGCTTCCTCCCATTTGGTAGCAGTTTATAGAGACATTTCCTTTCTTGAATGAGATGAGATAGGTGCTGATAGGAAGAGCGTGTGAGCAGAGTCCGGGAGAGTGTGAGCCGTTGGATCTAGTCCGAACGACAGATAGCTGTTTGCGTCCAGCGTTCGGACTAGGAAAGGAGAGGTGTAAGCACCGACTGCCAAAAGCCATCCTCTGGGGTCTGGCACTGTTTCAAGCTCCTTCAGATATCATTCATAACTATTTTAGCTCTGTGGGGGCAGGCCAGGGTGGATACAGCCAGCATGCGGATGCTCAAGTCATATGGGGGTGAAAAGTTGAAAGTGTCACCTCATTAAACACACATTAATTCTAACAGCAGTAATAGCAGTAATAACAATAGCCCTCCTAGTGGATCACAAATAGGAGGCAGGAAAGGGATATTCTCTTCAGCGGCTAGAGGTTTAAGTACATGAATCTAGGTACATTCACACATGAACTGAGCTGGTGTTTGAACTTCTCGAGAAACTCCAGGAGGGCAGCTCTATGGTTTCCATGCCTCTCCCTGTATCCTCGGTGCCAACTTCAATGCTTGGCAAATAATGTGCCCCCAATTAATATTTGATGACTGGCTTTCCGGGGAAACACATCCTAAAACTGAAAATAACAACAATCGCTTAACCAAATGAAATCACTAAAATCTACAGCTGGCAAACCTCTTCTCCCTCCCTTTTTCGGGAGATTAATTGCAGTACTTAACATTTGTAATGCATTTCTGACACATCAAAATGGCCACAGGGGAATGTGTACTGAAAATCTAATCCATTATTATGAGTAAATTGCCTTGTGGTCCCAAATATCCCCTAGGGATTCAAAGATGGGAGAAAAAGGGAAACTCACTTTCAATGTTTTTCTCAATGTCTTAATTTGGGAAAATGCAGAGGTTTTTTTTTTTTCTTTTTTTCCGGTGGTTCATTCTGAGGTCTGGGCAAGGGTTCAAGGCCATTCCTGAGTTATCTAAACTGATTCATCCTCCCCCGTCCAAAGCCAACAATTGCAAAGGTTTGCAGAAGTACTCTGCCCTCACTGTACTTAGTGCTGAGAGGCTTTTAATCTTTTCCTTGTTGGTCTCCTTATCTTCTGGTGCTTCTCCGTCTCATCCCCTTTTCCAGAGGCTCCCAATGTAATCAGCATCTCCTGCAGCTGATGACAGACACAAGAAGCAGATGAACTAAGAAGGTTAATGGAAGGGGGGACGGTAAGCCCAGGCTGACACAGAGAAAGAAAAGGCAGCCAGGACATTTAGGTGAGTTACGATCAGGCCGGCACAGGCCACAAAGGCTTCAAATAGCTCAGCAACAGGGTCAGAGAAAGGCATTCTACAGGCCAGCTGGTCATCCTCCATCCCCACAGAAAAGGCATTGTCTCAGCAAATTAGAAAAATCGTATTAGAATTTTCTGAAGGGCTTTTTAGGTCTTTGTTCTTGTCTGTATATTCCCATTGTTTGTCATCTCCTTCAGTTACAACATTTTCCCAAGATGAAAGGATCATTCATTTCATGTAAGGTTTCCTGCCTACCATCTATTCTCTCTGCCTGTGTCGGGAAGACCTGTAGTTGGTTTTGGAGAAGGACTGTTTGGCCACTGAGTGCCATCTTGGTGAGACTGTCAGTCAGAACACGCAGGGCTGAGCTGCAGCCGATGGTGATCCAGCTGGATTCCTACTCTTGGTGTTGAAGACTGGAGTGGCGCAAGGATCAGAGCTGTCTCAACCCAGCGGCGGTGTCCGTGAAGACCGGCAATAACTTCTGCCACGTAGAAAGAATCTCAGTGCTGCCCTGGTGTCTGTCTATCTGAGTTTGTTGGTGTGGTTTTTCTCTCCAGCTATGGACCTTACTCCCTGTCTTTCCAGCAAAGTCTCTTTTGCCAAAGTTCGATGGAGCAGATCCCTGGTGCTTGCTGCCAGGGACCCCTAAGAGATGTGTATCCAGCTTCATCTTCTGCGATATTCTTGTGAAAAAAAATAGGAGATGACTGGTAACATGGGCGCATGAGAACAGGACGGAGCAGATAGAAGGTGACTAAACTGTGGAATATCATGCTGGTTCCAACGCTGCCCACTTGCAGGATCTTGTGTCATTCCCAAACTTTCGAAACAGTGTGATTATACCAGTCAGAATTCCCCTACTGCACACATTTTACTTGTGGTTCTAGTTGATAAAATGGGTTCCAACTAGCTTAGTGTTCAGTATAATTCCAGTACTAGGCCTGGCCTCTTTCCAGGAGGAAAACATTCTTGCTTTAGAAAGAATGAGGAATTCAACATTTTTCATTGAGACACAAGGTCCGGTGGCAATGAATGTGGATTTTTGTGCCGAGATCTCTGAGTACTCAGGTTTTGTCATCTCCCTGCCCCCCTCCCCCCAGATAAGTGCCTGAGACAATTTTGAAAATCCCTGGGTCCTTGGAGAGTAGTGTGAAAAAACTGGGGGTAAACAATGAGGATACTGGATACTGGGAGAGAGATCTCTGTGGCCTGTGACATCCTAGAAAGTCTTTGTGGTCCAGGCGGGATGTGGACTTTGAATGATGGGTGCCATCTGAAAAGAAAGAAGTGTGAATGGGTGGGTGGGGCCAGGGAAAGGATTGAGGAAGAAAACTACGTGGCCCATCTGGAGGATGGTAGAGAACAGGAAGGCAGATAAACTGGCTTACACGTCAGAATTCTGCAACCAGAGATCAAGTCTACAGTGTGAATGGAACCGTGTGTGGTCAGACAGACATAATCAGTGATACACGTGTGTTTAACTTTACCAAAAACCGGTATTATAAGTGTTCATAGAACAGATTAGAATCGGAAATTCATACTACCAAAAGTACCAATTGTTTCAAATAGCACATTTTCATCTTTGAAGGCTGCTACATTCAAATGATTATATGTTTAATATGGATTTGGAGACAGGACGATACCTAAGAAGGACATAAGAATGTTGAAACCAATCAGAAACGAGGAAAACTTGATCTTTACTAAAATAGAACAATCCTTGGTAAATTCTAGCTCACGTTGCAAATATCTGATCCATAAAGAACACATGGCCGTTCTAACGTTCAACCACAGTAGGCAGCTCAACCACCAGTCACCAGGAGAAGCCCACCCCATAAACCACACCAAATTTGGAAATTTTCATCGCAGTCACATGGAATAATAAAATAGTTCACAAAATTAGTCATCACCACCACCATCATCATCACCACCACTGCCACCATCAAGAAACAGTTATTAACGAATAACTCCATTTATAACAAGAGCCTATGTACATAATGCCTTCTCTACACAATGGCAAACATGTTTTTAAAATCAACCAGTTTGGAAATAATAGGAAAGCAAGCAGCAGCAAAACATCCCAACAGATGTTCACAGAAATGCCTCTTTAAAATGATATAGACGATTTGGTTGTGTTAAAGACAGGCCACAAGGTTTCTCTCCTGTGGTACAGTGGTTGGGCCACTTGGTTTTGTTATTTGACACCATCTTGGCCTTGGCAGGGTGTCCACACCCCCCGCCCCTGCCCGATCCACCCCCTGCCCAGCTGGTGTTTGGGTGTGGGGCTGAGGACAGGGGATTGCACAACACCGCACAGCAAGAGAGGGACAGGATCTGGCAACCAGGCCCCCAGAGGTCCGGTCCAGCTGCTGTAAAAGAAATCTCATGGTATGTCCCCACCCTGCCCCTGACGAAATCACAAGTGATCTTGGAAAGGTTACAAGACCAACTTGCTGATTTGTGCACACATGTGAAAGGCAGGCAGGACAGTCTGCGACAAAAAAGGGAGAACCAGGGAGTTCCTAGGACCTGCTCCACCACCAACTACAGTGTCCTGTGACCCTGGGTAGGTGTGAAACCCCTTCCACTTTCTTGCTCCAAAACGGACACACACACAAATTCTCATTTCTAGAAGACATCATGAGAATGTTCTAGGAATATGAAGAGGGTAAGAAAATGTTGAACACGGTCATGGAAGAAGAAAGAGACACAACAAAAGTTATGAACATTTCATACAGTGACATTTCAAATTCCAGAAACTTTAAAAATAAAGTTTAATAGGATGAATGTGGTATTAGAAATGTGCCAACATGAAAATGACAAACTCTACTTTTTACTACTGAGATGTTAGATTAAATACACATCCAAAGTGTGTGGGCCTTGGGCTGATTTCAGGTCACAGAATCATGCCTCTCTCATTTCATCAATGGCTGCCACGTAAGGTGAGCTGGGCTGAATAGTATCGCCACCTTGTTATACTAAGGAGAATGTCACTGATACAGCACAGCCAAGGCATCCCAGGTTTAGAATTAAAACAGTAAAGGTGCTACTGGGGAAGCTCTGTCCTGGACACATTGCCTTCCTGAGGAATATCCTTCTTTATCACTGTTTCAAGATCTTATTCATGTATGTTTCACTGAGGGGGGGAGGACAGAGAAACATCAATGTGAGGGAGAAACACTGGTTGGTTGCTTCTCATACACGCCCCACCCGGAACCGAGCCTGCACATCAGCCGTGTGCCTTGACTAGGAATCGAATCTGCAACCATGGTGCCCAACCAACGGAACCACAGAGTCAGGGTAGGAACGTCCTTGAGAAAAATCTACCTGGCATTTCGCTCTGAGGGGTGGTGGTCTGTAGGCAAGCCAGAGCAAGGCAGCACTTTGCCGCACACTCACAAGACCTTTATCCCATCCAAGATTAGCCACATTTCCTTAATATCACCCAATAGCCACTCCACATGCAAATTTTTCAAACTGTCAACAAAATATTGTTTTTAGCCTTCCTTTTTCTTTTGGAAACACAATCCAAACTTCACACATTGGATTTTAACCCTCCCCTTACCTTTTTTTATTCCCTCTTAGCCTTGATTTTGGAAGAGGCAAGTCCAATTCTCCTGCAGACTCTCTTGCATTCTAGATTCATCTGCTAGATTCCACTTGTGACCATTTCCTGTGTTTCCATCAACTGGATATCAGGGCCTTGTTGAGTTTCCAGTTAAACATTGTCGGCAAAAACCCTCCACAAATGGTGCTGAGCCCTTCATATTGCTGAATGACAAAGGACCCCCTGCTTGTGATGATGCTAAGCTTGATCATCTGATCAAATGGGGCCATGTGATATTTCGGTAATAGGAATGCAGTGTTTCCTGTTGCTTCGGCAGGCCCTGTGTGGGACAATACTGGACATCGTGAGAATGCTTTGTTTCCCAGCAGCATTCAAGCTAGTACTGTACTTTAGTGGCCCTGCACAACGGTGGTTTTCTAATGCTGTCCTTCCATCTTCATTTTCTATGCTCACAGTATTCTTTCTAAATAAGCACATTCTTCCATCCATGCTAAACAGGCTTTGTTTTATTAAAAAATCACAGAAAAAAAAGATAATTCTTTCCTTTCCTTTAAGTGTTAATTTTCAGTGACATAATAGTATGATAACAAAATATCAAAAGTTGAAAAACACCCTTTTAAAGTGTTCAGAAACCTTGAGTCTTTTTCATGCATAATCTGCAGTGGGCTCAAACCAGCAGCTTCATCGTAGGCATACTCTGCTCTGTGGCAGATTTATAAAATCTAAGTAGAGGATGGTTATTAACTATAACACAATCCACTTGCCTTAGATGCTGTTTTGGGTCCGAGGGATCAAACAGTTCATCTTATACTCAGAAGGACGTTACGGAGAGGTCAAATCTAAGATGGTGTTTGATGACAGTGAGAGCAAGACTAGACAATGTAGGGAAATTTAGCTATTCGTCCTCAGTGGGAAAGTGTCACTGTACCAAGTGGAAGGGAAGTTTACTACACGACTGGGAACCGAGGAAAGGGACCAACGTTGAGGGGATGAAGTGACCTGAGATCATTTTTGCTCTTTCCACTGGACTCTGTCCTCCCGACTCCTTTGTACTGGGGAAGTCGTTTTTGACTCATGAAAACAACCGCAAGCCTTTCCAGAAGAATGAAATGACTGCAGATTTATTCTTCCTCCTCTTTGTTTATTTCTTTTACCATAGGACATAAAAGGCATTTGTTTCAGTGCAGACCGTAGCGCAGTGAGTAATTTCCCATGCCAGGACAAAGTCCCCGAAAGGTCCGAGATTCTGTGGGAGATAATCGGGGCTCCCCTTGTTCCTCTGTCTGTGGCTTTCCCACCACTGCCCCCGCCCCCCGAAGAATTGTGTTCAAGTGTTGAGAGCTAATGAAACCTATTGAACACTCTGTCTTCCTTTGTAAGGTGCCAGGCATTGATTTTGTTCAAAACACCATAGGTGGTGCCTACTTGTTCCACGCTCTTTGCCAGTCATTGGAATGAAACACAGTGGGAGAAGGGGAGAAGCTGGGAGACTCCAGGGAAGGAGGTGGGAGTTGGTGCTCTGACTATAATAAATAGTCTGACCCGTTACAGAAAGGGAGCCAGAACTGAGGTTTTCAAATTTATAGGGAAAAAAAAAAAAAAAAAAAACAAGAAAAAAAATGCACGCTGTAGATAGAGTGCCATAACATTTTCTCCTTCCCTCTCTCATTTATTTCACTTTCCCCCACCCTGAAGGAAATGGTCAATTGAAAAAAAAAAATCAGTGTTGGACCCAAGAGTCCAATCAGAGTTCAAGTCCATGTATGAAGGAATGGGGCAAGTCCTGGTGAAGTTCTGGGGCAGGGTGGGGATGTCTGACTGAGAAAGGACCACCTTCAAGTTTCACTGTGGCAACCCCACTCAGGAGAACAAGTGGAGAATGAATGCCAGCACAAATGTTACTGTAACAGGATAAGTGGGGGGAGGCTGCCCTTGGCAAGAGAACTAAGCCTACTCGTTTTCATAATACAAGAGAGAGAAGGAGAGAAAGACCCCGGGCTCGCTCACCAGGTGCGTTCTGTAAGCTTCCCCCGGTCCTGTTTCATTAGTTCCTCCAATATTATGGCAAGAGGCTTCAAAGCGATACAGCTAGAGGATTGCCATCCTGCTGCACTCATTTTGACTTCTGTTTGGATTTCATGGTTTGCCTACTTTTAAAAAAAATTATTGTTTTGGTCTGTGAAAAATAAGAAAGCATCTCAGAAATCAGGGAGCTTCAATTTACAGGAGTTGAATCCAAAAGCAAAATTCTGGCGACATTTTTTAGAACCTCTCTGTCATGAGCTTGCCTGATTCACAGTCAAGTGTACTAAAGCCACAGCATGGAGGTGATGTCACAGCTTTGATTTACTGTTGTTTTAAGAAACGTTCAGTTTCTTGGCAGCATGTGCAGAAGCGCGTTACAGTTTCTTTTCATCTCGGTGTAGTGGGATACATTTTGGGTTTTTTATTTTATTTTTGTTTTGTCTTTTTTTGTAAAGAATGTGATTTCTCTCTACCTGATCCCATCCACTGGTTTCCCCACACGCTCCACTCAGAGCAAAGTCAGGCAAGTGGGCCTGGGCCTGCATGTCCCCGGGGAGAACGGGGCACAGGACAAATGCAGAAGGAAGTGCATCCAGGAGTCTGAGCTTCCGAATACAAATTTCAAACTTAGGGTCACATATTAGTTTGAAAGTTCTAAAATTTTGGTTTTGGGGATATCTAAAGCATTTTTCCCAAGGGGAGTCAGGGTATAACGTGATCAGGCAAAAAAATCAGGCATTTTTTTCTGGCTCTTAAGCCTCTATGAAGATTCCATGTGCCGAGAAGAGGAAGGAAGGAGGCAGGGGCTCAATAACAGAGTGGGGATGGGCCCTGAGACGTAGCCAGGTGTGCTGCTTTTTCGTCTTCTCCAGCAGTCCCCAGTTTGAGGGAAGTGAGAACGGAGGTGTGGCTGTGCTCCAGTTTCTGCTGAAACCCAAGAAGACAGCCACACTTGGGGGTCCCCCTTGCACATGGTGGTTCAGGAGGAGTAGATGTAGTGTAGCATCCAGCCAGGGAAGAGTCAGATGACACGACAGAATTCCCTTCAAAAGACTGTGGCCTACAAGGAGACAAATTCATTCTACATGCCCCGCAGAAGATTGGCTGAAATAGTCAAGGCCAAGGGCTCAGCAGTGAACTCTGCAGGCCTAGGACTGGAGTCAGTAAGGGCCTGATTGCATCAGCAACCTGCCAAGGCTGACAATCTGTAGCAATGTTCTATGTCTTAATAAGAATTCCCCATTGTATCAAGACACATAATATCTACGAGATTTAAACATCAATATGCATCCCTATGTTCACTGCAGCATTATTTACAATAACCAAGATATGGAAAAAACCTAAGTTTCCGTGTGTGTGTGTGTGTGTGTGTGTGTGTGTGTGTGTGTATTTTAATGGAATATTATTCAGCCATTAAAAGAATGAAATTTTGTCATCTGGGTCAACATGGATGAACTTGGCATTATGTTGGGCAGAAAAAGACAAATGCCATGGGATTTCACTTATAGGTAGAATCTGAAAAACAAAACAAACAAAATAGAAACAAACTCTCAGATAAAAAAAACAACAAAGTGATGGTGGCCCCAGCGGAGGAAGGTTGGGAGACAGGTGGAAACAATGAAGGGGATTAAAAAGTACAAACTGTCAGTGATAAAATAAGCCATGGGGATGTTAATATGCAGCTTAGGGAATGTAGTCAACAATACGCTAATAACTTCATATGATGACAGATGGCTAGTAGACTTAGTATGGTGATCACTTCATAAGGGATATAAAGGTCTAACTATTATGCTGTACACCTGAAACTAATCTAATATTGTAATATGGTATGTCAACTATAATTTAAAAAATCCACTGGATGGCAAAGGAAAAGGCCAATCTCAAACACTCTCTAAAATTTCGAGAGCTCTCCATGAGATGTCACATTTGTCTAAACCCACACGTGTGTACACACAGAGGTTGGAATGAGGCAAACAGAAAGGTGGATACAACTGGACATTGCCACCTAGCCCATCTGTATCATTACCCACCCTGTTTTCACTTTCAGGGCAAATGGCTTTTGTGACATTCAGTTATACAATGGATAGTTGCATGGACTTGCTGCACCCAGTCCAGTACTAACTCTGAAGCAGGTGTCGCTGCCTCTAAACAGAGACACAAAGAGCCACGTCTGGGCTTAACAGAGGTGGACCAACAAGAGGAAGCAATGAAAACATTCCTTCTGGAAAAGAGACCTTCATGGGAGGACAGGTGATAGATAGGTTGATGAGAAGCAATTCTTTGAGTTTAGAAGAATGCATGGTAAGCCTTCTAGTGAGGGCTTCTGGAAACTCATTTTCACGCTGCACTGTAATTCAAAATTAAACCAAGCATTTATTTCCTTATCTATCTATTATTGATTTACTGACTTATTTAATAGATTTTGAAACTGAATTACCTTTCTTCGTCAATTTGTAAAACCTGGAGCTGGCTTTCTCCACTATTAGTTGGTGAACACATAGGGAAACTTGTTTGTAATGTTAACCTCAAAAATGTATTATTTGGCATGTAAACCTACTGCTGAAGAAGCGGGGGAAAGTTTAAAGCATTCCAGGAAAAAGAGACAGTTTTGTTTTAAAAAAGCATCTCCTGCATCAGATTACCTGAGCCACTTCTTCATTTTCACGGAACGGATAACAGGATACCAACTGAAAACAGTGTTATGTGTTACTTCAACTCTCTGAGTGTACAGGATGATATAATGTGAGGGACAAAATATCATTTTCCTAATTGCATTGGGAACCAGAAATATGGAAGTGAGACAACAATATAGCAGGATAGTCTTGGGACAGACATTAGGGAAGTTTGTGAAATCCGGGAAGGTGTTTTCAAGCAAGATCCTGGGAATTACCAAGAAGGTAAGTCCTTGAAGTGGTAGAACACATACTAAAACTGAAATGACACTGAGGAAATACTACATATACAATCCTCTGGGGAGACTGGAAAGTCATTATTCCCAGAAGAAAAGAATTGAACAAACGACCCCTCAAGGCTCCAAGGCTTCAGAATCCCCAGCACTGGGGTCAGGCCCCCGATGGGCTAGACCAGCCTTAGTGGACAGAAGCCAATGACCTGGTGGGCCAGGGAGATCTCTCCTGGTTTCAACATCCACAAGTGATAAGACAAGGGTGAATATTCTGAACATAAACTTAATGCTCAGAATAAACCCAATGAAGAAAGTATCATGATTATCCCCATTCTGCAGATGAGAGCAAAGAGGTTCTGTAAATCACTCAAGAAGACACACTGAATAAGCAGCAGAGACAGACTCCAGAGCCTGGGCTGAGTATGCTCGTCATCCAAAGTAGCCTTACTTTCCAGGCTTATTTTGATCTAGATCTCCAACAAGAGTGGATGGGGTTATCAGATGATAAGTGCAGGCAAATTAAAAATGTTAAGACTTTACTTGAGCAAAAAATCAGTTCCGCAACGGCAGCACTGAACCGGAAGAGGTTAGGAGCCCTGTGCCCACAGGAGCTGGGCTGAAAGACTTCCTTAGGGAAGTACAGAACCAAAGAAAGGGAACGCTCCAACTGGCTATACCTTAAAGATGGCTTGACTGTCTGTGACCAGTTGTCCTTAGCATTGTGATTTCACCGCCTTGAGGCAGGTACAGGCTCGAATTTGGGTTCGCTTACATAGGCTGCTAGGGCCGTAGACTTCAGTCTAATGGGTACCTTGATTAATGACTTAACCAGGTACATGCCTTATGGCTCATCCATGCCATAGAAAAAACCATGTTGCCAGAAATTAATGTGGAGGATTACTACGTGGAAAGATAAAAGCAAGGTTCAACGCCATATATAGCATGTGTCCATTTTTTTAAAGAAACATAAAATTGTGTAATACATATTTAAATGAAAATATAAACATATAAACAACTTAGAAATATTATATGAACTCCAGAAGGACATACACCACTACGTTGGCAGTGGTTATACGTGGATGATAAGAGAATGGATATTTATGTTTCTTTTTGTTTAAATGTATTTCCTAGTTTCACCATAGCCATCACAAATTGTGTAATTCAAAAAGTTCTATGAAGTAAAAACACAAAAAGTGTCTCTAAAAAGAAGGGATTTTGTGTTATACATGGGGTTAGAAAAGGGGCAGAAAAGTTAGTCTGTCTTCCAGAATCACCAAGGGGTAGCCACGAGGGCCAATGCTCCCTGGACGCCCACGGGAACCCCACAGAACATGCTGGGTGATGCCCCCAGCTCCCACTGGCCCCCACAGACTTGCTGGGCCCTGGCATTCCATCTAGGCATTCACTTTCCTAGACATCATATCTCAGAAGGGATGGAAACAATTGTTCTAAATTTAACTGATTGGAAAACAGGAAGAACCTTAGACAAGTCCATTGTATACAGCGCCGTAATCTACGAAAGGCACAAAAGCCCATTTTTTTTATGGAATGCCCACAATGGAATTTTTTTAGGGCACGAAAAGTATCCTTGTCACTGACTGTTTACGATCCTCTGGAAAGTTTTTAGTTTTCTCAACTTTAAAAGAACAGAATCCGTACTTTCTTGTCTCGACACTTAAAGAGGCAAAAATAACCAAGAAACATGGATGAGACATTCATGTGTACAGTATACAAAGGGGCTGGGGTTGTCTGGCGGCCGTTGGGATGTGGTCTTTGATTTTACCAGGAAACTTGGACATGCCTGGGGGCTAAAGGAATCCTCAGCTGAGCGAACAATGAGTCAGGTATTGAGACTGAGGTAGACTCCATTTATAAATACCTTCCCTGGACATGCTCATCTGTTTGATGTCCAGACATGGCACCATCCTGATCCCATCCTTTCTGTTTTGGCCCCATTCCCAACATGTCAGCATTTCCCAGTGCCCTCTCCTTAGTGCTCCACTCCTTTATCTCCTAGGGGTCATGGCTCACCTACTCTCTCACCTCCACATCTGCACAAGTAATTGTCAAATTGATGTCATTACTCCTGGGACAATCAGGGAAGGCTTCCTGTAGGAGGCAGGCTTTTAGAGATGGGAAGGATTTCAGTTGGGGGAACACGTATAGGGCAAAGGAAATCTCAGATGGGGGAACAAAACTAAAACACCAAGGGACAGAATTTCCGGGTGTGTAAGGGGCACCACTAGTTTGATGGGAAAGTTGTTCATTGACCCTGAGACTCATCACATTTTAGAGCTGTGATTTTATTTTTCTGCTACACCTTCTGTTTCTTTGTCTCCAAGCACCAGCCTGGACAAATGCATGTCCCTGACCAATCTGCCCTTCTTTTACACATTGGTTGTCCTTCACACTTCTGCATCGCTGACTACGAACCATCAAAGACCAGTCCTGATCTTTCCCTGCTGACTACTTACACAAGAGCTGACTTCTACTTATGAACCATCAGCGTTTAATTGGATGCTCACTGTTTAGAGTCGGTTGCTTATAACACATGTGTTTTGTATAGCCTGGTCTTTTACAATTTTCAAAACCTGAAGCTAGCAGGTCTCCACCAACACATCACGTGTGGCTTTGTGTTCTACCACCTCAGCCTAGTTCCGTCCACACTGCAATCAGCCATGTGCCCACTTCTAGGGTGTTGTTTTAGAATGCAATAGTCAAAGATGAAATCAATCTAATTTGTTTTGTGCAGTATGCCACACAACACCACGGGGAAGCAGATATTTCATAGATGCTTTCTGACAATTTTTATAACATATGATCCAACTCACATAAAGAACTTTGAGTTTCATAAGAAAAAAATAAATTCATTTGACCTGGGATCTAAAGGTTGGAAATTTACTTTATGGACATAGTTGAAAAAGAGACATAGAGACAGAGACACAGAAACAGAAACACAAGGAGAGACTGATTTTGTTGATTAAGATGTTCACTAAGAAGGTTACACATTTCCAATAAAAATAAGTGTTAAAAGCTAAGATATATTAAGCTCTCCTTAAGTGCCAGCTACAGCTTTAAATGCCTTATACACATTAGCTCATTTAGTTTTTGACAATAACCCCATGATGTAACTATTATTACTACCATTCACAGGTGAGGTAACTGGAGCACATGAAGTTCATGCAACATGTCCAAGGTCATGTTACAGTAACGTTCAACAAAAGTTAATTACATTGCATCAACTCAATGGAACTATTCTTAATGACCATTATAAGCACCAAAGAAAAAAATTAAAAATTCTTACAAGTTTGGTGAAAAATTTGACTATGATATTATGTGGATATCATGATAAGTGACATTTTAAAACTGTAGACCTAAAACTATGTTCATTTAGGAAAGAGAAAAAAAATAAAATAAGATTTGTTAGGATGATGGATTTGGTGGTGTTTAGGTCTTTTATTCCAAATTACTTTTAATATAATTTAATGTAACTTTTAGAAGTAATTACATAAAATAGAATAAATGTGAATGGTGGTTCAGTTAGCCTATTTTATTGCTGAATATCTTTTGCTTCTGTAAGAGTTCTTGAGAACATTATAGCCTTCTAAATCCATCTCTTCTTAATCACTGTATATCCACTACTCACTTTTCTAGATACCTATCTCCTCTTGAAAAATAGAAAAGGTGATTGAGAGGCCAAAGGTTTAATCTCAAATGTCTATTTTATTTTCCCAATATCTCTGAAAACTACTTTGTTTACATAGACTAAGAGATGCAAGAAATTGAGAGATTACCTAAGGAGCCAGGTTGAGGCTGATTGCCAATGCAGGTCTTTGTCTGAAATGGACAGAAATATTGCTTTTACCAGCCACTTCATGTTGCTCTGTAAATGCATTGTTGTGCAATAAGGAGGGAGAAGCAACTTAGCTGTTGAATGTTGTTGTATGTTGTTGACAAGTACTATGTAATATACTTGACATTCTTTGGGGTAGAGATAATGATGGCCTTAGTTCCCCACTCCACCCCAGGCACACAAGGAGAAAAAAAAGTTTAAAAGGAAAAGTACTAACAAGCAACATTATGAAAATCAAGTTACATTATTCCAAAGTAAAATCTTGACTTATCTGTATCACCATGAGGCATAATCCAAAATTGGGGAAAAGCAACATTCATACATTGAAATGGTCAAGGACTCTTAAAAGGATAGCAGCCATTGAATAAGAGCCTTTAAAATAATTCAAAGGAACTGGAGTGCAAAAGCAAACCCTGCACCCCACGGTTGCAAATCTCTGGTTCCACGGGAGACTCAAGCGCATCTGTGTCTGCACACATCTGGACCTCGGCCACCTGCCCCTCCACCCTCAGGCCAACCCTCACAAAAACTATGGGAATAACCTACCATCTAATGGAGGTTCTCCTACTTGCATGTAGTATTAGTATGAAATCATAAATCCTACATTATTTTAGATGAGCAATGAAAATGGAAACCTTTAAAATTTGTACTTTCCACAGGAAGTCTCAGTCCTCTCTGAACAGATGATTTTGATTTTGGAGAACACGGTGGGCCTTTAACTTTTTCAGCATTGGGGACATGTTAAATTCCAAGACCTGTTCACTATCCTAAAGAAACAGCAATAAAACGTGGGTCAGAATTCAATTCTCCCCACTTCAGAGGCTGGGATGAATGAACTAGTTTTGGGGGGTGAAGAGAGACCTGACCCAATCCTTCACCTAAACCCAAATGACTCCAAATTGAACTTTTCACAAAGTTCCCCATGCTATGTAATGGAAATTTTCTTAACAAGACATCCTCATTTTATGTTACACATTTTCCTATTGCAAATGTGGCTTGAAGTAGAGGCAGGAATTGAAGGGCTGGTCAACAGTCCTGGGGCCACCGCCAAGTCAGAGAGGGTGCTCCCCTTCCCGGCCATCCCTGAGACTATGACTTCTGGAATGTTCAATCAAACTAGTCACAAGCAACAATCGGGTTAAAAATGAACCATCGGGGAGTTCATCTCAGTGGATTAAAAGTGTGCTCTGAATTGAGGTCTTTTAACATAAACTTATCTTAAAATTTCTTTTAATCAATAAAATACTCTTCAAGCCATTGGAATTGACCGTATGTATATAAATTGTTGTTGAACATATATGGCCATGTCAGAAGTATTGTTACCACAAGAAAGAAATGAAGAACTCCATTGATGATCCCCTTGAAGGTTTTCAAAGGGTGGATGTGTTTATCTTCCCAGCATTCTGACCTTGAGGACAGCTAGGCTGTGGCACCATCTGTGGCTGTGGAAGAGAGAAAAGGTCCCGGGCTCTTAGGAGGGGTGAAGCTATGCATTCAACCCTTCCACTGAGACAAAGACCACAGCACTTCCCACCACTTGGGAGCTAGTGCCAACCACTCAGAGGCAGCTGGACTGGGAGTCAGTTCCTGGCCACACTTATGAGAATCTGGATGAAACGACTTAATTTTCGGGCCAACTCTTTTTTTCTCTTAATTCATAGAAGTGTCAGGTATCTACTTCATTCCTTTGGAAAATGCCTACATGTGACAGCAAACAAGCAACCCGTTTGAAACAGTAGCATGCACTTCTGAGAGGACGGTAGAGCTTAAGTCAAGAAAGGCCTTCCTTCCCTTCCTGGTTTTCAAAGATCTATCTTGTGCATTCTCTGGCAACAAAGAACTCGACGTGTGCTCAGAAATGGCAGAGATAAGAAAAAAATGGGGCGGGGGGGTGGTGTGAGGGAGAGACTCTTCAGGAACTGGTGGGTTCACCGACAGAGAGCATCTGTCTGTGAGTTCCAATCAGAGGGAGGAGGGAATGATGGAGTGCCTGCTCAGGGGGGACGACAAAGGGAAGCCAGAGAGCCCCCAAGACTATTCTTCAGCAGGCGTCAGGATGGGAGGGGACGTATTAGAGCTCTTAGTAGTTTTAGTAGTGACTATCTCATTATGGTGGGAGGACGGTGTGGGAGGGGAGTGACTCATCTCCAGGAAAAGGAGATAGTGGTCAACGTAGGGAGGATCCAGAAGACAAGATGCAGTACTAAGTATCTAATTCAAAGGAGCCACATTAGAGAAATCCCCAGGGAAGCTTTCCTTCCTTTCTCTTAAGAAAACAGAGTGAACTCCTGAACTGCTCTACAGAAAAGAGGGAATCCGAGAGAGGGCAAAGGTTTTGCTGAATCCACACCTATACATTCCATGCTGTTGTTTTTTTTAAAAAAATATGTAAAATTAACGTGCCTATTCAGTGTCTGGGACCAGTCAGATACCTTCAGTAATTTTCATGGTAGATGATCTGATCACAAATTTCACCTGAAATAAATTTCAATAAAGCTTCGCAGTAATCACAACTCTGTTCAGTCAATTATTCTCTACTTTTCTAAAAAGACTGGAGTTATTTCATATGTTTTTCAATAAAAAAGAAGAAATTGTAAGTACAAAAGACACACATGGTCTCGCGCGCTCAGATAATCCCAGTGGGGACGCGTTTAAGTAATTGATTTTGAGTAACTTTGGCCTGAAAGTGAAGTCTCACTGCTTTCCCAAGGAATCTGGGGACTGAGTGGGAATGCAGATGGTGTGATGGAAAGTTTTAAAGACTTCACCCAAAATGCTCTATTCTTTTATTTCACCTTGTTGACTAGACCAAAATAAATCTCCATGTCGGTAATTCCAAAAAGCATCTGTTTCTCGTGGACATACAAGGTCTAAAAATATATAGCACATGTTTCGGTTGCTCCGAGGCATGTGCCCACGGTGAACTCAGGTAAACCTCAGGGACGTCTACTTCGGAGGGCTTGCGCCCCCATGTTCGCACATTCCGTGCTCAGGAAGGACCACGTTCGCGCCGGGTATCATTAGCGTCATCGTTTGTCCCCCAGTGGAGTTGAGTTAGCCTGTCCTCTCTGGCTTTTGACGGAAGGAGGTACTCGCCATCCGCAATCAGTCAATACTGCTTTTCTAACCCCGCTCCTTTCATCCTCCAACCAAGAGTTTCACTGCGTTTCACTTGCTTTTGCTGCTTCGCAGACATTCTATAGAAACTTGTTGACCTTCCCTTCTCTAACAAGTGATTTCTCGGTTCGCCCGTTTCCGCACCTCGTAAGGGATGAGTCATATTCTCCACTGGGCACGTCATCAAAAAGCCCTAATCAAAACCATGCTATTGCAATGTGAGTTTTCTGGGTTAGTTAACTTTCTCAGCTTTATGTATCCCATTGGGTGGAATTCATACATCAGTCAGCTAGTCTCTGCACATGCGGGGCTCACCGCGTGCACTCTGCACAACTGTGGTCATCTACCTTCCACCTTCACAGAAAGAACACAACTTTCCACCAAATCCCTATATTATGAAAAGTTTTCTGTTTTATTTTTTTTCAGAGGACATTCTTATCTCCCCAAACTCTTCGAGGACATATTCAGAGAAAGCATTGGAAATGTATTCTAGTAGAATCTCCCTTGATATCAGATACACGCAGTCTTGCATTCAGTTGAAATACAGTTTTCTGCTTAATGTCTCAAGTTATTAGTTAAATCTTCAACAGCAGCCATCCTTTGTGGAATCAAAGTTGTGACATTGTTCCATTGATCCTGGAATTAATGAACTGAGAGAGTAGGTTTTTAGGAATTCTCTTTCTCTTGTTTTTTAATATACTGTTCCTTGATCTACTTAATAAACATTCTTTGTTTGAGAGAGCTTCCAGTGAGACGTGGATGTGAATTTTCTCCTTCCTTCTACTTCCCACTCCCAAACAAAGACCTGCCAGGTTTCATGTTCAAATCACTGACACTTCTCCAGACCATGGGGCCAAGAACTTGACTTGTGCCACTTTCTGGGAAGAAGGAGGTGCCCAGTGGGAATATCAGGTACTGCTGTGGTAAGGAACCCTCACAAATTTAGTGGCTTCCAACGATACAAACTCAGCCGAGCTCTGCAGATCATAAGTCTGTGTAACCTCGACTGCATTCTCTGTCCAAGGGTCTCACGAGGCCAGAATCCGTATGTCATCTTGCTGGGCTCCTATTCATAGGTCTGGAAAGAATCCACTTCCGAAGTCATTGAAGTTGTTGGCAGGATTCAGTTCAATGTGGTTGTAGGACTGAGGTCACTGTGTCCTTGCCAACTGTCCGGCTGGGGTCATGCAAAAGAACAATCACACTCCCCAGCTGCTGGCCCTCTTCTTCCATCTTCAAAGCAAGCAACAGTGGACAGAGACCTTCTCACACTGGGGAGCTCTGACCTCCCTCTGCCCCCGCCTCTCCTGCCTCCTCTGCTGCTGAATCCTTCTGACACCAGCAGGAGAAAGTGCTTTGCTTTGAAGAGCTCATGGGATTTTGTATGCCCATGTGGATGCTCCAGAATAATCTCCCTACTTGAAGATCTATAACCTTAATGACACTGCCAAAGTCCCCAGGGCCACGTAGGATGCATATTATATCCATGGGTCCCAGGGATTAAAGGAGGGGACATTTCAGAAGAGGCTGTTATTCTGCCTCACACACTGGGAGATGTTTTTCTCTTCCTGTGAGGAGTGTGGACACCAGCAGATGAGAACCTGAAAAAGCAGAGTATTCTCTGCTACAAAAACACCAACTCGGTAACATGGTGGCTCTGAGGACCCTGGGAAGACTCTCCTGGTGGCATGTTAAGAGACAGAAGTTCACTTAGCACATGCTTTCCTGAAATCTAAGTCTGATTGTGCTTTCTCTTAATTACACCTCTTGGTGAACTACAGTGTTAAGATCTCTCAGGCCTAGTTTCCAAGCTGTTAGGGGGGACTTGAACCAGTGGAAGCACATGAGGCTTTAGTAAATAACTCATAAGCTTGGCTCAAGGCTAATATTTAATTCAAGGGCTGGAAGATGGTGGTATAAGGGTGTGATCAGCCAAAGTCTGAGAAAGTCAGGGCTGGGTTTGAGGAGTGTGGAAAGGAAATTCACGCACACTGATCACTTCAAACTCAAATCTTCTCCAACATTGAAAGGCCCAAGCGTGGCCTAGGTGAAGGGTACAACTGAGTGAATGCCCCCCACCCCATTGGCCCTCTCGTGGACACGTCCAGGGTGGAGATATGGTCAGCAGCGCCAAGGGGCAGGAGTCTGCCAGTTTGAGGAAGTCTGGAACTAAGAGCCCCTGACCGTGTCTTACTCGTCTTCCTGCCTGCTGGGCATGCCCTGCTCAGCAAGGACTCACATTCGGAGACCACGCGGTCACACCCTCCTTGTTCACACTTACGTAACTCCCTCTCACCTGCTCCTGTATCGCAGGGCCTCAGACCATTCCTGCGTCCCCCGGGCTTCCCCTGGGTGTGAACCACTGCACACACTGTGGGAAAGTGGAACTAATGGTTACGTAAAACCTATCACAGTTGCCCTTCCGTCTGGCGATGCTCAAGTCTTTTGTAAGAAATGGTGTAGTATTTGCATATAACCTATGCACACCTGTGCATATACTTTAAATCGTCTCTAGGTGACTTATAATACCTAATACAATGCCAATGCCATGTACATAGTTGTTACACTGTATTGTTTATTTAGGGACTAATGACAAGAAAAAAAGTTTGTACATGTTCAGGATGGATGCAACCGTTTTAGGCTTAACTACACGGTACAGGTCAGCAACAGCCTAACTTTATCTTTTTTAATATTTTTGACTGACACTTGGTTGAATCCGTGTGGAACTCTCAGATACAAAGGGCCGACTATATGTGACCTGCACTGCTAACATGCATTACAGTACTACTTTAGTCTTAAGAAAAAAATCCTGTAAGGCCATGAGAAAGGTATTTTTAATTTCCTCGAGACAACACAGAGATTCAGAAGATCAATGTCTTGTTCAAAGTCACACGGAATTGGTATGACTTGAACCGACCGGTATGAGATTACCGCATCTTTTCCTGTCAAAATGCAAGCGTTAGGGAAAACACCCATGAAAGACATCCCTCGCCCCACGCACAACAGATGCTTTTGTCCAGCGGGCAGATGGCAGCAGATCATTTCCTATTCAATGACTTCCTTAGACGTGAGGCATTTTTAAGATTTCAAGCTTCCCCCACCCTTGAATTTGAAGACATTGGTTCTAGTTGTTTTCCTGAACACATTCGGAATCCCAGGGGTTACTCCATGGCTCAGTTTGCCTGCCCACCTTCGTGCACCGCCGTGAGCGCGCACCCCTTCCCCACGAAGACCCACCCCCTCCCCCTGGGAGAGAGGCTCAGCAGCCCTGAGATTAACTGGGAGCTAAATGCAGGCAACTGGCCAAACCAGAGTGATAAGCGTCCTGGTTTTGATGGAACACTTGAAAATCGTTTTAACTTTTCCAGACCCTAATGCAGTGGAAGGATGTGTGGGTGGGCGGTCTCCGTGTGGGTCGTACAAACAGCCTCACTTGGGGAGCGCCTCTTAACCTAAGATTAGGAGCCGCCTCATTGAGGGAGAGGGGGGTCCTGGTTCCATCAAACTTAGCTCCACCACGGGCTCCATCCTGACTCTCACGCTTGGTGGTTTTTATTTGTTTGGGTGGTTCCACAACCTGGCTTATTGCTGCCGGTCTCTTAGCAGAGTCTCCCCGGAGGGCTCCGTGGGCGCAGCCTGAACTGGGTCACCGCCCAGTCTCTGGCTGCCCGGTTCAGCTGCCATCTTCCATTTGTCTCTCTGTTTGCGTGGCGGCCGCGATAAGAAGTGAGGCTGACAAACCCCAGTTCGTTTCTGCCAAGGAGGTCACTGAGCAGGAAACTCTCTCCAGAGGCCCCGTGACTGATGGTGTATTTTTTTGTTTTTAAATTACTGGCTTTTGTTGCATTGTTTTTGCCAGAAGGAACTATAGGTAATGATGTTTGAAGGGACGAGGAGACGCAGGATCTGTAAATGAGGGTTTGAAGAGGGTGGGAGACCCTGGCCCCCATTCCTGGGTGATCAAGTGAGCTCCACCCATCTACCAGCCGTCGGAGGAAAGCTATGAAATTCTTCACACACGGGACTGTGGCCAAAGCAACCCGAATAGCGCTTGGAATCCGCAGGCCTGCATAGCGCCCAGCGGCACAGACATTTCTAAGAGGATGGATTTCTAATTTCATTTCGAAGGTTGGAGGGCAGGTGGACATGGCACACAGCTGCTACCTCCCAGGACAGCCGCAAAGCTTATGAAAATACTCAAGTGCTCCTGTGATGGCCGATCAACAGTTTCCAGGATGGGCCCCATGGGCGCCTTCGCTGGACACGCCGGGTGTCGGCCAGCAGCCAGCCCCGGTGTTGGGACCACAAGAACCTCCCTGATGGCCAGTGGGCTGCTGCCGGGATGAGTAACGTGATGACCTCATTGGGTTAAAGATGGGATTCGAGGGGAGCAGCACATGGCAGCCAAGTGCTGCCACCTGGAAGACAGCTTTCACAACTTGATTCTGCTGGTGCCCTGGTCATGGACATCCGGTGAGAAGTAAATTTCTGTCACTGTCCAGTCCGAGGGTTTTCTGCCACAGCAGCCCCACTGCCCTGAGGCCCCTCATCTGTCCAGCCTGGACGCTGCTCACCAACCTCTGCCCTGAGTGCATGGGTCTGAACATTGAGACGGATCAGAACTGCCGTTTCTGGGACACTGACAAGGGCCAGAGCTCTGTGGCTTCATTTCCTCTGCTGTCACCCCCGGCAATGAAAGACGCTGCTATCTTCCCTCCATAGAGGAGGCCACTGAGCTCTGAGAGAGTGTCACTCATCCTAAGACAGATGGCAGAGGTTTGGACCCTGCCTCTCTTGGGTCTAAATGCCAGAGTCACTCGACTTTTTAACCTGGTCGTCCCTATAACCCCAGATGTCTCCTTGTCCTCAGGCTGTCTACACGGCAGCTTCCGACCAGGGTGAGGCTTGGAGGAGTGAAATGACAGTCAGTTTTTAAGGATGGCACATAATTCCTCAGAATCAGAGCCTGGTCCCCTTGTTTCCCAGAGTGTTGCCAAGAGGCCTTGAGAAGGGGAGTGACCAACACAGAGAGAGTAGATGTCCGATGTCACCTGGTGGGTGTGGCTGGGAAATAAAGAGGAAACAGCTGCCTCCTGGCAACCTGGAGATCACCCTGCACGCTACCCAGCAGTGTCCCTGTGTAAGAGTAGAATCTCACCACAACACGAGTGGCAGATTTTTGTAACTGATCTTTCGCATCCTCAGTGGGTGTCCTGGGTTTGCCAGGCACGGACAGGACACAGACAGGTGCGGGAGATCGGGGAAGCAGACGGGGGAGAGCTGACCTCTTTCCTATGGGTGCATGAAACGCCCGACTCGGAAACAATGTGGTCTGATGGAGCAGGCGACCTCTGGCCCAGTCCTGGCCAGGGCATGCTTGAGATGTCTGACCTTGACAGAGCCACTTAGGCCATCTGGGCCTGAGGCTTACTCATCTGTAAGATGAGACTCATAGCCACCACCTCCCAGCGTTACTGCAATGAATGAATGAGGGACATGCTCTATAAAATCAGATGTTTCCCCTCACCTGCCTCTTTATTCACAATTAGAGGCAAAAATGAACTGGCCAAAACTTATGTGTGAAATATGGGAAGGCAACTCAAGGTGACTGATATTTGGTGAAACGTGTATACAGACAAGTAACACACACAGAGTGTATGATGGGATTAGGATGGGAAGCTGAGCATCTGAATGACATTCTCTCCAAGGGTAACGAGCCCAGTGTGGGTTTGGATACAAAAAAACCTGTGATGCCCTGGCTGGTGTAGCTCAGTGGATTGAGCGCGGGCTGCGAACCAGGCATCGCAGGTTCGATTCCCAGTCAGGGCACATGCCTGGGTTGCAGGCCATGTCTCCCAGCAACCACACATTGATGTTTCTCTCTCTCTCCCCCCGCCCTTCCCTCTCTAAAAATAAATAAATAAAAAATCTTAAAAAAAAAACAAACCTGTGACAACGTTACATTGTTTACTTTGGAAAGTCCCATGGGGCTAAAGTGTCACCGCTATGGTTATTGTTTTGCTTTGGGTCCTAGAGATCTGTACATGTGTCCAAGGAATCAAATCTTTCCCCGTAATGCTGGAAAATGACACTCAAAATAAGCTTGTTTCTCTGTCACAGTCTGCAGTCTTCTCTGATCCTCAAAGCAAGAATGGTAAACTTTAAATATATACATGCATTACAATGCGCTTTCAGCAACCAGTCAGGAGCAGTCTGAGCCCCCAGCTGGCCTGCCCTCCAGTCCCTGCCCCTATTATAGGATTCAGCTTGAGTTCATAATTTACATAAAAGAAGAGGAGAACTAAAGCTTAGCCAAAAACAGCACGCCCCCCCCCCAGGCCCGCCTGACCGAGCCCACCCCCATCCCTGCTGCCACAAAGCTGATACAGCAACTGGGATTAAGATGTAACCTGAACCGGGAGAGTTTTTACAAATGAGATGAAAGCTGCCATTTAAGGTTTTTCGATGGCACCGACTGGATTAGATCAGGTCTCCAGACAGGCGTCTTCTGACAATCCCTGGGAACTGTGTCTCCTCGCTGGAAGGCAGAGTGGAGGCATGCAAAGTCAATTAAAAAGCTACTTGCACGAAAGACAGCGGCTTGACACGACTCACGCTAGGCATTTTCCAAGCAGCCCGGGCTGTTGGTGCCAGGGGCTTGTGCAGAGAAATGGCAAGTGTGGGTTGAGATTGGAAACTGAAGTCTGAACATCGAGGAATTAAAAACAGCCAAATTGAATGTCTGAGTGCGGAGGATGAGAGGAATTCTATGCCTGCTGTAGATACTTCTATGAATCATAATGAACTCTTATGCAGGGCTTTTTTTAAAAAAAAGTGAGGTCCTTTTTAACTGACATTGGTGTGTGTGTGCACGCCTGTGTGATGTTCAACTTGCTTCATCCGTTTCCACAAAGGCCAGGTGAGTCAGCCCTTTGTGGTCAGCGGAGCCAGGGATGGGGGTGCTGAGGTCTCTATCCACGCTGCTGGTTAGCTTTGGTGTTGGGGACCTGGGCTTGACTGCAGAGGTCTCAGGGACTCAGGCCCCCGAGACCTGGTGTCCCCCGCATTACATGTACACTTTATTTGTGGCTGTGACTCCTGTGACAAGGGAGGTAGAGGCATTTGCATACAATAAAAAGGAAAACTAAACCCTTCGTTTTCCCTCATTTAGAGAACAGCCGGAGCACACAGCTTAGCCCATAACCCGATCTTCGCCAAACCGGTGCAGAGAGTGAACGTCATTGTCTGGTGTCTCTCACTGCCACCAAGTAAATTAGAGCCACTCACAGGGCAGCAGAAATTTTTCCCCAGAGGTGGAAATACAGAAACAACGTGCAAAGACAGAAAGTTTAAAATGACAGGGGAGACACTAAAGGGAAGGGCACCAGAATGGCATTGATTGGCCGTTCTGGAAACTGCCCTTTGCTCTTCACTCACCAAAGGAGACCCAGTGCCAGCGGCAGGCAGGCCGGGGCCCTCTGCTCGGGTCCTCGACAGGCCCGGCGTCCTGGCACACACAGCATCTCGTTGGGGTCACTTTGGCAGAGGCTCAATTGTGGAGATGCCGGCGACGTCAGCACACGCTGGCAGCTAGGCCGCACTTTTCTCAGCTTCCTGTCACCACCTGCATCCCCCAACCCCACACCCGCACGCACACGCCCTCTCCCAACGCATACCAGACTGCATGGCGGGCACACTTGGGCCCACCACCAGGCATGGAAATCTTTACACTAGTATCATCAACGCCGTGCTCGCTGTCATCACACCTGTCAGCCCATCCGTCATCGTCATCATCCCTGAGAGTTACATAGTAGCCCTTTGTTGTTGACGAAGGGCTTCCCAATGAAATGCATACAGCACACCCGCTCGGGGAGTTGAGCAATGTTATTATCGCTGGTTGAATGCAAAGAGGAAAGCATTTCTAGTTAAAACACCTCAGCTCGAGGCCTGGCTCAGCTCAGTGCAGTTCCACACCCCGCGGATGAAGCACCTCTTTGCAACAGGAACCGGCTCAATACTGGGACTTCTCTGACCAGAGAGGCGGAGCACGTCCCCAGGGAGTCCGCGAGCTGCCCCTCCCCCCCTCACGGTGTTGCCTTTTTTTGTGGTTAAACTAGTGCTATGAACCCTTGTGTCCCTGGGCCCCAAGATCTTCACAAAGGTAGAAACAGTGTCCTCAGTGATTGTCAATATTTCCAAATTATAACCTTTAGCCTGCAGATTGGACATTAACTTGGAAAAAGATTGCACAGGCTAGTATCTTCATGTGAAAAAGATTGCACGGGATAATTCACACGTGACCTAGACTTTTCCGAGGTCTGGTTTTGCAGGGGATGTTGCCACGACAAAGAGCGCTTCGCTTATCCCGAGATGTGAACTTGGAGCACCCATTGATGCGGATGCTCCATCTTTTGCTGTTGCTTTCCCGGCTGACCCAGCCCCCAGGGTTAAAGCTTCCCCAGGCGGCAGTTTCCACATCTGCCAAAATCCCTAGCGGCGTCATAACGCTGCTTGCTGCACGCGGGTCACGTGATTCTCAATTTTGTTTTCTATTCCAACACAACTGTGTTTGCAAATCTAAATACTAGCTCCCCAGAGCCTGCCCGCGAGTTCTATTTCGGGAAGACGAGAGGCTTCTGTAAACTGAGGAGTGAGTTGAAACAGTTTCTTCTCGAGTCCACAAACGCCCCTTTGGCCGTTTCTCTATAAGCGAGCAGTGTTTCATCTGCAGAAATCGAGAGCCTCCTGGGCAGCGGAGGAGGGTGGGGCGTTTTCGCCCAGGTTAAAATGGCAGGGCCAGGTCAAGGACCGCAGTCACTCAGGGTGGAAAAGGATCCCACCCCAGGCCCCAGCCCCACCCGCAGACCTGAGTGAGCTCCAGCCATCCACATGCTCCTCGGCAAGGTTCACCTGCCCTTCCACTGGGTTCCTACAAGGCCTCAGCATCTAGTCACCCGTGGAAGGGTCCAGCAACCAGGGAGTCACAAGTGCTGCTTCGCCAAAATTAAAGTAAATGTCTTGTCAACTTTTCATCAGTGGCTGGCATAATTTACAACAAAATGCATCAGGGAAAACGAGAGTCATGCTCAGGGTGGCATTGTCACGCCCATCCCAGGGTCCATACCGCAGGTAATAAAAGGCCATGACAGCAAAGCCAGCTCACCCAGAACCCAGAAGCAGCTTCGTTTCCTCTTGAACAGCTGGCTCAGCTGGCTGCCCCAGGGTTCTGAGTCCAGCACCTTCCTCCATAGCAAATCTTGCTGCTCACGGCAGAACAAGGTCCTGAGAAATATTATATGGAGGGGGACGGTGGCTCTGTTCCTAGAGCCTTAGGCAGTCGGATGACATTGGCAGGCTCTTAATGTAGATGGTCATAAAACCTTTAATATCGAATGCCCTCTATTGCTGGACCAAATAGTAAACAATTATCCTGGGCCCCAATGAGATCCTGCGTTGTTCTCTTACATAAAGCCAGAAAAAAAATAAAATAAAACTTGATCTCATTCATACATAGGATGTTTTTGCTTCCATTTCTTTAAAGTATTAGAAAAATCCTAAATCTCATAAAAAATAGAATAATATTCTGCAAGGAAAATAATATCCATAATATCATTTTTTCCCCTACCCCCACAATAGTGATTGAATATTGAGATTTTCTAAGTGCTTCAACGGATAATAGAGCAATGTATTTAATTTCTTAAAACTGAGATATAGTTACATGCACAAAAGTGCATACATTGTAAGTGTAAAGTCTGGTGATTGTGACGAATAGGTGCATCTATCTGTGTGACTAACACCCAAATCAAGATATAGAACAGTTTCATTATTCCAGAGGGTTCCCTCCTTGCCTCCTTCCAGCAAATTCTCATATCTTGTAGATCACCACTGTTCTGCTCTCCATCATCATAACCGACTTGCTTGTTCTTGAACTTCACATAATGGAACTGTGTAGCATTTACCTTCTGTGTCTATCTACTCTCCCTCGGCAGGACGTGTTTGAGACATACTCCCCTGCACATCAGTTCATTCCCTTTCATGGCTAAGTAGCACTCTGTGGTATGAATATACCACAACTTCTTCATCCATTTTCCTGTTGGTGAACTTTGGGTTGTTTGCAATTTTTTGCTGCTATGAGAAAAGCTGTTATGAATATTTATTATACAAGTCTCTACGTGGACATACATTTTCATTGACCTAGAAGTGACATTTCTGGACAAGGGAAGAAGTATATGGTTCAACGTTATAAGAAAATGCCAAAAAAATATCTCACAGGGCAATCACACCGTTTTTAAAATCTTACCTACACTTATTAGAGTTCTCATAGCTGTACATCCTCCACGATATTTTGTGTTTTCCGGCTTTCTTTTCATCCTAGTGGATGTAAAATGGCATCTAATTATTATTTTACTTTGTAAAATAACATTTATGACAAATGGTACTGAGCATCTTTTCACATATTTATTGAGCATTTCATACCCTATTTATAAACGTTCTGCTTACTCTTTTCCCTCATATGGAGTTCATAGAAGTTCTTTGTATTCTGGGGGTAGAAGTTATAATTCAGACAAGGGTATGGCAAATATTTTCTTTCATTGTGGGACCAGCATTTCTATCTTCTTATAAGCATTTTTTGATAAGCAGAACATTTTACAGATTTGAATCAAGTTCGACTTATTATTTGTCCTATAAAAATCTTTGTCTACTTAAGGTTTCAAAGATATTCCCCTATGCTCTTTTAGAAGCTTCTAGAAGTATTTAAATTCAACACCTAAGCCTCTCCTAAAGGCTGTGATGCCCAGTGAAGCCTCAAAGCAGAAGGAAAATGTCGAGGCTTCAGGAGCTTGGTGAGGCCGGAGTATCTGAGTATCATGGATCACAGGATGGCCAGCATGAGGAGTTTCAAGGCCCTAATTTCGGTGTTATTTTTGGAGATCTCGTGGGTTTCTGCAGTTTTGGCTTTCTGTAGGACCAGAGTCATGCTTGCTGGAAGGTCTGCCAAGCTAAACTTCTCTCTGGGTGAGAAAGCACGTGTTTACCCACGTGCAAACCTGAGCTTTGGTGTCTTGCTGGAATTGCCTCTGGAAAACCTCTTCCTCAAATATTACTCTTTGCCTCCGTGGAAAAACAGCATCCGTCGCAAAAAAAAAAAAAAGCAAGTGGGCAAAGGTTCCCCCCACACCAGCAGAGGGGTAGCATTTAAAAATGGAAGTGGCTTGTGTAACCTACTTTTCTTTGGTTTTAAAATAACAGCTCATAGATTTGCATTTGTTTTTCATTCTCGGCCTTGTGACCCCTGCTTCTGTTTTACTTGATAAATTCCATCTCGCCTTCCACAGGCGACCATTCAGTCCCGAGCTTTTGCTAACATGTTTCATCAAAATGGCTTTAGGTAAGTCACCCGTTTTCTGGACTGGGAATTTTTGTACCGAGAAAATTATCTTTACCACATGGATTTCTTGGTTTACATGATTTTTATAGCCATCTAATATTAACGACTACCCACGATTAGGCAGCATGTAGCATATAACACATAACAGAGGCCCTGGCAATTCTCTAAAAAAGGGAATTCTTCTGAGTTTTTGTTGTTCTTGTTTTATAGCCAACTCTGAATTAAGACACAATGAAAAATAAATCTTGTAGACAATCTAATTGCCCACTTCACCACGTGAGTGTGTACACACATACATATGTGTGTGCATGCACAAATCTTATGGGAACTAACAAAGAAAAAACCACTGTTGGAAAACAAAGAAGTGACTATGCATATTGAGAATTACTGCCAGGACTACAGGAAGAGACATTGTTATGTTATTTGCGTTGGAGCAAAGAACAGCTTGGTAGAAAGATTTTAAGGTCCCCTGACAAAGTGCTGGTAGGTACGTGACATAGATATGGAAATTGGTATGCATATACCATACAACCATGAATTAAACATATTTTGTGTTATTTGTCACGATACAAGTTTTCATCAGTCCTATTTTCTCTTAACAGAAGTATGCATGCTTATTGTAAAATTTCAAGCAATACAGAAATGTATAAATAAAATAATCGGTGGCTTCTTTTCCCTAATAGTCCCCTTCTGGAGGAAACCAATGTCAATAGTCTGGTAAATCTCCCTTTATGCAAATGCATGAAAACATGTACATACATGCAACCCATGAACATGAACTAAGGTGGGGCAATGCTGACGGGTTGGGGGGTGCAGGGTGGGGGGTGTTAAAGAAGGAGAATTGGAAAAACTGTAATAGCATAACCAATAAATATACTTAAAATAAAAAAATTAAAAAGAACATGTACATACAGAAGTTATTAGGTTTTGCCATTATTCTTTCAACAGAAACTGAATCATATTATGTGAATATTACCCTGAAATTGGCTTTTGTTATTGTATCAAAGATATTATATAATACTCCTTTATTATTTACATCCATATCTATTTTTATATTTATATATATTTGAAGTATTCTTTGTAATGTCAACATAAAGATGAATCTACTCATTGTATTCGTCTGTTAGGGCTGTCTTAACAAAATACCACAAACTGGTGGCTTAAACAACATGGCCTTTCTCACAGTCCCGGAGGACAGAAGTCCAAGATGAAGGTATCGGTCAAACGGGTTTCTGGTGAGGCCATTTGTCATGTCCTCACATGGCCTCTGCCCTGCCCATTCCCATTGCTGGGGTCTCTCCTCCCTGTAAGAACTCTAATCCTGTTGGATCGGGGCTCTGTCCTTATGGCTTCATTTAATCTTAGTGACTCCCCTAAGGTCCCTGTTTCTACAACCAGTCACATCGGGAGTGAGGGCTTCACCCTGTAAGTTTTGGGGGACACACTTCAGCCCATAATACTCACTAAGTCCTCTACTGGTTGACACATCAAAGTTTTTTTTTAACTGATCGACTTAACTGCACTTTTCAAGATAATCTTAATGGTTCACATCCATCATACATATATAGTATAAGACCAAAAATGCGATGGATAGAGGAGAAATTCAATTACCCAAACTTCTCCAGGTGAAAACAATCACTGTCAGCATCTGGTAAATATTCTAGGTGTATGTATGCAAATGAAAGACAGGTAGGAAGGTAGGTAGGTAGGCAAGTCTACAAAAATAGCACATGCATGCTATTTTTATTGGCAATGTTACTATTACTCAAACTTAGTAAGAAAAAAAAACATGAAAATAGGGAAACCGTAGAACTTTTTGATGCTCTTTCTTCACAACAGGAGTTAGGAATTTCTAAAAGATCATTCAGTTTGAAAAGCATCAAATGACTACAGCCATTATGTTTAATTACACATTTTAACCTATGTCACATTTATCAATCCCTTATGAATGAAAAAGAGGAAGTTCTTTGTTCTTAGACTTCCAATGCCCCTCTCATTCCCTTTAATTACATCATTATTTTTCCATTGTCAAAATGTATAGAATTCACATCCAATTCTCAAACCGTATTTCCCACTTTCATTCAGGTTGAATATAAAACACATGCATTCATTGTGCACTAACATTATTTCTGTTAGGGCTTCTCCAGTCCTGGATTCTTTACCTTGAAAAATCTTTGAAGGCAGGAATTTATCTTCAAGTATGTTTATCAAGTCATGCTCAGCATTCATGGAGTTCCTGCATGTCCGAGGATCTTTGTCTTTTAAAAGAAAATTTGACTCGATATAAAGTTTCTGGGTCACGTTTTCTTTCCTTTATAAATTCACAAATACTCTTCCAGTGTCTCTTAACATCTGGTGAAGACTTTGTTCTCCCTTTCATGTACCCAGTTTTCTCTGCCTTGTTAGCCACATGCTTCTATATTTACTCTTAAATTTGGTAACTACACCAGCATATAGATCAGTGTGGAAAAATGCTCATTTTTTCCTGGTCATACTCCCCCATAGGTAACCATCAAAATTTTTAATAATTTCTATCTTTATATTTTTTCTAAAATATAAATATATAGGTATTTATAGTTATGTGTATTTATGTCCTTTATGTCTTGTTATGTCTCTTCTTATTGAGTAGCATATACATTCTCCAATCTTGATTTTAAAAAAAAATAACATTATATCCTGGATCACTCCATAATAGTATAAAAAGAGTCCTCACTTTTTTTTTTTAGAAATAAGAAAACAATATAATGAGGTATTATGAACACATAGTAATTCACACATATTATACCATCTGCATTTTCTAGAAATTTATACACATGGAATCATATAGGCCTACTCTTTTTTCCCAGGACTGTGTCACTCAGAATAATTACTTGGGCCGTCATCATGTTGCTGTGCGCATCAATGGTTGGGTCGTTTGACTGTTGAGTGTATTCCACTGTATGCACACGCCACCCTTCATTTACAAATCCACCTTTTGATGGAGAGTTGGGTTGTTTCCATTTCTGGCCTTTATGAATACACATTTGTGCACAAGTACTTGTACAAACATATGTTTTCATTTCTCTTGAGTAAATTGTGGGAGTGGAATGGAAGGATCATGTGGTAGATTTTAAGAAAAAGTTGAACTCTCTTCCGAAGTGGTTGTACCACTGTGCATTGCTACCAGCAACATGTGAGAAATCCAGTTTCTTCACATTCTCACCAGCTAGTTTGATTGGGATTTCACAGAGTCTACAGATCATTTGGGGAGAACAGATATCTTAACAATGAGTCTTCTTACCCATGACAAAGGTACATCTCTCTGAACTTGCCAGGGTTCTTCAAAGAGACACACCAATTCATTTTGAGCACTACTTTAAATAATAGTTTTTAATTGAGCAAACATTTATAAAGCCAACTTTGTCTCAGATATGGTTTTAGATGATTTTATGACATTTTCTAATTTAATCTTCCTAACAACTGTGTAAGATACAAATGTGGTATTATTATCCTTATTTCACAGATAAGAAAATGGAAGCTTAGAGAGTTTAAGTAACTTTCCCATAGTTACTCAGATTATGGCAGAACCAAGACTCAAACCAAACCCCCAAGTTTTTCTATCACACTTTGCGGTCCCTTTTCCCTGAGAAAACACAAACATATACACACATATGCAGCCCTGGCAGCTGGACAAAGAACTTCTTTTTGCTTCAGACCCTTGAATTTCTACCCAATCGCATGTAGTCTTCAAGCTCCAGCACTCATTATGTTGCATTGTGTTTAGTTTTATGGGCACATCTTTCCCAGTAGACCATGAGCATCTTGAAAGTCAGTTCTATGTCTGTTCATCTTGGTAAACTCCATGGCAAATATCGCCTGTCTTTTATGTCAAGAGTACTAGACCTCTAGACGTATGGCAATGCACTCCTAAAGATGACCCTGCATGGCATATTTCTTATACATGCATAAAAATCCAGGACAGTGGTGGGTGCATGAATGTGACTATTATCACTAATATATTGAATATGCACATGGATGTGCTTATTAATGCTGGTATATCTCCCGTTCCTAATAAATGAACATTTTCTTTATAAAATGGGGAAATGTATTCCCTTGGGAAAAAATATAAGCACAGAAGTCATTAAAGAATATAGCAAGCCTTAAAAGAATTGAATCACTCCAACTAAAGAGAAAATTAAAACACAAAGTCATTCTGTTTGTTTTTATATTTGGACCAATAAAGTCCAAGGGGCAAATGATAATTTGATGTATTTACCACACAAATAATGAGTTCTTCAACTCCATCTGTGCCCCCTGCATTTTCCTCTTGGGTAAAATGCCGCTTTCTGGGTTGCTGACATTTTTTCCCCTAGAGTCACACATAAGCTGGGATTTTCTAGAAAGGAAAAGGTGTCTTCTCTCTGAATTATGGAGGTCTTAAGGGAGAGCAGCTAGTCTGACTCAAAATGCAGAGTGATAACTCAAGCATAAATGCTCATACCGATGTAAATAGATAATTAAATAGGGGAGAATAGACAAATGATGCAAAAGACTCCCCAATAGTTTATGCAGAGACTCTATCATCAGAGGGGTGGAGCACAGACGCCTACCCCTTAGGAGGGGGCTGAACACAGAGACTTCCTCCCAAAGAGGCACTTCACTTGGAGAAACCCGACAAACTTGACCTCAGCCAGGTGAGCAAGGTGCTATCAACAGTCATAAGTCACATTCCCAGCTGGTACCCTTGATAGGATGTAGTGAAAGCGCTACTTTTCTTCCAAGCTCTTCACTGAAGACAAATCATGAGAAAGACTTCAGACAAATCCCAATGGGACACCTTCTACAAAATACCTGAGCAGTGGCTCTGTGGGATTGGCACTTCCTGGATACCCACGTTCAGAGTTTCTCATGCCCGACACCTTCTGAGAGTCAGCCACTTCATTCCACACCGCACCCCACAAGCCAGGAAAAGAGGGAGGCCTCTCAGTCACATGGAGCTGAGCAAGAGATATGGTTTGTTAATACTCTTTTTTTCAGAATTAAAACCAATCCTCCCGTATTCAGACCCACTGGCCCCTTTCCCCTGAAAGGTACCAGCCACTTCTAATTCTTGAGCCTTTCCAAGGGGGTGTTGCAAAATTTGGCTCTACTTTTCTGTGTGATCGAGCATGTACTTGACGTTTTTCCCAATGTCAAGTCAAGTACAACCTGTTCCTCAGCTCTCCAGCTTTCAAAATACTGTCATTGTGTCTCATTTATCCTTCCCCTCTTAACTGGTGTTCTTTGTCCTTGCAGGTTTTCACGTTTCTTTGTTATCTCTTGACTGTCATTTTGGTGGTATTTCAGGGGAGAAGAGAAATCCTGTTGCATCTTTTCAATTTGCTCTGCTTGATAAGAAGGGTAGTTTTCTTTTTATCTCCTTCTGCCTGTTCTGGGTTGGAGCTCACACTTTCCCCAGGATCTCGTGATTCCAGTCACGATGTGGACTCCACATTCTAGTCCCCCAGCCTCGGGCCATTCAGGATTCAGGATCTGGTGTATCGGCTTCCTCCAGCACAGCTATTTCAAGTGCATCTTGACCAAAAAAAGAACACATTATCTTGCTTTCCCACCCCAAAAGATTGACAGGTATTTGATTCTTTCCTCTCCCTCATTCCTCCCCATCTTAATCCATTACCTAACCCTGTTCATTCTTCCTTCATGATTTTTTGCAAAATTGACTCCTTTCTTTCCACTCCTATAGCTCTGCCTTAAATCTGGGCAATCACAATGGTCTCCTCATCTTCCAGACTATTCTAAAAACATTCACCATGTTTTAATGACTTTAACTTTACCATTGTGGGTGGAATAAAATTCAAGCCCTTATGGCAATTTGAGATCCTTTATGATTTCACATAGTGCACTTTTCTGATTTTATACTTTAAGATCCCTCTCTTAATTAACCCACAAGCTGTCTCCCAACATTGAACCTGCCTGTGTCTACTCCTTGGAGGGTGACACTTACCCTGTTTTCCTAGGCGATTGCTGTTTTTCCTTCAGAGTGTACCTCACTTGTCTAGGTAAGTTTGCTTTCTGCAAAAAGTAAATTTGTTTGCTTTTGTTTTCGTTTTTGATACAGGCCCACTTACGGATGGGCATTTCCCTTCCTTGAGATTACCTGCTCTAGTTTAGCTCCTAAAAACTCTAATTCTTTGTTGGCAGTGAGGATGGAAGAGATAATGGTTCCTGGAAGTAATGACAACACCCTTCTGGAAATAAATTCTTCTTCAGAGAACCAAGTTTTATTGAACAATAAGGAGACACCTTAAATTTAAGCTTCAGATTTAGCAGGATCAGTGGCTGAAGAGGGGTGGTTGAATAGAACAGCAGAGGACTAGCAACTGTTGTGACGAGAAACCCCTGGCTGGTCATAGCCCTTTAAAGTGATGTAAGACTCAGAATCTACATCTTATGCCTAAAGAATGACTACGAGTCATTCTTTTGATGTCAAATTAAAAATACTCATACCTAAACAGGATGTAAGTTTCTGATGGTAATGAAAACATGCCTGGAAAATGCTATACCATGAACTTGGTGCCATGATGACTCCATGATTCTTTATGGCTATAACCCTTTAACGTTCTTCAACAAAAGCTCAGAAAAGGTTGAGTAGCATGCAATTTTCTTTGGCAAAAAAAAATTGGTTTAAACACAGTGAAAAGGTTTGTGTGGGTTCAAAAGGGGTGACAAAGACACTGTTTTTTGCTATCATTGGCTGGCTATCAACTTTTGTGTCCAAAACTAATGAATCTGGATGGAAGTAGTTAAAAGACTGAAGTGAACTAGTCCAGTTCTTTTAAAGATATTGTTGCTCTGCTATCCTCCCCCATTTGAAATCTGTGTTGGGAGATAGAGACCACTTCAACTCAATGAGTCACTTCTACTCCCTAGCCAGAACAATTAAACTTCTTGTATAAAACATGACCTGAAGCCTGCCCTTCGCCACATCATCCCACCTCGAAAACTCCCAGGGGTCAGCTTTGACATTTAACAGCTCGCAAATTCCATTTCTTAGCTGATGAGGCCAACTTCATGCTTTTACAAATGACTATTAGGTTATTGCAAAGTTTCTTCTTCAATGTTTTGGGTAATATATAAAATGTGTTGTCAGTTCCACTGCCTGCCCGAACACCATTACGCATGCCTCTTTATCATGATGGTGATAGCGTTGGTAAGTCAGCTACAGCGGGAGTGAGAAAAAAACAAGGCCGTCTCCTATTCCTCCCACTGACCCCCATGGAAAGAAAAAAAGAAATGAAGGAAGGAAAAGAAGACATATCCCAATACATACAGCTGTATGATCCACTGAGCCAGTATTCCTACGCTACCCTACCAGTTGCTGAAACAGTTAATGCATTTTGCAAATTTGCTGCTTCTTTACTGTTACCAGCTGAGCAGCTTTCCCCCTCCTCCTTCTTTCAATGGTTATTGATCTCTTGCCATAGTTTGCATACAATCCCCTAACACATGAGCTCACTTTCACTGCAGTCTTGCAGATTAGCTCATCTGCGTCATGTTCTTTGGGGTGTAGGTGTTGAGTGTTGAACATATCTTAATTTTTCATTCACTAAAGGCATTCTCAACCACTGCAGGTGCTTAATGAGTTTGATCTTCTCTGACAGCCTGTGTTGGACCTTGCTACTAGCAGGGACTGCCTGAGTTTCCCGTATTCCTGTGCTGGCATCTACCGTCGCTGGATTTGTTCGTGGAAAGGGGAGGAGTTTTCAGTCACTTTCCTGTGTTTCTCCATTGTATCTGAAGCCACTCCTCTTCCTGGAATGTATATTTGACATTATTGCAATGCAGGTTCTATTTCTGTCCACTTTAACATAAGAGAGGCTCCTGCCACTTCATTTCAAAGCCAACAGGGAAAGGCAGTTCATCTTTCTTTACATGTTACATACTTATACTCTATACTTACTACTCAGGACTCATAAACCAGTTTCAAAGACAACCACATTTCATCAAGGAAATTAACCATCAGTATATGGGAACATTGCTTCTTCCTACCCCTCAATCCTTCCTAATGTACACAGTGTTCATGCAACCTCATTGCAAACACAGCTATCACTCCTTTTCCCCACTTATCCCAATTTCTGATCTCAGAGTAAATAAAAGGTCCAGGGCTATTTGTTTCTGAGCTATTTCTCTCAGGTACCTGAAGCACTACCTCTAGGGCTCTGTCCCTATTTCTGTCTCCACCTTTGTCTTCATCTGTGTCTACATCCACAGAACCATTTATCTGTCCACCTCAGCATGGATGCACAGGTCTTTGGTTTGCTACCTACGGGTAAAGGACTGGGCAAAGAAGATGAGCAGGGCTCAGCTCCTTTCCTAGGGAAAAGCCCAGAGTAAGAGGCAGAGCTGTTAAGAAAGACACATTTCCACTAAATGGAGCAAGAGTGGGAGTAAATGAAGTGGTATGAGAGCCGGTAGGGAAGACTGTGGAGCTCTCTCATGAATTCGGGAAGGTTTCACAGAGCGGGTGAAACTTCCTGATGGTGAGGAGGAGTCTGCGAACAGAAATGGGGGTGGTAGTATTCGTGGCGGGGACAACAGGATGTGCAAAGGCACTTAGTGCGTTTTGGGAGCAGCAAGAGAGCCATGGTGGCGGGAGTCCGGGCTGTGTGGGCTGCGATGGCAGAAGCCCAGACCCCAGGGAAGGAAAAGACCTATGAGCTCATTGTTCCTTCTCTCCATCTCTTCCTTATCGATCTCAAAGCCAAAGTGTCCATGTTCTCATCCAAGGCTGGCCCAGGAAACTGGACATCATCTCTTTGAACTAAAAGAAAGGAGGTCAAGAAGAGAGACAGGCTAGCAGCCAGGTCACAACCTTGCGTCTCCATAGCCAAACATACTTTGGTTTTACATGGGGAGGTCTGTGTGCTTTTTAAAGTTGAGTCACTCAGAATTTAGGTAATGTGCTATTTTTAATCTGTTTGCTAAAGTCAGCCCTTCCTCATCCTTTAATCCATTTCCCTAGATCTAAAAAAGGATAAAATGTCTTTTGATGTGCCTTCACACAACTGCAATTGACTTATTATTTGAGCTGGCCTTGAGATCAGTGATGAAAAACCAATTATTTATTGTCTTTCCTCTTTCCCCGTGCACACAGGGAAAACACTTTCCCTCCCACAGAGCAACCAAGAAAGCTACATTGTACCCCAACTAGGGGACAGTTTGATTTCTTATTCCATTTTGCTCAAGCATGACTGCATGCCTTTGAGTTACAAAAGGTATTCTGCTGTGGTGATCACAGTGGAAATTAGACCATTGTATTTCCAGATAATATTCACCCAATTTCTTATTTGGGAAAACTGTAAAGCTATGCTTCAAGAGATATAGCAAGAGTTTAGCTCATAAGATTCTTTTACCAAGATTACTAGAAACTTTGAAGAGCCAAATGCACTTTTTCTCTATTATAAATACTAAGTTAACCATTAAACGGGTATTATGCTTTGTGAGATAGCAAGAAATGAAGACCAAGTTACCATTGGAAATTAAGTGAAATGTCATGGCTAGAGTTCAGAGGCATGACGGCATGCCAGGAATAATTTGTGTCAAAACAAAAGACGTCTAATAGAATGGAACACCTGACACCTATATAATTTTATTAAACCAATGTCACCCCAATTAATTTAACTTAAAGAGAAACAAGAAAGAAGACATCCAAAAGGAAAGACAGCTACTCATATCATTTTCTAAACATTTACAATGGCGAGGCCAGCTGACATGTCAAAATGGATCAAAACATACTAAATGAAGTTTCATGCATATAGCATGAGGCAAAATTCCTATTACAAAAGTGTATCTACCCAAATATGATGATAATTAAGATATCACAGAAAACTAGAAATGTAAAGTAAAATATAGTTTCATAAACATAACTTCTCAAGAGTTCTCATTCACAATCTTATATACAGTTTGATATTAAATTTATTTCCACAACAAGATAATGATACAAATCTCAAAAGTAGTTTTGCATGATATATAACTCCTCTTTAAAAATATTGTTATGTATGCACATCATTATTACTGCTAATATGCAAGACTCTTTACTCTAGGACTACATTTAACTATCACTGTGTTCTTTTTCCCTTAGAGATTTCATGTGATTATAGAACACACACACACAAAGCAAAACAACATAAACGTAAGTTCATTCATTGTTAGTCCCTCATAAAAGTGTGATGTTTTGTGTGTGACTGTGTAATCATTTATAATTTATGTAACAATCATTTCCTGAGTTACTACTTTGTGCCAAGGACTTTGTCAAGTGCAAAGGTCTATACGTTCAATCGAAGCCTTAAAACAACTCCAGGGCATAGGCAACATTAGTGCCATTTTACAAAAGAGAAGAGAAAACAAGACAGAGAAATTTCAAATAATCAGCTGAAGCTCCAAGCAGCAGAACTTGGACCTGAAGGTGTGTGTTCTGACTCACTCCCACCCAAGCTCTCAGTCACTACTGTGCATTACCTGGCTGTTCTTTCAGAGCGGGGAGTTCGACCCTCAGCTGACGTGTGTGGTGGTCTGGATTAATTTTCACCCTAAAATAAAAATGGGCAATCGTGAAGTGAGTTATCAACAGTAGCAACTATGATCTTCATAGCTTGTTCTAGGAAATTTCCAGTCCAACAGTTCACTACATTTATGCACCTGATTGGTCTCACTTGCCGATCATTTAAATCGGTTTCCTTTTCCCCACATCTTTCAGGGAACAAAACTAGTAATAACTGCCATTGGCTGCCTACTCTGTATGGCTTCTTTTTAACTCTGGAGTCATTGTCTGCTATCAGTTGTAAAATTCTGAGTCACAGCATCACTTTTGAACAGGAGGAGACCAGGAGATATATAGTTTAGAGCTTTTCAACCTAGACTCGAGGACAAGGTGTTTCAGCTGATTAGCCATCTATGTCATACGTCAAAAGCTGAAAATAATCATGATTTTGTTGAAACCCCTTTTTTAGGTAGATTACATATTTCCTCACATTCAAGAAGGAAATATTTTGAACATAAATCCCTTTGCTTCAGAGGCATTGTAACATTATGTGATAATAGCATGATGTCATCGGAAATAGGATGATGTTGAATCCTGTGACAGCTCTCGATTTTTGTACATTTTTTTGCGTCTCCCTTTCACTGTGTCCTTCTGTGGCTATCACACCATGAGGCTTCTGCCTTGCAGACCCACTACAGAGCACCTGCCACAGAGATGAACAGTGCCAACACTGCTCCCAAAAGCCCCAGTACCTACCACACCTATCTGTGTATCAACAGGTCATCAGGAAAGAAAAAAACTGATACTTCCTCAGTACTTCCAGTGTGCTACGTGCTGGGCTCAGTGGATGATGTGTCATTCCACGTTGTCCTACTAGCCCATGTGTGAAGTAGGGGTCGTTAGCTCTGATAACCAGGTGCATGGAGACCAAGGCATCTGTGTATGCCCCTTTATGACCATGTTTGAACGGAGTCCAAAGCAAATGTATGCACAGTTCCTCTCTGCGTACAGTGCATGAGAGAGCCACTAATTTGCCCAAGACCTTGACTTAGCACTCTTCATGCTTCTGCTGTGACTCAGATGGTTGATGTTGGACATGCAAATTTTTCTCCCATAATGTGGTATATACATCTATAAAAAAATGCTCTAGTTTTACAAATTGGATCCCTTTTTGAGGAAATAGGGGTGGGCAGTCAAAACCTGTGCACCTTTTGCAAAACAGATACCTTACAAATGATACTAATAAAAATATGTTTTAAAATATCTCAAATTTATAGTAAATAAATGCCAAATGAAAGGCTGAGCTTTAGAAAGCAGGTGAAAGGGCATTGGATGGAGGGAATATTAAGGAAAAGGTTAGGGAAGAAGAGGGCCTAGTTACAGAGGAAAGGAAGAAATGCACACAGAGCGGGCAGAGCCACTCGGTAAGCACAACTTAGACAGAACTGACCACACTGAGCCAGGAGAAAACCGAGGAAGGAACAGGGCCTTGGGGATCCCAGGGGTCAGTGGATTTCAGGTACTTTACATTCTGTTTCTGTGACTCTATGACAGGAAATAGTAACACACTGGGAAAAATCCATGAACAGCAAGGACATAACCCACTGTCCTGATACCATTCATTCCCTTATTCCCAACAGCCTATCACTTATCGATGTGTCAGACATTTACCGTACTGGAGAAGATTCTATTGCCTTCATAGGTAAATCACATCGCATTGTCTTTTGTTTATCAAATATTTGGTAGTGTGACTATTTGGCCACCAAAAATACAACAAGGCACCGCCTTGGAAGAGTAAACCCTTAAGTGCTTTGATCTGACAGAGTGTATATGTCTGTATGGCTGTAGACTTCAGCAGAGATCAGACGTGCTGGACAGAGAGGAACTCATTTATACTCCGTGGCAGGGATGGGAAGAGAGCATGCCTGAAGTCTTTTCTGCTGTGTGATTTCAGACAAGTAGTTTTCTAGTTCTTAGCCTTATTGTCCTCAGCTGCAATAGGGGTAATAATAATTCCCTGTAAGCCCTCATAATTATTCTGAGCTAATTTGTGAAAATGAATATAAAGTGCTCAGTGAAAAAGATCCCTAACTACAACGTAATAAAAGGGGATGGTGGTGACATCTACTGCTGCTCCGGAGTTGCTGATTATTACGAGGGTTTTTGATATGCCAGCTGTCACACCATGCACCCTCTATGGGAGTTAATTCTATGACAACCTGTTTAGGGAAAGCAAATTTATTCAGTTTATTGATAACACCAAGGCCATAAGCTTATTTTGATAAATTTATCTAATATCTATTAGGTGCTATGCATTTTTGCCAATACTGTGCTGAGAAATAGTAAAACCCATTTCCTTTTCTAAAGGAGCTGAGTAATGAGTGGGAAATACTGTGTGGAAATTAGTGCTATAAGCCACAGAAGTGGATGCAGTAAAACGATCATAGATTATAGAAATTGATTGATCTGGGTTCAAACATCTCCATGATTAACCCAAGAAGAAACTGCCAAGGGTCCAGGTCTCTGTTTCTCTTAACTTCAGGTAACATGGATGCATCTTTGGAGAGTCAAAAATGAAGTATCTAAAAGTAGGCACTTTTGCCATTCCTGACACGTGGTGCCCTTCAACAAACGGAACACTTCCCTAAAAGATGCAGCAGATCCTTTTGATGGGAACAGATTAAGGAGGGATGTTTATGCAGGAGGTGGGATTTGAATTGGGCTTTTAGTGGAAGACTGTGTAGCATATATATATTATCTGTCTGGGACATAGTGAGGTTGCGTTTATTTGTGTTACAGAGACTGATTTTTACCTAAATTGATATAAATTTAATAGAACAAAAGTCAGTCCATCAAAATGTGAAAAACTCAGACAAAAAAATCAAGGTTGACTTTTTTTTAAAGGAGAAAGTAAATACATAATGTGTATCAAGAGTCCATGTAGATTCTGGTAACCCTGCAGTGCACTTGGGGAGGTCTCAGCTCAGCTGCAGGGGAGCTGGGGGAGCCTTTTCCTGCCCTCACTGGGATCCAAGTGCCTTCCCAGCCCCTCTGGCTGGGTCAGAGCAGTTGGTCAGAGCACAGCTCTGCACTGTGGCAAAGACAGCAGGACAGCAGGACAGCAGGACAGCAGGACAGGAGATCTGTGATTGATTCCTCCTTTTTCTTTTTCTTTTTCTTTTTTAAGGGACAGGGAAAAAGTGTTCTGAGAGAGACACAAGGCTCAACAAGTTGAATTTGGGATTTATTCCCGGTATTACTTGGATTTTCAAGAATTTTTGGAAATCTTGCCTTTCGGCCACAGGACTCCTCAGCAATACGAGTTATTTGCCAAATTCATTTCAAGCTCTTGAATTTACAGTTAAAAGAGAAATAAAAAAGGCTTTCATTTGTTCCTAAGCTGTTTATTTTGCTTGTAAAACCAATCATAATGTCTCCCCAATAAAAAAAAAAGAAATGCATGAAAGTTTTAACTCCAGAAAAGTTAACTGTTGATGCCTGAAATTACCCCCAGGCAAAGCCAGAAGACATTTTAACGAGGCTGAGTTTTCCCTTTGAACTGGGGAGGGCATGAGCCACAAACTTGCTCAGAAAACTCCCCCTTCATCCTTCTCTAGAATGCTCCCCTGTAAGGTAGACTGGGGCTAAGCTTGGGATGAGAAGCAATCCCTTCTAAGGCACCCCTGAGCAGCAGGGAACAAGCCTCCTATTTCTTTAGAGCACTGGGGGTGCTTAGCTTGCAGGGAGGCTCCTAGCTGTGCTATGGCTCAGCTTGGGGTCCTGACTATCTGGACCTGTCTCCCCTCTACCCCTTTCCACTGCCACCCCCTCTCACTGCTCACACACACAGCCTACACGCAGACTGCAGTGATGCACCGGCTGGCCATTTACTACAGATAGTAAAAATGTTATGAAACCAACCCCTCTCCCCTCCACTACCCACCAGGCTGATACGCACACACATTGAGCAGCAAAATCCGAACGGAAATGAGGTGAAACCCAAGAGCCAGTGCTAAAGGGAGCATCCTCTCATTCCTTCTCAGACCTACTAAGACTAGCCCCGGCCATATGGGATCCTGTTTTGCAGAAGATTTGGACATGAATCAAGGGTTTTTGTTTCTTTGGGTTTAAAACCTTTTCATCACTTTTTCCTTCTAGCACGAAAATACAACACTAACTATTTTACCAGAAGGAGCACAAGTGTCTGAAAAATAATTTCGCCCCCTGCCAGCATCTGCTATTGACATCAGTGTTGGTTCTAATTTGTTCCCAACTCTCAAAATTATTTTTGTTCTCACTGGGAGTTTTCTCCTTTTGTGAATACGAAGGCAGAGCATCTGTGGCACCAACAAATAGGTAAATAAATAACTTTCTACATGGAGGCTATGCACCCAGGAACCACCTTTCCTGGGGATTTTCTAATACCCTCCTTCTGATGAGTCATGGCAGTCAGGGGGAGGCCGGGCTCTCCCAAGATGGGGCGGACACCCTGTTTTGGCTTCGTCATGAAATAACACACATTAAGTACATTCTTTTCATCTTCAAAACACAACTTTAAGTCTTTATCCCTTAATGCTTCCCATGGGGTGAGGTCACTGTGATTACACCATCCCTCTTGTAACTCTTTAAACTACTTATCCTTCACTTATCTCACTTCCCCTTTTACTGAAACTAAGGCATCCACTTGCAAGCAAAGACCGTAAAACATCCATCAATCAATCAGTCAATCAATCAAAGTCAAAAGGAGAATGTGATCCAGGCTATTCTTAGCCTTCTGTGTTGCAGGGGCCCCTGGGCCCCTCAGCTTCCCACTTATCAGTGAAAATGCATTCCTCAGAGCACAGCAGGATATCATCAGAACACAAATGTGCTCTTGGAATATTTGCAGATAGGGTTTGGGGACATATTGGAAGATAGGACTGTGACTGAAGGGTGACAGGTGCCGTCTAAGAGCAGAAGGTAGGGCAGCACAGGCTTTGGTGAGTTCAGGCCTGATTCAACCACTTGCTCAAGGGTATCTTTGAGAAATTGCTTGAGGGCTCTAAGTTGCAGTGTTTTCTCAGTGGATGGGACCATGCCCTGTGGGTTTGCAGAGGAGGTTTAGTGAGATCAAGGAGGGAGAATGTCTAGCCCTCTGCCTGGCATGTAGGAAGAGTCAAGGAGACGGGAGCTGTGACTGACTATGGTGCCACACTCACATGCTGCTCAGTGCTTTTCTGCAGGACAACCTGGAAACTCTTGAGGAGTTAGCTGCACTAGAGCACAAGGCAGCGGACAGAGTGGACTGAGCGTGCGTCTTCCAGAGCTGCACTTAATCTCAGTCCCTCACAGGGAAGCTTGGCCAGCAGGTCTACCGCCATCAAGCAATATGGCTCCTCAGAGCTTGCAGCCGACCCAGGGTGAACTGGGGACTGAATGAGATGATGGAATTAAACTGCTCAGCTCACAGTAAATGCTCTGTTGGTGTGGTTTTTTTCTTTACGTTTTTTATCCTTATGAGCATGGACAGCTTAGAAACTCCATGATTGAAATAGTTCTTTTATGTATTTGCTTCCTGTCATCTTTTTTCTTAATCCTCCCCTGAGGATATGTTTGTTGATTCCAGAGAGAGTAGAAGGCAGAGAGAGAAACACTGATGGGAGAGAGAAATATTGATCAGCTACCTCCTGCACACACCCTGACTGGGGACTGAACTCACATCCTACGTCTGCGCCCTGACTGGGAATCAAACCCACAAACCTTTGGTGCATAGGATGATGCTCCAATCAACTGAGCCACCCGGCCAGGGCTCCTGTCATCTTTTTAATGAGACTTTTGATAAACCAGCCACAAATAATCATTTCCATTCCTCTTTGTGAGGGACACACAGAAAAGCAAACAACACTGACATTGATTATTTTATGAAAAATAAAATTTAATTAAGACTAAGGTGCTTGGGCCTTTAGCTCAAGAACTTGCATGACAAATAATTCCTGAAAACTATGCTTGACTGATGATAAGAAGAAACAGTATAGACAGTAAGTTCTGTAGGAGTTCAGGAAACCAGTTTGGCTGGCTCACAATTAGGGAGTGTTAGAAGATAAGGCTACAAAGTTTGAAAAATTGAGTGGGGACAGATTATGGATAACTCAGGAATTTGGACTTTATTCTGCAGCTGGTTAATGGGAAACCATAGACGCTTTCCATGCAAGGGAGTTGACACAGTCAGAAATCTGGTTTAGGGTTATTAATCTGGTAGCAATGTGAAGGATGAATTGAATATAGAAAAGCAACCAAAGGCAGGAAAACAGCCAGAGGAACTAACTGTTGCAATAACCCAGGGATGGGCGATAACAGCCTGGGCTAGGCAGTGAGGAAGAAAAAGAGGAGACAGAAAGAACTGTACTGAAGATCTCGAATCATCCTCTTTATTTTTTTTTTCCAAAAAGAGAATTAAAATGTTAAATTTATTACTGTGAAATTAGGGTAAAGTCTGTGAATTTTTCACAGGGCAAGAACACTGTCAGAGATCAAACATATCACAAAATTGATGAGATATGATAAAATCATAATTTTGTTTGATACTCTGCATTCTTTCATAAGTGACGAAATAGACATTCATCCAGACCAAGTCAAAAAAATGTTTTATAAACATCCACATAACATGATTTACCTGATAATTCTTCCCCAGCTCTTCTATAAAAGAATTTTTTAGTCGGATGGGGTTCTGAAAATTGGGAAAGTAGGGAGGTCACATATGGTTCCATTTCACAAATTCTAGGTTATAGAAAGTTCACATATTGTAAAGGAAAGACTTAGAAGCTCTGAACAGAGAGACTCAACTGATTTGTGAGCTTATTGTCATTGGTGTTGAATTAGCAACTGCCGTGGTTAGGCAAAACTACCCTATCATTATGAAGCAATGCAAAAATCCCCAGTGTGTATCAGAAGTATGACATTCACTCTGTGGAAGAACCTCAGGCTGAGCCAAACTCCTGCGGGTTACGTCAATATCTAACTTATCTAGTTCCTTTTTTCCTTTAGTTCACTGCAAAGCTTTGTCTGTCTCAAATAGTGTTCTTTTTTTTTTCTTTTCCTCTCTTTCTCTCTTATCAGTTGGACAATCCAAGAATGCCATTCTTAGCCTTTGAGTAAGTTCTCAGTCATCTATGGAAGCCAGAGTTTCAAAGCTTCGGGACGTCATGAAATTCCATCTTTCTTCCCCTAATATAGTATAGCAATGTGAACCCTCTCTCTCTGCCCCAGTCATGGTCATGGTCCATGCAGAGATCACCGTCAGTCAGAAGAAGCAGCTCACCCACTGCCAGAAAAGTGCTTGGCATTACACACACCAGTTTGAGAGTGGGGACATGATGCTTCAGCCAACAGTCACTCTCTCCTGGGGCAGGCAGTAGAAGGGGGCTCAGAAAAAGGACAGGCTTTTCAGTCAGGCTGGCCAGAGTCCCATCAGTCTAGACCATCTAGAAATTGCATGCATTAGTTTTAACAAAACACTATATAGCCTGAGTAGCTTAGGCAACAGAAATGTGTTTTTTCATGGTCTTGAAGACTGGAAGTCCAAAACAGTTGTCAAGAGTGGTTTCTTCGGAGGCCTCTCTCCCTGGCCTGTAGAGGCATCTTCTCCCTGTGCCTTCAACTTTCTGTGATCAGATTTCCCCCTATAAGGACATCAGGCATTTGGGTTAGGGTCCATCCTCCAGACCTATTTTTAACTTAATCACCTCCTGAAAGATCCCATGTCCAAATCAGAGCTGCATTCTAAGATACTGGGGATCACAGATTCAACAAAGGAGTGTGGGCGGAGGGTGGGGGGCGCAACTGAGCACACTCCTTGTATTCTAAGGCAAAGTCGTTAGCCGCTCTCTGGCTCGGTCGTTTATTTGGAATAAACTGTGGACACAGTCAAGTCTGAAGAACTGCAGGCGCTGATGTGAAGTAAGACCATGCCTGACGTCCCCAGGCTGGACGCCACTGTTACAGCATAAATGTGTTCACAGCAATATTTGCTTTTCACCTTAAAGCCAAGGTTTCGGGCTGGTTGGTTGTTGTTGTTTTAAATAGCATTAGGCTTATCTGATGTATTGATAATCAAGGCATACAATTTTTAAAAAATCTGTGTTTCTTAGAGGAACTGCCAGAACGAGCACATTACAAATACTAGGATATTCACCTAGACTGAATCTATCCAGATGTGTGATTAACAATTCACATATTTGGAAGTTACGGCAAATGAGCTGGCATTTTGTCCCACCGATTTCTATATAACGACATTCCTGATTATTTTATGTCTTCTTTACTCTCAACTTCCACATGAAACAATCACAAGATCTACTTGCTAAACATCTTGATAATACCTCCTTCCTGTCCATCCTTGTTCCCCCATCAGACACCCAGTCTCCAGCAATGTTTTGGTGACAGCAGAGCATCGGGGGTTGGGACCGTTGCAATAGCTTTTCCCTGCTCTGTCTTCTTCCCATCCCGCCATGCCAGGTTCATGAATTCTACCACCAGGCCAGTCTTCAAAACTGCGAAAGGGACTGCCTGCCTAATTTACTTCTGATCTGGCAATTGTTTCACACAGTACATAGCAGTCTATCAGAAGCTACTTTTACACTGGGACCAACACGGAGGATCAAGTTCCCACGAGTGACAGAGTCCGAGGGCAGTAGGTAATCCGCGCAGAGGCTATTTCGTCACTAACATTGGCACAACCGCTCCCTGCCCTTCTATCCTTTCATTGCACACTAATCCTGGGTCCATCTAGGCTGGCGCTGATCTACAGAGTCCGGCCCACATTGCTTTTCAAGACCTTCAGCATGGTATGATCCCCTCAGCCAGGCTGCGCCTGCCCTCCCCCCCACTGTTCTGAGTTCCCTCTACTTGTTGCCTCTCGGAATTCCCTTCCCGTCGCTGTCACTTACAACTTGCCGTGAGTAGGTGCCTCAGTGTCTGGCCATAGCATTTCGACGGTACCCTCTTAGCATTTATGCCAACACGCTCTAATTACTTGGTTACCTGTGTGCCCCCCTTCCAGACTCAGAACTCTCCCATGGTGTTCATCTCACCCTTATTTCCCAGTGCATTCAACACCTGGATGAGAGGACCGCCTGAGACAGAGGAGGGTAAGGAGCTCTCACCCTAAGCTCATGCCCCTCCCCCAGGCTCTCCCCACCCGCAGCACCAGGTCTGCACCTAAAAAGGAGGAGGTGTGGGCTTCAGGGTCTCACTCCCAACAAATGCGCGTGCCTTCCTGCCTTTATGCCGTGTTCCTTGTGCCTGGTGCCCTTTGAGAATGTGCTCAGCTCCAATCTCTTTCTCTTTCCTTCCTGTCGTAGTCCCAGTTCTGCGTTTTGCCTCCTACAGCTTAATGGTGGAAAGCCACCTGAGCTGGCCTACCCATCACTCGGAGGCAGCCTTTGCCAGAATCTCGAAGACAGTGGCTGGGAAGGGAATGAAGACAAGAAAGGAGATGTAGCTTAAATGAGAAAAAAAATAAAGAGGGGGAAATCAAGGGAAAAATGAGAAAGCAAGAGTGAAAATGAGAAAGAAGGGGATTTTTTTTTTTTTAATAAAAGGGGGAAGAGAGCAGAAGAAAACAGCAAGGGAGAGAGAGGGAGGGGGAAATAAGGCCATTTAGTGGGCTGAGCTTGCCTGTGAGCTGTAATATTACGTGTTTTTTTATTTCTATTCGAATTATTCACTTAAATCCCATTTAGGATAAAAGCAGAAAAACTAATCCTTAAACGTTCCATAGGAATGGCTTTGATTTGACACTCCTGAGAGAAATCACAAAACTGTGACTCAAGTGAACTTGACTAAAATTGTTCCAAGCACGGATTATTATTACGAGGCTCTTGGCTGTGAACAATGACAAAGTGAGCGTAAGTCTCCTGGGGGCGGACTTACTGGGAAAACCACACCCTGGTCAGGCCTCTGCACTGAAGGGGCACAGTGACCTGGATGAGAAGGCAGACCACACAGCTTTCCACAGAGGGCCGTGGCCCAAAAGCTTAACAAACAACAATAGTCTAGAACTGCCAGTCATGATGGTGTTTCTCATGTGCAAAAAAAAAAAAGAGAGAACATCTTGCCAATTTTTAACCTTTGCCCTGGGTCAGAGTATTTATATAATCACATGATAACTAAAGCTCATACATATTTTCTGTTAAAAACTTTTAAAGGAAATGAAAAGAAGTGTTTACTAATGGTCTAGATAAACACCTACCTTCTCTAATGTAACTCCCACTTAATTAAGTTGTCCTCCCACATGGCTCCATTTAACACAGAACTGACTGAGCGGGGATCTTTATATATCAGGAAAATGATAACTTTCAAAGCTCCAACAACTCAGGCTTTTTTATATTTCAAAGATGGCTTTTTAGTTCCAGTTTCTACAGATGTGTATCAAGCACAAATCTTGTAATAAACCCTCCCCTGGAAAGTAGGGAGACAGTCTTCTCTAAGATAAGTAAAGGTAAAATGTGTTATTCCAGCAGAGAATCTATATCTCAAGGTTCTGAAGAACTTGTAGTCCAGAGCAATTTTAAATGCAAGGTTGAGCCAATCCTCTCAAATGTTACTTAGGAAAAAACAAATGTTTCTCCTTGGCATCTTCTCTAGGTCAAACCCGTGAAGCCCCCTTGAAAGGGACCCTTCTTTAGTCCTGGATGATGGCGGGAGGGAGTCTCACAACACCCCCCACCCCCGCAACACCTCTGTGTGTGCCATCGTCCCCGAGTGCCAACCCAAAGCCAGTGAGGTTTGATCTCAGCTGTGTCTGTGCCAATTGTCGCCGTTCCTAGAACTAGGTAGTGTGTAAAGCAGTAAAACGCAAGCCCTCAAGGAGAGTTACAGTATCTCTGAAAATCACGCTGAATACTTTGGAAGGCCTTGAAAAAGAGGGTCATTACCAGTATTTCTGTTGAATTAGGTGTGGGCAAGATGATTGTAAAAGATGGGGAGAAATTGTAAACATCTACAGGGATTCCGGTTTCGGAATGCTTTGTGCATCTCTCTGTTTTTGGCCTCACTTTAAAGGAGCTGAAATTGAGAAATCATAAGATGAGGCATTACAACATGAGTGCAAGGTCTGTCCGGAAAAAGTCCAACCATTGTTAATATAACAAGAACAGTCTGCACAACATTGATGTAACCTGGCAGCCAAGGAGAGTGGAGTGGAATGCACATGTGTGAACAATGACTTCACTGTACTGGTCAATGGGGGTGGTAGATGCCTCTGAGTGAGCATGTGCACTGTGTGGCTGTAGCATTCAAAATGACTGAGTGAGCAGAGCAATAAATCTGCACCAAATTTTGCATTAAGCCTGAACATTCCTCCATGGAAACTATCTGGATGATTCAGACGGCCACAGCTATGGGCAACTGGTGATTGGCAGCTTCATCACAACAATGTGTCTACTCATGTATCACGTCTCATGCAGAGCTTTTAGGCAAAACATCAACTCACCCAGGTGACTCGGTCCCTCTTCAAGCCCAAATTTGGCACCCTACACTTCTGGCTTTTCCCAAAACTAAAATCACCTTTGAAAGGGGAGAGATTTCAGACCATCGATGAGATTCAGAAAAATACAATGGGGCAGCTGATGGTGATTGGGAGAATTGTGTGAGGTCCCCAGGTGCCTACTTTGAAGGGGCCTGAGGCACACTGTCCTGTGTACAATGTTTCTTTCACCTTGTATCTTCTTCAAAACATGTCCCTGTTTTTCACAGAACGTGACTGGATACCTTCTGGACAGACCCCACACATGAAAATACCATGTAGGATTCAATCAGGCAGCCGGGGCACAGAGAGAAGGCAGGGGTCTACAGGAAAAAGGCTGAAGAATAATTGTACGTTTATTCATCTGAAATGAACAGTTCAAGGTATGTATGCATCACCTTTGTGATCCTTTCTCTATAAGACTCTATTTTTTTTTAATATCTTCACCCAAGGACATTTCCACGGATTTTTTTTTAAAGAGAGAGAGGGAGAGTGAAGTATCTTTGTGAGAGAGAATCATTGACTGGATGCCTCCTGTATGGCCCAATCAGGGATCAAACCTGTGACCCTTCAGTTATGGGATGGCGCGCCAACCAACTGAGTCACATGACCAGGGTATAAGCCTCTTTTAATTAAGTAGCCAGCTACACGTCCAATTACTTTCCCAGTGAAATAGGAAAATGACTGAAGTACGTGTGTGGGATAGACAGCAAAGGGCACACTGATTTCTCTCCCACCTCAGCCACTTCAAGCAAGACACGCCCTCAAAATGTTGAATTCTTGGTTGTAAAATGGAAAAAACAATACTTGTCAGGCTTACTTCCATTCCTTAATGACCATTTCTTTTTTGTGGTGAGAACATTTAAGATCTACTCTCCGAACAGCTTTCAAGTCTATGATACAGCACTGTTAACTGTAATCACCACGCTGCACGTTCCACCCCCAGAATTCAGTAACTTTCTACCTGCAAGTTTGTACTCTCTGACCAACACCTGTGCATTCTCACCACCCCGCAGGCCCTGGTAACCACCATTCTACTCCCTGGTTCTGCGAGTTCAGCTGCTGTAGATTCCATATCTAGGGAATACCATGCAGAATTTATCTTTCTGTGTCTGGCTTATTTCACTAAACATAATGCCTTCAAGGTCAATGCATCTTGTTGCAAACGGTAGGATTCCCTTCTCTCTCGTGGTTGAATAATATTGATAACAAAAATATTTTATATATAATATTATCCCTATCTTCTTTACTCACCCATCTGTGGATGGACACAGGTTGCTTACATCTCTCTGTCATTGTGAATAAGGCTGCAGTAGACGGGAAAAGGCAGGTATGTCTTCCATCCCGTTTTTCCCTTCTAGTGCTGAATCATATGGTAGTACTATTTTTCCTTTGTTTAAGGAAGCTCCATATTGTTTTTTATAGTGGTGGCATGAATGTATATTCCTGCCAACTGTATACGAGGGTTTCCTTTCCTCGACCTCCTTTCTAAGACTACCCTCTGGTCTTCTGATGACAAGTGTGAGATGGTATCTCATTGTGGTTTTGATTTGTATTTTCCTGATGACTAGGGATGTTGCAAACTTTTTCATGTACCTGTTGGCCACTTGTATGTCTTCTCTGGAAAAAGAACACCAAAGCAGATTCTTTGGGGTTTTTTTTAGCGTATTATAAAAATTCTTTGTATGTTTTGAATATTAACCCCTTATCAGAGAGATGGTTTGCAAATATTTCCTTCCATTCATAGCTGTCTTTCCATTTCGTTGACTGTTTGGCTGTGCAGAAACTTTTTGATTAGATATGCTCCCACTTATTTATTTTTGCCTATGTTGCTTGGGCTTCTGGTGTCATACAAAAAAAATCATTGCCAAGGCCAAAGTCAGGGAGTTGTTCCCTTATTTTTACTTCTAGGAAATTTACAGTTTTAGGTCTTAATTCTTTAATGCACTTCAGGTTAATTTTTGCAAGTGGTGTAAGACTGCTGTCTAATCTCATTTTTCTGAGTGTGGTTATTCAGTCTCTCAGCACCATTTATGAGGAGATTACTCTTTTCTCATTGAGTATTCTTGACTCCCTTGTCAAATAGTAGTTGACCATACATGTGGAAGTTTATTTCTGGGATCCAGATTCTGTTCCATTGGCCTACATATCATTTTTTTAAACATCAGTGTCATACTGTTTTGATTACTACAGCTACATAGTATAATCTGAAGTCAGAAGTGTGGTGTGATACCTCCAGCTTTGTTTGTTCCTCTCTCTCAAGATTGCTTTCCATACCAATCTCACTATTGTGTTTGTCTATTTCCAAGAAGAATGACATTGCAGTTCTGATAGGGATAACATTAGCCTAGAATTGTGTCTTAACATGTAGAGAAGAAAGAAAATCAATACGTAACCATTCCATCCAAAGCATGAAACCACCTAGCTCAAGGACAAATCAGCCTATCCTTTTTCCTCACCCTCCTTTTCCCATAGCAACACTGCAGAGAGCAGAGGAGCCAGCCAGTGTAGTAGAAGATGAGCAAGAAGAAGAGGAGAGAAATCCCCCCAAGCCCCCTTTCCCACTGAAGTCTGCCATCTTGAACCCCGCCCAAGCTGGAGGAGGATGTAACGCCAGGTGGACACTGAGTTTTATGAGCGCACTTTTCCTATAATTCCTGAACTTGGAGAGAACAGCACAAAGTGAAGACGGGACTCTAGTCAACTCATTACTCATGAGTAATTTCAGTCTTAACACGACTTACTTATCCTTTTACCCATCAGCCTTTTTGTGCCCTCGATCCTAAATGTCTTCTCACTTCTTCATCTGTGCCTTGCTTTCTCTGACGTGACATCTAGTAGCTGATTTCTTCTCAGCTTTTTCGTCTGAATGCTGATTCCTCATTTCCCTCCCACTGTGGGGAGCACTAATAGTTCGCACTGACTCCTGCCCATCATCAAGTCTGCACCCTCTGCACCGCCAGCCCTCACCCACAGCTAGGCATGTCTCATCATGGAATGAAGCTGAACAGTTAATTAGCTATTTTACATTCCAGTTTGTTTTGTGAGCATTTGGAGATCCAGGCAAACGACAAAAAGCAACACAGTACATAGAACTTGTTAGCGAAGCATAGAAATAACCCTCCAGAATGGAACCAACGTACACTGTGAGCTCATTCATATGAGAGAGTTGCGAATTCGGTTTTATTTGCATTTGATGAATTGTGTGTTATACATGCATTGGAAATCAGAGGACCTAATAAGGTGGTGCGATTTTTTTCAAAAGTCGCCCACAAACTTGGGCGCCTTCACTTATATGGGTTTGTGTTTAAAATGGTATCAAAAGCAGGTTTCCAAATGATAAAAAACACTCCTCAATTTCTTGTTAAGGTTTGAATTTTGACAAAGTAGGAAACGCAGAAAATTATTGCAATGATAACTTTTATAGGCCTGCATAATGTAATGCGTTAGTACTGGAAATTACTTTCTTTTTACTTGCTGTGATCTTTCCCAGTCTCTCTCGCAAACTGCTTTGGATTGGCTCTCTGAGCCAGGCCAGTATGAAACCTCGAGGGAAGGCCCAGCTGCAATGCATAAAGCAGCAGCTCTGGTTCGTTATTGCATTTTCCCTTCCTCATAACTAGAATGCTAATAATGGGCGCATAGGGTATCACATACCACCACGTTAATGAGAAAATTGGTAATGGTGACATTTAGTTAATTCATAAATCTTTATTAAAAGTACATACAGTTTTAAGTAATGAGTTGTAGATGACTGCTGTTAATTGCCTTGCCCTGAGTAAGATGACCCTGATATTCCTGCCACTTTTGTTCATGAATCATTCAACAATCACTTATTGATTGTCTAGAATGTGTTAGACTTCTTGCTAGGTGCTAGAGATATAAAGTAGGGTGAGGAACAACACTGCACCTACTCCATAATTTTGGTGTATTTGCAAAGAAAGGCTTGTAGAAGATCATTTGAGTAGATGTTAAATGTTATAACAGGTCTGCACCAACTTCAGTGATGGAAATTTGAAAAGGCACAATTAATCGATGGGGATGACTTGAGAATAAGTATTTCAGAGAGAAGAAAGCCCCTGTATTTTCTAGGCTAGACTAGCTATTCTAAGGCAAATATGATGAGGAGGGAGACATTGTACACCACAGGATGAGCATGTGCTGAAATACCTGGGCCTAAAGGAGCTTAGCACCTTCAGGAACTCAGTCATTTCATCAGCAAGAGTGTGCAGCATGAGAAACAAAGTCTCATTGATAAATGAAGACAAGTCCTAGATCACAAAGTGCCTTCTATGCATGCCACAGAATTTGGTGTTTACTCTATAGGCAATGGGGAGCCACTGGAGAACATTTAGAAGGGGAAAACATTTTCAGATTTGTGATTATAGACAGATCATTCTGGAAGCCATTTAGAGGACTGGTTAAAACTCAGATTCAAGTCTTGCAAATCTGTGATCAGTTGATGTATAGATTCAGAGAGTCTATTACACTCCTACATGAAAGCAAAAATTCCCTGCCTATATACCTTTTGTGGGGAGAACTTCCATGACATACATTGGACTTTCAATCATTAAAATGAGATGATACTGGAAGCTGAGAGTAGGGGGAACCATTTATCTGGATTTGTCTGGGACTTTCCTGGTTTTAGTAATGGGAGTATTGCATCCTGGGAAAATTCTCAATTCCTGGCAAACTGCAATAGTTGATTACCCTACTGGGAAGTCAGAAGACTGTTGCAACAGTCTGTGTGAAAGGAAATAAAGATCTCCACCTAGAGAGATGGAATGACCTTGAGGGGAAAGTCCATAGGACTGAATGGCTGATGAATTTAAGGTATGGTGGGAAAGGATAAGTTGAGGATTAAACCCATGTTTCTAGCTCTAGTTACTACATTTATGTGGTTACCATAAAGAAAAGTGTGTGTGTGTTTGTGTGTGCATGTAGAAGGATGAGTTCCATTTTAAACAGATAGATATTAAGTATTTATGAGATTCCAATGGGAAGTTGGATGTAAAAATTTAGAGTTGTAAGAAATATATCTAGGATGAATATGTAATTTAGTGAGCCATTATATTGTGGGTATTAATTGAAAAATTTGGATAAGATTATTTAGAGATGTTGTATACTATGAGGTGCAGTGGTCAAGGAGAGTATTCTGGGAAATTTCTACATTCAAGGACATCCATAGAAAGCAGATCCAGGATAAGGAAAAAAGTCTGCTAAAAACTCAAATAAGATTGCCAAGAGAAACTGCACTCTTAGAATCCAAGAGAAGAAACATTGTAATGATTATTTATATCTTTTAAAGTTTTAAATATTTTTTCTGGACATACTAGCCAATGTAAATAGGAAAGAGAAAGAAATTACAATATAAAAACTGGAAAGGAGGAAATAAAATATATTGTTTGAAGCGTCCATGATTACTTAGAAAATCGGTTGAAAATATGATTGCAAACACTAAGAGAATTTAATAAGCTGGCTAGAAACAAAGTACATACAGAACGCAATGGTTTCTGTTTATATAAACAATGAGTTGGAAGATTTAACGGAAAAAGGCAATCATTTCTAATAACAATAAGAGTTAATATTGAAGGCTATTATTAAATGAATATTGAATGTTATTACATGCTAGGCACTCTTCTAAGTGTTTTCATAGATCTAATTTATTTAATCCTCCTAGTAACTGCACTTGACAGATGAAGAAATAGAGACAAAGAGAGGTAAAGTAACTTGCTCATATTTATACAATTAAAAATTAAGAACAAATATTTTAAATCTAGGGAGTCTTAATCCATAGGCTGTGATCTTAACTTGTACATGCTATCGTATGTAGTTAATCTCTTTAGGAAAGAAAAGTAGTAAGGTAATACTCAGGAATAAGTATATTTAACAAGAAACACCTAAAATCTATGTGGAAAAAAATGTTAAAATACTACCAATGAAGAAAGGAAGTCTTGGACAAATAGAAAAGCATATCATGTTCTTGGATAGAAAAATTTAACATAAAAATATAAGTTCTCCCTAAGTTCATCTATAAATATAACTTGATTCCAATAAAAATAACAAAAGAAGTTTTTTTTTCTGTGAAACTAGTTTTAAAGCTCATATGGAAAAATGTTTAAAGGAAACTGCATAAAAGAAGAGTATGGTTGACTAAAACTAACAGATTTCTACAAAGAGCCAAGAATAAACAAGACATATTAAACAAGAAAGTATGGGTGAGGGAAGGTCTTGCTTTATAGATACTGAGATTTGTAAAGCTATAGTGATTAAGATACTGTGGTACTGGTACAGGAATACAGAAAGAGTTAAATGGCTTAGCATGGAAAATCAGGAAGCTGACCCAATGCATACATGGTCCCTTAAATATGGCAAAGGTGACATTCCTTTCCCAGAGCAGCTGGGGAGATGAGAGTCTTTTAAAGAAGTGGTATTGACAAAACCGGAATGTCTGCTTTTATCAGTCTTATTCAACATAGTACTGGAAGTAATAGCCACAGCAATCAGACAAGAAGAAGAAATAAAAAGCATCCAAATTGGAAAGGAGGAAGTAAAACTGTAATTATTCACAGATGACATAATATTGTATATATAAAACGCTAAAGACTCTATCAAAAGACTACTAGATCTAATAAATGAATTAGGCAAAATAGCAGGAGACAAGTTAATATTCAGAAGTCAGTGGCATTTTTACACACCAAAAATGAACTACCAGAAAGAAAAATTAAGAACCCCATATACTAACAACCCCATATACTATTGCAACAAAAAAGTCATAAAGTGCCTGGGAATAAATTTAACCAAGGAGGTAAAAGACCTGTACTTGGAAAATTATAAGATACTGAAGAAAGAAATTGAAAAAATGTTCCTGGATAGAAAAATTAATATCATTAAAATATCCATACTACCCAAAGCAATCTACAGATTCAATGCAATTCCTATTAAAATACCAATGACATATTTCACAGATCTAGAACAAATACTCCAAAAATTTATGTGGAACCACAAAAGACTCTGAATAGCCTCAATAATTTTGAGAAAGAAGAACAAAATTGGAGGTATCACACTACCTGATATAAAATTATACCACAAGGCCATAGTAAACAGCATGGTATCGGCACAAGAACAGGCAACTAGATCAATGGGACAGAATAGAGAGCATGGAAATAAATCCATGCCTTTATAGCCAATTACCATTTGACAACGAGGCAAGAACATACTGTGGCGTAAAGATAGTTTCTTCAACAAATGGTGTTGGGAAAACTGGAAATACATGCAAAAAATGAAACTAGATCATCAACTTACACCATACACAAGATTAAACACTTAAATGTAAGTTGTAAAACCATAAAAATCCTAGAAGAAAACATAGACAGTAAAATTTCAAATAACTCTTATAGCAATATTTCTGCCAATATATCTCCTTGGGCAAGGGGGAAAAAAGGAAAAAATAAACAAATGGGACTACATCAAACTAAAAAGCTTCTGCACAGCAAAAGAAACCATCAACAAAATGAAAAGGGAACCCACTGAAATGGAAGAACAGATCTGCCAAGGATACATCAGATAAGGAGTTAATTTCCAAAATATATAAAGAACTTGTACAACTCAACAACACAAAAAATCCAATTAAAAAATGGGCAAAGGACCTGAATAGACACTTCTTTAAAAAATACATACAGATGATCAAGAGACCTATGAAAAAAATGCTCAGTGTCACTAATCACTAGAGGGATACAAATTAAAACCACAATGATGTACCTCCTCATGCCTGTCAGAATGGCCATCATCAATAAATCAACAAACAACAAGTTCTGGTGAGGATGTGGAGAAAAGGGAACCCCAGTGCATGTCGGTATGAATGCAGGCTGGTGTAGCCACTGTGGAAAACAATATGGTGTTTCCTTAAAAATTTAAAATGGAACTACCTTTTGACCTAGCAATCCTACTTCCTTGAATATATCCAAAGAAACTCAGAACACTAATTCTAAAGAATATATACAACCCCATTGCAGTTTTATTTACAATAGCCAATATCTGGAAATAGCCCCAGTGCCCATCAGTAAATGAGTGGATAAAAAACTGTGGTACATTTACACAATGGAATGCAACAGTGCTGTGAAAAGAAGGGAATCTTACTTTTTGCGACAGGATGAACCTGGAGATTATTATGCTAAGTGAAATAAGCCAGAGAAAGACAAATACCATAAGATTTCACTGATGTGTGGAATCTAATGAACACAATAAACTAATGAAAAAAATGGAAACAAAGGCCTGGACACAAGGAACACACTGACATCTTGGTCAGAGGTTGGGGGAAGGGGGCTCAGTGAAAAAAGGTGAAGGGATTAAGGAACACACACGCTCGCACACACACACACATAAACACAGACACAGACAACAGTGTGGTGACAATTATGGGGAAGAGGGCTTGGGGTAGGTGGAGGTGGACAAAGAAGGCATAAATGGGGACGGAAAAGACTTGGGTTTGGGCGACGGGTGCACGATATAGCACTCAAATGAGGTTTTTTTGAATTGTTCACTTGTAGCCTGTATGGTTTTGTGAACAAGTGCCACCCCAACATCAATAAAAAAGTGGTATTGATAAAATTGGGCATTTGTTTAAGTGGCAGAAGTTGGAATGTGTTTCATATATACACAAAAAAGAGGTATGGGGAATTATAGATTGAAACATAGGCAAAATAGCAGGATACAAAATTAGCAGGAAACAAATAAGGATTCTTTATTTGTTTTTGAATAATAATTCAGGGGAATAACTTCATTATCTGGTACAGAAAATGATATCCGAAATGAGGCACCAAAACTACAGACCACAAAGAAAAAATACGAATCTATTTCTGACATTAAGCATATGAAAAATTTGTTTATTACAGGGTATAGTGAAGGATATAATGAAGTTGAAATGATGAACCACAGAAGATAACATATGTAATACATGTAACTGACAGAGGCTTATCTCAAATACACAAAGTGTAACGAACCTATAAGCGAAAGATGAAAGACAAAAAGCAAACCTATGAAACACAGGGAAAGAGGGTGAGTGGAGTCGGCATCTGAAAGTAAATTCAGATCAGGTTGGTTAAGTGAGAATTTAAAAATCTGAGAACACAGAGCAGCCAGTAAACTCTTTCACTGCTGCGGCAACACACAGGGATCAAAGCAACAGCTTGTCATCTTTTAGGGATGTTGTAGATTTATATATCTCGTGCTGTAACAATTTTACCCCTAGATTTGTTCCCTGTAGAAATGTGTGTATATAATATACAAAAAGTTCATTCCCCAAACATCTGCAGTTACACCACGCAGCTGATGATGCCACAAGCCCAGGAAGACTCAGTCTATCAACCAGAAAGTGTTCATTCAGCAAAACTCAAGTTTGAGTACACCACAAGATACAGAAAATGCCTAAGAAAAGTTTCCTATCTTTCAAGACCTTCATTTAGAGCAATAAAGCAAAACATGAACATTTAACAAATCCAGGCGTGTATGATAAGAGCCAGAGGAAAAGAGAAGAGGAAATTTCGAGGAGGACTGGTGTGGTCAGCATGAGCTGCCTGGGAGAGGCGGGATGTGATCTGACAAACGAGCTTGCATGAAGGATTCCGACAGCTGAACACACTGCAGTATCAAGCGTCATGCTCATAATATCTCCCGTTTCCCCAAACAGGCTCTAAATGTTCTGTGCTGTGACTTGAAAATGTATCTGCATTTAATCAACTCCCAATTATCTGTGCCAGGGAAAGGAATAACTCAAAAACAATTTACTTTGGAATGGGAATAAAACGTAGGCTAGTACTTGAAGTCTCCTGGTCTTCCTTACTTTGGATGATTTAGGCGAGTGTCAAACGAAGCTTGCATCCTCGAGGAGCACAGAGCTACAGGGCTCGGCTTTAGATGCTGGTGAGAGGGAAAGCCACACTAGGACAAAAAAATTTAAAAAAAAGCTTCTGAATCAATTTCATGTTGTCCGGACCAAACACAAACAGCCTTCAAACATCTGGGATTTCCTCATTTTAATTCCAAATTGTCATATTTTTACACATTCTTGCTTTCGGTGCTTGGACCGAGATTTTTTTCCCTCCTAATGTGATTTGTGTCCACTTGCAAAATTGTGGAGAGTTCCCATCTGAGGGGGTGCCTTGGATTTTCCCACGGAGACTGTCTTTTATAATGGCAAAGCTGGCAGGAAGGGACGAAAAGACTAGACAACGATAAAGAGAATTTCTGCATTAAAAGTCGACATCAACGGCGAACTAAATTATTAAAGAAAATGTCCTAAAATCTTTTCTTTCCTTTTAAAGGGATATGTAATTTGACATTGAGGCCAACTTCGAGATGACGGCTTCATGCTTGTGCAATCTATTTCTTTTCTCTGCTTTCATTTTTCCCCTCAACACCTATCACTATCTGCACACACTAATACACTCTATTTATTTTATCTTATTGAGGCTTTGTCTCCACCACTAAAAGTTATACTCCATGAGGGCAGAGGCTTTGCCCAAAACAATGTGTTGAATGTAGAAGCATGTGTGTGTGTGTGTGTATACACACACACATTTGTTGTTGAATGAACTCCAAAGATTTGTGCTAATGAGTGTAAAGTGATTTTACATAATGTTGAAGTAAATTTTAAATTCAGTTTACCTTGAATAGATCTTATATTTCTATTCTGAAGAGAAAATTAGATTCAAACTTGACATGACAGTGTCTATTCATAAAATGAGATTAAACACAGAGAAGATAAATTCATACGCATGGTTTTCCAAAAATTATATGTTAATGTCAACTGTGAATATATTCTATAGGGTAAGTTTAACAACTGAAATAACTGGGCTTTGTCTCGTTATGTCAGGAGCAATATCAGCTCCTGATATCAGCAATATCATCAGCAATATCATCAGCATCAGCAATATCATCAGTCAATCTCCCGAGTAACACAGCGTCCAGCAGATGAGCTGATGGCAAAGCACAATACAAACTACTTTTTCAGCGTTGAGTATCATCAAGAATGACTGTAGCAGAGCAGCAACCTTGAATACAGTTCTCTTAACTACTTCATAGTAATTATTATCAAGCAGTATGTATGAATGGAGCCCAGATACCTTACACATAAGGTATTCAGTTGAAAAGCAGCTTAATATTGTGACAGGTTGCTGAAACAGGTGTGTCACATGTAGATAAAAGGAGGTTTCAGTTGCATTTTGGTCAGAAAATGCCAGAAGGTTTTAAGAAGCCAAAGAACTTATATGTATGACGCATGGACATGGACTAAAGCGGGGGTGTGGGGAGGTGTGAGTGGGAAAGGATGTGCAGGGCAGAGAGGAAAAAAGGGGGGGGAATGGGACGACTGTAATAGCATAACCAATAAAATACATTATTAAAAAAAGAAACATTTAGGTGGATTGCTGGCAAACTAGAGCACATTGGATAAAATAACCAGGATAGTTGAAACGCCTAGAAATTATTTTAAATAAATAAATAAACAGTTAAATGATCTTTATGAATTAAAAAAACTTGTTTAAAAATCTACAGAAGCTTGGCGTAAAGCAGAAAATAATTGGGTAAGGATAGTGAAAATTGTTAAAATCTTCAAATAATTGAATACCCAGTAACACAACTAGAATTGGCTTACATCACTCTGGTGAGTCTAAAAGGAACCAGTAAGTAAGTGAAGTTACACAGAATTAGACTGGTATTTACTGTAAGAAAAATAAAAAAAACAAACCTTATGAATATTGCAAAAATAAAATGACCTGCCCTGTGAGGTAATAACCTCTGGCCACTGGAGGAATACAAACTCTGTATTGCGAATGCCAAGCGGGCAGTGGTCATGTTTTGTAAGTTTCTGTGCCTTTAATGGATGCAATGTGTCTACACGTAGATGAAGACCTGTGAAGGGCTCAAGAGACCTTGGTGGGATGGATGAATGGATGTTTTTTGGACCATTTGGAGATGAATATCTCCATCTTTCTGCATGGTCCAGACCACTTGTGAAAGAACACCAGTGAACTTGGTAACAGGATGGCTGGAGAGAAAACATGTTGTGGACGTGAGAGAGAGTATAGTGCATATGTTTAAAGACCCATCTACCCCAGAGCCATCTGCTTACATTCCAGCTGAGTAAAAACCCAGAGAATGTCTCTTCCCACCCTCGGAGAAGATTTATTTACATTCCCCAGTGAAGGATTTTCTCTTTCTGGAAGAGAGGACAGGCTCATGGGCCAGCCATCTGATATAAGCTTGGAGCCTCATAGTTTCAGGGCCCCTCGTCTATGGTACAACCCTGGTCAAGTTCAGGTGCACACCTGCCTTCATTGCGTTGCCCTGCGGAGGCCTGGAACACTGATGGGAAAAGCTCCGTGGGTAATAACCTGTCCTCCGATCCAGAGAGTCTGTGTTTTCTGTCAGGCATCTATATCTATACCCATATCTGCATCATATGTGTATCTATATCTGTACTTTATCTATACATCTGTGTAAACTTAAGAGATGAATGGAAGGAAGGAAAGAAGGAGGGGAGGGAGGGAAGGAGGGAGAGAGGGAGAGAGGGAGAGAGGGAGGGAGGGAGGGAGGGAGGGAGGGAGGGAGGGAGGAAAGAAATCTATCTGTCCAGGATTCTTTATATTCCTAACTGGATAAAAAATTTTACAGATAATGACGAAGACCTATTCAAAGTTTAGATACATGCTGTTCTCACTCTAGGTTTCCAGATTATTATTGGTAACTTTAAGTGGTCTTTTCAGCCCGTGCCAACAAACCAACCGAGCAAAATTTAATTTCTGAGAAAACAATAATTGAGGAGGCTAAAGAGAATGCAGTGTTTTTGCCTCTAAATATCCACTAGAAAATGTATGAACTACTTAGAAGAGGAAGCAAATTAATCATTTTTCTCTGATAAAAGCATTAGTGAGAAATTGCCGGAGAAAAGGCAGGGCGGTTTGAGGTAAATAAGTTAAAATAATAACAAAGAACCTCTTTTGTGAGATAACGCAGACAATTCCATAAACACGAGCCCTTAGAATGGCAGAAATGGAAAAAATAATCAGCTGGCCTACATCTTCCTAAGGACATGCTCAAAACACACTGAATTCTTCCCTGAACAGAAGAGGAACAAAATCTGTTAAACCAAAGACATGAGAAATGTCTAACTTTCTATTTAGCTGGCATTTTGGGTCTTCAGATGTGTGTTAGTCCAACAAGCCACTCATCCATTTCACTACAGACATTTAGGTTTTGTTGTTTTTCTCAAGCTCATTAGGATAGAAAGTGATCCACGAAAAACTTTAAAAGGACTGATTAATGCATATCTAGTTTCTGTAGTTAAACTATTTCAATGCTCTTTACTTGGCCTCCCCCCACAAGTTTTATGGTGATTCACCTAACAAAATCCCTCTCACTGGCAGAAACACATGTTAACTACATTTATACACTCAGGAGAAAAGAGACCAAAATATTATGTTACTGAGTTCATGATATGCATATCTTATAGAATTGACTGTAATCAATATCTGTGACCAAGCGGGCCTCAGATCAAACAGTGCCTGGGAGCAAACCGCTGCGGACCACTCCCCTGAGCGCTCCACCCACTGACCACTGCACCGCACGGCCCCCTCAGACCCTAATCCACCACCCGCGCCAGCCTCGCTCCAGCTGCTGCGTGCATATTGGGGGTTTCTCCCCTGCTGCTCAGTGTCAGCACATTCGCTCATGTGCTGACAGCAGCGTCGTGTTACATACGCTGCACCCACTGGCTGCAGAGATGCTCTTTGAAGATGAAGTTACCCCACGACCCAGGCACGGATGGTGCGCCCGCACTTTGAGAAAAGACGATGGCACCAACAGGGTAGTAACTGTGCTAAAGCATGGCATGCTCTGTGTGGCTGTCATGCCAGTGAACAGTTTCAAAGCAGGTCGCCTGGCCTCTCATCTGAACCGCAGGGCCACCAGCCCACCCTCCTGCCGATTTTCAAGGCTGCCACGGGAGAGGGGTTTAGGCTCGTCCTGAAAGGCCCCAGGAGGTAGAACTAAACCATAGATAAAATCTGCGGGGAGGGCCATCTTCACCCAAAGTAAAGGTGCCTGTTCTGCTTGTCGGAGCTCTAAGGGGCACAGGTTTGCGTTGTCGTTAGTGCTTCTTATTGGTGAACGTCTAACACGGTGGCCACTGGGAGTCAAGGACTCGAAACGTAGCAGGGTGACATGACTTTTGGATGCAGGCACACGCTGGAGCCCTGTGTGCACACTCTGGCATTCCTTTAGTTGCAGACAGAGAGTAGCTTGGTAGCTCGTCCTTCTGATCCTAAGGGGGAACGTATCACTGTTCCCCCCTTCCACAGTTCTCTGCTCCTGGACACGGGCCCAGCTAAGAGAAAGAGTGGTTCAGCCGTGGCTGCAGCTGCCGTGTGGCTAATGGCAAAGCAGCCCAGGAATGCCCCTTTCTCTGTGTCTGCTCTGTGCCAACGGGCTCGCCCGATCTGAACAAAAACGCAGTGGAGGCGCCTGGTTGGCACTGTGCAAGCAACATATCTTGGTGCCTCACGAGAGCTGTGGCTGATGTGAGCAGCTGTTTCCAGATGACGTGGGCACAGCATGAAATGCTCCCATCCCCCAGGGGCTGTGCCATCACCAGCGAATGCAGGGAGGGCGACCACCAGGGCACCTTGAAGCAGCTGAGGGTCTCAGACATGCACTGCCCTGGGACAGGCTCCATGGGGAAAATTGGGTCTGATGCCAAAGAAATGAAAGAAATGCTGCATCTTTACGTACTTCCAGAAGATTCACAATGCACATTATTCTATTAAATGTGCTGAGAAGTCTTATTGACAAGAAACCAGTAAACACAGATCTGATCACCACATTTTTCTTTTTTCTCCCTTGCATGGGGCTCATTAACATCGCATACAAAATACCCTGGGAAATGAGTAGTTAGTGCCAAACCCTCATTTTTACATAAGAAGAAACTGACTTGAAGAGAGACAAAGCAACCTGTCCCTCCAACTGGGACTTCCTTTTCTTGCTGGGGGGGGGGCTGTTGTGATCATATTCTTGACCTTGACACTGCATTTCGGCATGCCCAGATGAACAGTCCACCATCAGACTGATCTGTTCTGGCTACAGGGTAGAGTCTGGGGACATGAGTGCTGCTTAGCCAACCTACTAACGTCAGGAAGGGGTTTTGTTTTGTGAAACAAAAAAACAAAAAAATAAACCAGAAATGTATTAGACTGTAGAGAGATGTTCTAGCAAATCTGAAATTAGCCCAAACTACAAAGTTCTCGGCAGTATATTTCATTTGACGGTTGCCCTCACGCACAGATTTCCTCATTTTCATACAAAATTCCTAACAAACCCTCGCTTGACACGATTGACCTGTTCTACACAGAACCCCAGTGTACTCAGCCCAACTCCGACGTGTCGATATCCTCTAAGTCTCCTAAACCACGCAGGACTCGCGAGAGAGCTTTCCTGCACTTGAGAGCTGGAGGGCCAGCTGCAGGACAAAGGAGCATTCCCTACTGGCGATGCCAACTGGTCTTCCCTGGTGACACTCTGACGGTGGCCCGAGCCAATGCCAGCTTTCACAGTGAGCAGAGAGCCAGCAGCACGCACTGAGTATGCGCGAGCAGTGCGTGATGGTAACTCACAGAGCCGTGTGCTCCCTGCTAACCTCAGGTGCGGCCAGAATGCAGGGGTCCTCCCTGCCGTGGGAAGAAGAAGAGGGGGTAGAGCAAGAGAGCAGAGGGTGAAAAGAGGGCATCCCAGAATCCCTCTCCTCCTCAGATGTCTAAGGTGCTCACAGTCAGATTCTTGTCCTTGTTTCTTTTCAGGCAGTGGGAAGGCCTTCGTGTGCATGCGTGTCGTGGCAACAGAACTTAAGCATTGTTCTCTCTCCCCGAATCCAGGACTGGGCATGGAACCACTCTGAACACAGAAAGTATGCATAGCTGCCTAGTGTTTAGCAGTCAAAAACGATGTACACATTCTCGAGGAAAATTATTTAAAACTTAAAAATGGCCAGAGGTAGAAAAGTTCAAATGCTCTGAACGCCACATTTTACGGAGCATGCAACATCAAATCAGACAGGTGGACACTTATCAGGATCCATGTCTTTAAAATGATGGCTGGCTTTCTAGGTACAGGAGGTTTATTCTGGTCACCTGAAGACAAGATGACTCAACCAGCCACACCGGCGAGATCTGTGACTATCTCAGCTACAAATGGCGCCCAGCGTGACCACAAAGAACCCTCCCTCCTTCCCTCTTTCATCCTTTTCTCCCTTCCTTTCTCCTTTCTGCTACTTACTGGGAGCGTATGGGACAGGCACATGGGTGGGTCCCAGGAATACAGCAGTGAGACACAGTGTTTCAGGGGCTTTGGGAGCTTAGACGCTGACATGGGAAGTATGCCTCGGGGTAACGTCTCCTGGGGATGGAACTGGCAGACTAGCCTGAGCAGCGAGGTATGGTCACACCCCACTCTCTGTGATTTCGCTTTCTCTGGTTTCGGTTACCTGTGGTCAATTGTGGTCCAAAAATATTAACTGGAAGATTCCAGAAATAAACAACTTATTAAGTTCTCAATTGTGTGCCATTCTGAGTAGCGTGATGGAATCTCATGCCATCTCACTATGTCCTACCACACACCTAAGCCACCCCTTTGTCCAGGGCATGCACACGGTACATGCTACCCATCCTTTGTCACTTAGCAGTTTCAGTTCTCACATCGACGGTCACAGTGTCACAGTGCTTGTGTTCAAGTCACCCTTCCAGGAGCCTCACACCATGTCTCAGTGTCTGTGTCACTCTCCTCCCTTCACCTCGTCACGTGGGCACCGTGTCATCTCACATCATCACAAGGAGGGGGAGGATGAATACAGCACAAAATAAGATTGTCTGAGAGAGACAGGACATTCGCATGACTTTCGTTACAGTATATTGTTATAACCCCGCTCTATTTTATTATTAGTTATTATTTTTTTCTGTGCTCAATTTATAAGTTAAACTCCATCATAGTGCTGCATGTGTAGAAAGCTACAAAATACACAGCATATATAGGGTTCAGTAATCTCTGCAGTTTCTCTGGGTCTTGGAACACATGGCCCGCAGATAAGGGGAAACCACTGTATAGTTACTTTACTGGAATGGGAGCATTACTATTTGAAAAATCCCAGGAAAAAATAAAACAGCACGTTGTAATGTCTACATTTTTACACCATGAGAATATTATACAACTCTGTGACATCCTGTTTGCCAGAGCCTTTGAGTCACAAATGTGCCAGAGCACTATCTTGCGTTAACAAAGCTTCTAGGAACACACACTTATACACTGCCCACGGGCAGGGGTATTCCACCCCGAACTCTTCTCCTACCTTATTCAACCCAGTAATTGCCCAACATAGGAAGTCTTTCCAGAAGGTATCCAGTCACATAATATGAAAAACAGAGACATTTATTGAAGAAGATACAAGAAACATTGTACATAAAACAACGATGCTTCAGTCCCCTTCGAAGTAGGCACCTCGGCACCTCACACAGTTCTCTCAGTTGCCATCAGCTGCCCTGTTGTATTTTTCTGAATTCCACTGATAGTCTGTAATCTCTTCCCTTTCAAAGGTGATTTTAGTTTTGGGAAAAGCCAGAAGTCACAGGGTGCCAAATCTGGGCTGCAGGGGCCGAGTCACCTGGGTGAGTTGATATTTTGCCAAAAAACTCTGCACGAGACATGAAGCATAAGCAGCGTGTTGTCATGATGAAGATGCCAGTCACCAGTTGGCCATCGCTGTGGCCTTCTGAATCATCCCAATAGTTTCCACGGAGGAATGTTTAGGTTTAATGCAAAATTTCATGCAGACTCATTGCTCTCCTGGCTCAGTCATTGAGAATGTGACAGCCACACAGTCCACAGCTCACTCAATGGCATCTACCACGCCCATCATTCACTCACGAGCATTCCAGTCCTTGGCCGCAAGGTTACACTGAATGGGCAGACTGTTCTCATTATACTAACAGTGGCTGGACCTTTTCTGAACAGACCTTGTATGCTTAAGATATGCAAGTCGAGTAATATTCCAATGATGTCAGCTAAATTGAGGAAGAGTTTAAGAGGAGACTGAACCTTTCTTTTCTACCCTGAATTTTCTAAGTATGTGTGAAATTTAGAGATTAAGTATTTTTCTCATTCTTAAGCACCAGGATTCCAGAGTTCTTTCTAGAATATTAGGCATACACTATCAAATTTTACCAAAAAAAGAAATTCAATTTTTTTAATGTAGGAGAATGTATATCTGCAGTATTTATTTCATGTACATATTCAATAAAATCATGTGCAAAGTTCACTTGAAGAAGAGAAATTCTGAGAAATAGTTCAAAAGGTTTCACCTTTGTTCCTGTGGTATATTTCCTGGTAGGAGTTTGTTATCCTAGACCTTGACCCTGCCCATGTTTCTCTTCTTGGCACCCCCACTTCTGGGAAAGTCCAGCCAGCTCTACTTGTGTGGCATGGGAGAGATGAACATTCTTCAGAAGAATAAGTTATGCAACTGAACGGATCAGTGATAACCATGGTTTAAACTAAAAATTGAAGAGAAGCCAACAATGAAACTGACCAAACCTTTAGTGCCATCTTGGCCTCACTTGAACATGTTTACTGTTTACCTTTCTGCCCTACAGAATGAAAATTTAAAACTTCTATGCTAATAAGCAGGGGAGACCCAGCAAAAACAAAACACTCTCCTAGAAAAATTTCAATGAGCTATTATTTTCTGGCAATGGCTCGTCCTTCCTGACTAGATTTCGAAGAAAATTTGTCATCCAAGGTCTGAGAGGTGCTTTAGAGTTTCTGGAGGAGAAGTTTCATATAAACACTGTATGTTTTGATGGGGTCAAATATTCGTAAAATAAGTTCAATTCACTAGAGCAACAGAATACAAACACAAAATACATCTGGAAAGGGAGATGAAAAAGGAAACATGGGTGGTCACTTTCCCAACCTATACTCCCCCTCATAAATCAGTGTGCTTCTATAATATATCATCTCTCAAAACTCGGAAAGCTGCTAGAATCATTTCATGGAAAAGTGGCCGAAAGCCTAAATCATCTCCAATCGGCCCTAGAGCTTCCTGAAACTGCCAATGAATGACACCTGTTTGCAAAACGTTGCTTTTTCTCCATGCGGGCTGCTTTTCAGCTCCACACCCACTCTTTGGTGCAGCCACTGGATGACCACGGTCCTCAATTGTTTTTCCAGAACATTCTGTCATCTCTCCCTATGTGTTTCTTTCGAATATGGTTTCTACTATTATCTGTTGGACCTTTAGTTGGAATTCCTAGAAAAATCCTCCTGGGAAGGTTCACTCTCTTATTTGTGCCTTGAAGGTCCATACAAATAAGATACTTGGAACCAGAACAGAACAAACCATTTTATCTTCACGTCGTGTAGACCACAACTGAAACCTCACATGTGATACATAATCAGGCAGTGTTTTACTTCACCTTGTCCAAAGATGGAACACTCCCAAAACATCTATACTATGTACCTTCATTCTCGAGTGGTGATAACGGAGAGGTGGGGTGGAGTGCAAAAGGGAGTGAGAACAGTGAAATTCTTTGCCCTCCATAAAAAAGTGATTTTTTTTAAAGTAGCAACTGAATTTATAATAAAACTGTATAAACCCAGCAGGCCTTAACAATTATCTTCACTTTTCAGAAAACAGAGAGAGAACTGATAACCACCCGTAAGGAGTAACTGTCGGACTCTCTCCAAGCACCTCGCTATTTCCCACTTTGTGAACTGCATTTGCGGAACTGGGGAAATGCTAATGGAAGAACTGTTTCCTGGTTTTTCCCTGTGTTCTGCACAGTGCTAGGGAATTCGCAGGACCTTATGCACCTGTGTTCTTTGGCCATTTTCCTTGCATCCCTGGGGAGAAATCAAATGCTTGCCTGGATGCAATGAGTAGGCAGAAGGCAGGGGGAAAGCAGCCATTACTGTGGGAATATACAACATTTAGGAAGAGTCCAGAGAAAACCAATGCTGAATTTCTGGCATGCCCCCTGAGTGTGTGTGTGTGTACATGGACACCCCGGGTCCCCAAATACACAGACAGCAATTAACTGCTCCTTTCAGCCATCAACAGTCCTGGCTTTTTTTTTAAAAAAAAGGGTGTTGTGTCTTCCATTTTGGATGCACAGGGAAAATGTTCTGAGATCGCTTTCTGTTTTGGTCATTAAATGTAGGAATATACCTAAAAGCACTGCAAAGCTATTCTTCATGTGTGGCCTGAAATATTTACCACTTTTCCCTATAGAACTAAGGAAATTCTATATTTAGCCTTTTGTGGTGAAGGTAATAGATGACTCTGAGACCTGATAATTACTAGAAGGTTTATTCCATTAGTGAACTCATTATCCTGGTATTTAAGTTTCGATAGTTTAAGAGCTTTTCCTTAGATATGGTCTTTGTACATTGAAAAAAAAATGTAAATGGTCAAATAACATATTCTAGATTTCACCACTAGTGAAAATGTACTGAGAACATTCAAGAAAAAGCATGAAACAGGGGATTAATGGAGGAAACTTAAAAAGGAAACTCAAGAGATTATAAATATTTCATGGTAGATATTTAGTAGATATGCCACCGACACAAACTGTCTCCCTGAGATTTAACAACAGTCTTATGCCCACTCAGGGTTGAATATCAGTCCTTTCTGGCCTGGCTCTCTCGTTCAGCCTCCTCCCTCTGTCCTCACCAACACATGCCTGATGCCCCAGGCCCACGGAACTAGAGAAGTCCTTCTAGCCAACAGGAGAGGCTCCTCTTATCCTTAAGTCCAAAGAGACTACGATTGCTTTAAACACTTCCATTTGGGATATCAATGCTTTAAAGGTTTGTAACTACACTTTCAACCCATTATGCATGGAGGTCAAGGTGAGGAGCTGGATTTCATTCTTGGAACAACAGAAGGGAGTCATGTGGTTTCAGTTGTGTTTTTAAGAGATGGATTTTGGTTGCTGAAAACTAAAGAGAAGAAAAAGGCAAGAATAGAGGCAGCAGGAGTGGTTTAGAGGCTATTAAGGAGTCCCAGTGGGAAATAATGAGAACTTTGTGTAAGATCACAGAGGGCAGGCAGAAAAAGGGAGGAAAATGGACAGATGTCTTTTGAAAAGAAGGTGGAGTAAGACTCACCCACCAAAGCACTGAAGGAGAAAGGAAATAAGAGTTCCATTTTTAGTGTATTAAGATCAGATGATTGTGAGATATTTTTACAAGTCAGTTTAGACTTCTGTAGCAAACAATGCTCAAATTTCACGAGTTAGCCAAATAAAAGTTTATTTCTCACTCAGGCAAGAGACCACCATGGGTCTTCCTGACCACAAAACTCTCCTGGAAATCTCTTCTCTATATGGTGGTGTGGGGCCCCACCTTTTTTATCTTGTGGCTCTGCATCCCTCTAGGTCCTTTGGGTGGGGGGTCTTACTCAGCTTGCTAATGAATAAAGACAGCACAAACAAGCAGACAGATCTGTGTGAGAGGTTTTTATAGACTCATCCAGGCAACAGCATCACGCCCACCACTTCACATAGGCCACGCTCAACCACAGTGTCTACTCTAACCACAAGACAGTCTGGGAAATGTAGTCCAGCTCTGTGCCCAAGAGGAAAACAAAAAACAAAAAAAAAACGATAGAGCAGTCCTACTACAATATTCAGCGAGGATGTCAGTCTCTTGAATATAAAGTCTGAAGCCTTCTCTCCAATAAATTTGAAAAAAAGAGAATAAACAAATATCCATGGAGTCCTACTTCCAGTGATCTAACCCAGGCACTTCGGAGGATACAAAGATGTATACTCCTTTCTTACTACCCGCAAGGGTCATGCAATGTAATTGGAAAAGAAGAAGATACAAAAATCTGAAAAAGTTGTGGGGGCAAAAACCCAGTGGACGATGTCACCGAGCAGCGAATAATTTCCAAATTAGTGATGTACCTGGGCGGGGTGGGGACTCATCACAGGCAGAGTGATGCAGGGAGGTCTGCCAAACAAGGAGGAGTTGTAGGTGGTCCTGAGGCGTGAACGAGGTGTCTGGGAAAACAGGGATGGAAGACACTGTTTTTTTAGACACAAGGAAGCACATCAATAAAAACACTTTTTTCTTCATTATTTAAAATGACTCTGTTTCTGTTGAATTAACGCTCTTTTAGAAACAACAGAGTTATAGAAGTCAAGTAACTGTTTCGTAACCAGCCAAAAAATGACTTTATTCAACATGATGTTTATGTGGCTTCATGTTCACTTTTCCTCCTTCCAGATAGATGTATGCAAACAGGTACAGCCTCAGCAGCTAGCCGAAGATGGGGTTATACACACTTGGACTTCGAGTTGATGACTCACTGTCCTTGGTCTCAGTCCCCTGCTTCACACACCTAGAAGGATGAGATGCCAGGGCTTCCCAGGGCCCCAGCAGTGAATGCTCAGCTGACGAAGGAGAATTTCTCCCTATTCTCTGTCTACACAGATATGATTGTGTGAGGGTCAGGAGAAAGCCTGGCAGCAGAAACACATTCCAGGACCTGGCAGCCAGGGGCCGTCTGTCCTTTCAGAGACTGAAAGAACTGATTTCACCTGTTCTGTCTGCACTTCAGTCCTGACTCCCAGACCTAGCAGTCAAGTGCAGCAGACTGAACCAGGCTTGCAGAGAAGTGTCACGATTCCCCTCTTGGAGAGTGCCTTCGGCTGCATGTGAAACAGTTTGATGACGGTCATAATGATGCTAATAATGATAATAATTTGCCCTTAGTAGCTTTCATGCTACATTTTCAAAGGTGCTGTAAGCATTAATTAATTAAACCCTCCAGCAGCTAGTAAGGTAGCTGTTACCTGTATTGTACAAATAATTAAGCAAAGTAAAGAAAGGTTAAGTGGGCTGCCTGGAGTTATACAGGAAATCAAAGCTAGGGAAACAGAGACTGAATTCTAGCCACAAAATTGGCTCACTGATGGCATTTCCTTGAGACAGGAAGCAAATTATTTGTAGAATGCATAATAGGTTGTTACGGGAGGAGCCAAAACCTGAGGTCCTGGGTGTCCAAAGCTGTCTCAGAATTTGTCAGAGAGTCAGAAATCCAATACAAGTGTGTCCTTGGTGCTCCAATGCCCCTGAGCATCATGCATGTTGACCCCCTGCCCTTCTGGCTTCTGCACAAGCACTTGGCTCCTTTACTAGAATAAGCAAATGACAGGCAGAACTGGGGGTATTTACTTTGATTTCTCAACATCTAACACGGTATACCATGGATATAATATAATCTAAATATGTTGAATAAATACATGCATGTATAAAACACTGTTTTTGCAAACTTAGCCTCAGGCACAAAAAGCAAGGTGAAATAAAATAATTCCAGAAGGCAGTGGAAGAGAAAGGAAAGAAACCCTGAGGCCTGAGCATGGACTGGAAACACTGAGCCCGAATTGGTTCTGACAATGTGTTCTCTCTTGCCTTCAGTTTACTCACCTGCCAGGCGAGAATGCCAGCCTCAGAGAGTTGTTACGAGGATCAGTTGACATAGCATGTGCTGATCACTTGCCTCTATACCACACCCATGTCCAGTGAATTTTTATGTTCTTGCCTCCTTTTGAAAGCAAAAGTAGCACTCAACCTTTGCAGTGGTACATGTTCAGAGGCAATCTTCCTGTTTCTAGATAGGAAAAGATATTCTCACACGGAAAACCCTTTATCGGCAGGGCGAAAGGAAGGAAACATTAAAACACTGCACTCCCTAATGCTATTTGAAAAAGATGAAAGCAGAACTGGAATTCCATTGAAATGGCACTAGATAAACTGCAGATAAATAAGAAAGGTGACAGTTAACTCATTTACCTGATACAAACAGTCCCAAATTAATTCAAGGACCTCACATCTCTAACAGAGTGACTATCAATCGTGACTTCATTAAATGTATAATTATAAAGTCAATTTCACCTAATTCTGCAGAGTCAATATTTTAGGGTTTGAAGACATGATGGAAGGAAATGAGCTGGAGGAAGGGGTGGGGCAGGAAGGGGGAGGAGAAAAGGAAGGAGTGAGGTCGGGCGCGGTGGTGGGCAGGAACCAAGACGGGGAAAAGGAGAGGTGGCAACACAGCTCCCCCAACACACAGTCTGCCCCTCAACCATGCCTTTAACACACAGATACCTTTGGTGAAGGTTAAGCTTACAGAAGACACGAGAAAGGGGTCTTAATCACAGCTCGCTTTGACTTACTACATACGAATAATCCTATAAACATTAGTTTCTTTTGCTATTTTTAGTGTCTTGAAGATAAGCTTATTCAAAATGGAAAAGACAGTGGATCTTTCTTGCAACTCCTGGAAAACTGCACTTCAGAGAACAGTTTTTACTTTTATCAATTTACTTTAAATTTGTGCTGGGCTCTGTGTTCTTAGCCTCCTCTCCATAAGCTGCCATGGGCCTCACCTAGCAAAGGGTTCATGAGAGGATAATGAAGAACAAACATTGAGAGCATGAAGGGAGATACTGAGAAAACTCCCTGGAAAGCTTAGCGTAAGAATCTAGAAGACAGATTTATACACCGTCTGATAGTGCTAGCTCTTCAAAAAACGAAAACAAAATATAATTGGGATTACACCTTACATTACAACAAGGTAAAGGAATTATCTTTATTAGTTGTTGATTGAAGCTGAAATCTATCCTTGGGTTGAATACACGTACAACGTGAGATCACTTTTAACTACTGAGCCAAGCCCCATGTATTAATATGTTTGGCTCTGTTAAACACTCTGGAAAGAACCAATAGCAACTTCATCTTGAGTGGTACACAGACACAATTTTATCATCTGTTGTTGCCATTAACACCCGTCCACACGGAAATAAAGGAAGTAAATGTTAAAATGCTGTCACTATACTTTTGGCACCTCTTCAATGTATCAAATATTTTTATTGCAATAACTGTTTTATTCTTTTCTTGCTCAAGTGGCAATATCTGATTAGTACATTGACAGATAAAATATGGATTTAAGAGTCAAACATAAATGAGAAAAAGACAATTCAAACAGAAAATCAAACAGATGTGTTTTTTTTTTTCCTTGAAGCCAAACTGGTCCACACACCTCTGCCTTTCATGAGTTCTTCAGCATGAACCAAATTCTGTTTTTAAAACTTACAATTGAAACTTAATCGAGACTTGCAACTAGTTCCATTATGCCTGGGCAGTATGAGGGTGGGTCTGAAGTTAGCATCAGTCATTTCAAACTGCCTGCATTACTATTCTGTTTTTCCCCCTCTCTGGCCTTCCTATGATCGTTGTTCCCCGGTACCAGATGCAAAAATCAACCCTTTATAAATGTGCATTGTTGTCACAATTAGATACAATAAGAGCACAATGAAGAATCTTACGAGCAATAAAAGTTAGTTCAGAAAATGTATGAACCTTATTTTTCAATGATTATGAAAGCAAGGGAATTTAAGAAAAATATAGAGAAAATAGGATGGGCTCAATAATTACATTTAAGCTTTCTTTTATTAAGCCAAGAAAAGTAATTTTAAAGTCACCTACATTATTTCTTCTGTAATGTTTTTAATGCTCTCCCCACTGACCAGCATGTGTACATATGTATAACAATTCTTACTTTAAGACAGTGCATGTTTTTGCAAATGATACAATTGTACATAATTCAGAGATATATTTAGATCACTAATACCATTCAGCACTAAGTATCAACGTACTTGAAATTAAGTCTGTTAGAAATGAAGACATTAACTTGTCTGGATAATAAATTAAATCCTATCCATCATAGATGGAGTGGTAACACATTTAGCTTTTAAGGACTTTTGCTCTGATGACTTTCAAACAAGTTGGATGGAAATGTCCTAAAGATCGTTAACGGTCCCAAATAATTCCTGTACCCCTCAGGTCATTTGCAACCGTGACCACGTCCACGGGGAAGCCGCTGCTATGCACACTGTGCAGGTGCACACAGACTAGTATTTTGTTGGTGACCTTGACTGGCTGTTTCTGTTATATGAAATGTTTGCAGGTATCATTTACAAAATCATTCAGAATGCTACCCGTGGCAAGTATGTGAGCCATAGTAGAGTATTAAAAACAGTTACTTTTCTCAAATTCTGGCCCAGTGCTGTTCATTGAAATAGGCTGCCTAGGAAAAGCTGAACAAATGCTACAGATATTTATGGCACTCACGCCTAAATGTAAGGATAGGCTAAATGAGTTGTCCAGCTTTCTTTCTACACATTTCCAAAAATGACCTCTGGTGGCATTTTTTCCCCTTCTAACTGTCAGATTTCCTAGTAGCATTTCTTTCCTGGACCGCCGAGTAGCTGATGATAGTTAATATGAGTCTGCTTTGAAACACTCTGTCATGTTCTTACACTTGCTCTGAATTTACTAAATGTAATTACATGTGATTTGAATGTCAAATATGAAAAATTGGTTCAAGACAAAAGTATCATGGGTAGAAAATGGCTCAAGAAGAGCAAGGAAGCTTTTCTAACATCCTTGATAAAACTGATGTGTTGAATTCAATTAATTCAGTATCGATGGGTCGATGTAACAAATTTAAGATGTGCAGACATGGCTGAAAGCACCTTCAGGCTGGACACCACTGAATCCCAATGGTGAGGGTGGGTCCTTGTTCCATGAGCCGTGGGGACAGCGGTCACTCTGATGCCAGTTTAAGCCAGCTCTGTCATGCTGAGCTCTGTAGTTGACTTCTAAGTTACCTAAGAAGCGGCATGCAAATCCTCCCAAGGTGAGTATGGCTTTTTTTGTTGTTTTGGTCATCAGCATTTGAGGTTCATTTAAGGAGAGGATCACTTATCATGGTTTTGACTCTGTATCTTGCAAAAGAAAAAACTCAACACTCTTAGGCCAATAAACACTTTTGTCTTCCTGGACCAGGGTTTCTCAACAGCATTGACACTGACATTTTGGACCAGGGTCTTTACTGAGAGGGCCCGTCCTGTGAGTAGCACCCATGGCCTGTACCGACTGGGTACCAGTATCAGCCCAAATTGTGCTGATTAAAAATGTCTCCAGACATTACCAAGTGTCCCCATTGGGGCAAAAAATCCCAGGTTCAGAACGACTACCCTAGATGCATCGAACATTATAATTTCCACCATCACTATAAATGGCCTCCTGTTATCTACCCTAGGTATCAGCACGAATGAGACTTTTTGGGTTTCCAAATTGCTCCACATCCCCCATAAACCTGCAAGACACTCTGTGTATCCAACAAAACTGCAGTGACGACATCATACTTACAATCAAAATACCAAGATCTGATAGTACATTTGTTAGGTAAAGCCTGTAAGAGTGCTTTTAACAATGTTTTCTTCCCTGAAGACGTCCAAAGCTCCAGTTCACTCCTTCCTGGCGATACCTTACCATTCTGCTGCTCAGCTGTTGTGCATTTTCTTTTTTCTAGCTAGGGCGCTGAGCTGATCACAGAAAAAAAAAAAAAAACAGTGGGATGGGCATCTGTGACCTTCTCAGTCCTGCCTGTCCCCGACCCCAACTCTCTGTCTCTATCAGGGTCACGTGATCGCAGTCAGAGGGCCCCACCATCAAAAGCTAGTTGCTACGAGCCACGTAAAAAAGTAGTTACTACATCGTGAGTATCGCAGTCTATGAATGGTCATAAGCACATTCTTCTAAGAACACATATAGTGATTTACATAAAAACTGGGAGAAAGGCAAACTGGAATTTCCTTTGTCCTTCAGACCCAACCCTGTGCATTTCTAGGATTAATTTAGATGTGATGCACTTTCATCTTTTCTTGGAAATCATGAAACAAAAAAGAAAAAGAAATTCCACTTTCAAATTTCCCTAACAATATATGCCACATAGTTCAATGCCCTCCAGGCCTCTAATAGAAGAAAATAGTCATTACTGTTCATGACAAATCTGTGGGTGCTGCTACCGGAGAGAAGGCTTCTGGAAAAACACTAGCAAGCGTGTAAGTGATTATGATCACACACACACACATGAAATTAAGTATTCTTAGAAATGCACCATGCTGCTTTTTTACCCATTGTAGGGTAAATAAGAACCAGATTTTTCATTTTTTACATTTTTAGTTTTATTGGGGACATTTTATAAGTCACAGGACAGTGAGCTTTACCACATGCGTCACGTTGGACACCTGCCACAGCTCAGCTCTGTAAAAGCACCAGCTCTCCTTTGAATTCAGAGACCAGCCTGTGGCCCCAGCTGTGGGAACAGGTGGGGCTCCACGTTTCAGGAAGGACAGGGCAGGTCCCTTCAGAAAGGCTCTTTCTGCAGGGGGACAAGGACGCATACACATGTATAAGGGACTCTGCAGTACCCCTCGACCAGAGGCACTGGCTTGGAGCTTCAGGGCCTGGAGAGATCCATGCGAGCCTAAAACGTCTACAAGCGGCCCCATGACATCATTGGGTGAGATTCAGGTGAGACTCTGTTCTCTTCCTATGTGGTTTCTTAAGGAAAATGAGCTCCTGGTAGGCTGCTGGATCCTGGGGTCCTAAATACTGGAGAAGGGGTGGGGGGTGATCTGGAAAAGGCAGGGGCTAAGGACACTTACAGGGGAGCCAGGGACACCTGGTTCCACAAATCAAGGGCTGCCTGGTAAGTTTTGACAGCGATATTAACCTTCGGTGTACAGGTTAACGGGTAGATGGGCTTCTCAGATAGTCCCCTGAGAGAAAGCACTGCCAGAAACACAGAACCGACAGCCTTCTAATCTATCTGGCTGCGGCCCCCTTAAAACCCACTCAGGTGCTCTGACTCATCCACTCACAATAATGGAATCTCATGTTCCTGGGGGAGGCAGCGGAAGACAAAAGAAAGGTGAGTAGAAAAGGGAGTGTGTTCACACACAGGCACAGTGTATTTATCTTCCACAAGAATATTTCCTCTCTGACTCATTCAGGATGCCTTAAGACAAAGAGAGATATAGCTCATTAAACATAATTACCCCAATGACTTTAATTGCAAATTATTAACAAGAAGCACCCTTGAATTTTCTCAGAAAATTGGAACATTGAGGAAATCCTGCCTCTGATCTTCTGGCTTCAGAGATGCGGGTTAGTAAGGCAATTTGGACAGAGCATTGGAGGCTCTGAGATACATAAAATTAAATTACATTACCAACAAAAAAATTACATTGCCAACAAAATATAATGTCTTTGGCTCATCCTTGTCCCCTCTTTTGAGCCAAAAGGCCTCTGCCGAGTGTCCCAAGCCCTGTTATTTCCTCCTGTGGTGTCGACCAGTAACACTCCCTCCTAATCTAAACTCCACTCCGTGATGAGTCAAATCAGCGGGGCCCTTGGTATCCAACCCTGTCCATTATCTTTTGCACCACACTGCTTTGTGGTCCCAAAGCCACCATGCTGTGACAGTGCCTTGGTGCAACCATCCCAATGCCATTGACTCTGAGGTCTGGGTTGGTGGGTATCGTGTACCACTCATGTCTCTGGAGTTCAGAAAATTCAAAATGGAGCTGTGATATCCCCTCCAAGGTGGAGAATCCCCCTTTCCCTTTCAATCCTGCAAAAAGAGGGCTGCCTGGCACTTCCAATCATGCGGGCAGATTTTGGCAAAAGCAGTTCCTTTTATCTTGTTCAACCTTCATTTCTTGCCTAGGACTTCATGGAGCTCAACTGAGTAACTGAGAAAATGGCAGGCACTGCACCCTTTGGTGGTCACAGCAGACTCAGTCTCCATCCAGACAGACCAGAGAGACAGAATCTGGGTTCAAGCCCAGACCCCAACTCCATGTACATTACTTGTCCACTGAGGACAGTTTAATTCATTCTCTTTGCAAAATAGAACCAAGCAAAAAAAAAAAAAAAAAAAAAAGTGGGAGGGACTGTAATCTGCATATGCAAAATCTAGGTAACCAAAGTAGACAAGCTAAGGTTCACAGTCATCTAACATTCCAATTTCATTTAGCTCTGTTTGTTTGCCGTGAGTCTCAGAGGATACGTTCTGTTAATTCCCATTTATTGGTAATGTAATGTTTTATTTCCAGCTGTTAGCTCATATTTACTAGCAACACAATTGCTTGTTTCCAGCTGAATAACATATTAACTAACTAGATGAGTTAGAAATTTTTAGATAACTAAATCGACCTGCATTTCTTTTTTCTTTCGAATTGACTTATGTGAGTCATCACAGACCGAGAACTCCCCAAAGTTCATGGTCATGTGGAGTATTGTCTTCAGTATGTGGCTGGGTGTATAAATTTCAGAATCTATAGCAAATGTTGGACAACCTGACATTTCATCACATAGAGAATGACCACTTCTACTCATGTATAGAGTATAAGCTAATGGAGCTTAAAATGGAGACACTTCTAATTCAGTAACTGCAGATCTTTTAGTAACTTCTGAATCATCAATGAGCAAATCAAGTTTAACTGAGTTTCAGTGTGTTTTTATTGCACTTTGCTTCCTTAGAAATCGACAATTTATGTGAATGGGCAGTAAATGGTGTATTGGAATAACATAGTCACCACTCATGAAATACAACAGAGGCTTTTCCGTGACCTCCTTATGCTATCTCAATTGCGAGTTGCAACTATGGATATGTTATGAATGACAAAACCTATTTGCCTGGTTCTTGTTCATTGCCTAAGGATCTACTTAGGAAATTTAGGCTGTTGGTAATAGCCATCGAGGACCCTGGACAAGCAGAAAACTGAAACATTGCCTGCCACGATGGTTAGCATACAATTGAGGGTTGACTTGTTTGGGGGTGTCAATGACGGCTGTCCTGATCATTTCACTTCCGGGGAAGAATGAAAGAGACGGGCCTCTGCCATCATGTCCCACTCACCTCCCACCCACTGTCAACCCTCACAACAAACTGAAAGCCTTTCTAGCCTTGTAGAAATCTGAGGAAAGACTGAGACTTCTTTTTTAAAATACGTTTTATTGATTATGTTATTACAATTGTCCCAATTTTCCCTCCTTGGTCCCCTCCATCTGATGCCCCCATTCCCTCCAGCAATACCCCCTTAGGTCATGTCTGTGGGTCATCCACAGAAGTTCTTTGGTTTCTCCACTTCCTATATTATTCTTAACCACCCCTGTCTATTTTGTACCTACTAATTATGCTTCTTAATCCCTGTACCTTTTCGCCCATTTTCCCCTTTCCCCCTACCAGCTGATAAACCTCCAAATTATCTTCATATCTGTGACTCTATTCCTGTTCTAGTTGTTTGCTTAGTTTGGTTTTTTAGATTCAGTTGTTGGTACTTGTTGAGTTTGTAGTCTTTTTAATGTTGACAGTTTTGACCTTTTTCTTAAATAAGTCCCTTTAACATTCCATGTAATGATGGCTTGGTGATGATGAACTCCTTTAGCTTTACTTTGTCTGGGAAGCACTTTATCTGCCCTTCCATTCTAAATGATAGCTTTGCTGGATAGAGTAATCTAGGTTGTAGGTCCTTGCTTTTCATCACTTTGAATACTTCATGCCAGCCTCTTCTTGCCTGCAAAGTTTCTTTTGAGAAACTTTGAATCATACTTATGGTTTTGACAAATCAGGTGACAGTCTTATGGGAACTCCTTTGCAGGTGACTCTCTGCTTTTCTCTTGATGCTTTTAAGATTCTCTTTATCTTTAACCTTGGGCATTTTAATTACAATGTGTCTTGGGGTGGCCTCTTTGCATCCAACTTGTTTGAGACTCTTTGAGCTTCCTGGGCTTGTGTGTCTATTTCCTTCAATAATTAGGGAAGTTTTCTTTCATTATGTTTTTCAAGTAAGTTTTCTATTTCTTACTCTTACTCTTCTCCTTCTGGCATCCCCCACACAGAGCCACAAAGCAGTGAAGTGGGTTGCCCTTCCCTGGCAGTTACCTAAGGCTCCACCCCACATGATTTACAAGTGCCTTTTCTACAATAGGCCATGCTACTAACACAGGGAGTCAAAGCAGCTCTACCTAATACACAGAAACAAGCACAGGAAGGCTGCCAAATCGAGGAGACAAGGAAATACGGCCCAAATGGAAGAACAGAATAAAACCCCAGATAAAGAACAAAATGGAATGGAAATAACCAACCTATCAGATGCAGGGTTCAAAACACTGGTGGTCAGGTTGCTCAAAGAACTCATGGAGCACAGCGACTGCGTAGAGGCAGGAATGAAGGTTACACTAAGTGAAACCAAGGGAAATCTACAGGGAACCAACCATAGAGGAGATGAAGCCAGGATTCAGATCAACAATTGGGAAGATAAGGAAGAAATAAGCACTCAGCAAGAACAGCAAGGAGGAAAAAGAATTTTTAAAAAATGAGGATAGTATAAGGAGCCTCTGGGTCATCTCCAAAAATACCAATGTCCTAATCCTAGGGAGACTGAGACTTCTGAGAGTCAGTTCCTTGGTGCTCGGCCCATCTGAGCCTATTTACAAGCCCAATGTTGAGCATGTGATTCATCTCAACAGTGCTAGTCACGTGAAACCAGGTGGCAGGGCCTTCCTGGCCTTCCTGGCCTTCCTGGTCCTTGCTGTGAGCCAAGGCCTTCCCCTACAATGCCACTGCGTACTGAAGTCAATGGATGCTGATGGAACCCATTGGAATTATGTGCTGTGAAAGAGAAACAGCCAAAACAACCAATATTTATACCTTTGTGGTGTCCCTTAAAAGGGCACTAACACAAATAAAGATCGCTAACATAAAGAATGGTGACAGGGTAGCCTGGGAGCTGTGTCGTAAGTCCTGGCAAAAAGCAATGCACAGTTTCTGTTTCCATTGTTTACTGCTGATGTTCTTGGAAATGTGTTTTGCTTAATAAAATAGCTCTTGGTAAGACTGCTCCACAAGATCAATTCTAACGATTTTTCTGATCTGACTGATGATAAACCCCACAGGGTCGGGGGCCTTAGTTTTGTTCACTGGTGTATCCCAGCACTGTCTGGCACACATTAGTACTTAATAGATATTTATGAAAGAATGAATGGATGAATGAATGAATGAATGAATTTATTCTGTGGACTGTTTTACCTCTTTGCAGCATTTGCCACCTGTGAGGAAGGCTTGAATTTGCTCCCTCAGCATCCATGACCCAGGTGGTCCTCCAACCACTCTGTGTTTTGTTTCATTTTGTTGGTTTTCTTTCCCAGCTCTTCTTCCTCCCTCTGCCTTATTCTACTCTGATGAATCATATTGATGTTCAAATTTTTCAAATTATAATAACAAATGCCAGCCTGGTCCCCTGTCTCAGGACTTTTGCTCTTGAGCTAAACTAATTTAAGCCATAAAAGCGCAGGAGGCCAGTATTTGATTCATTAAACCAAACACTATAGAAGGACAGTTAGTCTGAAGCACAGCTAGATTCAGAGATCCTTGGAGGAGGAGGCTGTATCCTAAGTGTGTATGGTCACTCCTGGGAGTTTTGGAATCGCATCCTTATCACTCCCTGTCGGCCAGGAAGAGAAGCTGCTTCCCTGCTTGTTTGGAAACGCACGCAGACTGGAATGAGAATGCAGTGATTGCTATGGTATATATGTTGCAGAACTGTCCCAGATTCCATGAGAATGGAGTCATCATTCTTGACTGAAATACATGGGCTAAAAGAGGGAAGGGGTTACATCCCTGAAGCAAAATTCTATAATTCCTGGGTTTTCTAGTAGCATCTTAAAAGATGCATGTCATAAATAGGCTATGTAGTCAAGGTCATGATGATGGTTAACTGGTAGGGGGGAGGGGTGTAGTGTAATGTCTGGAAAGTGATACAAGGGACTTTGGGGATGACAGTAACATATATTTCTTGATTTAGGTGCTGGTTATAGGGTGAAAATTCTTCCAAATCATACTTATGATTGTGGCCTACTTCTACATGGATTTTATACTTCAATAGAAAGTTCACTTAAAACATTTTCAAAAGAAAGAAAACATGTTAAGACAACTTAGGAGGTAATACTTCCTCATACCTGGTAGTTTCTTAGCAATGGAGATTTACAAGTTGGTGAAACCCTGTCTTTTTCTTACCTTGACTTTGGAGTGAGGAATTCCTTATTTGATTGATGAGTTTGGAAGAGGGGTTATTACACTGAAAGTTCCTTGAGGTTAGAAAGCATATTTTATATATTCAGATATCCTCCTCTGCCCTAGGACTATGCTTTACTCGATAAAGATTAGGAAATTTATGAGCACATACACACAATATATGAAGGTTAAGGGAAAGAAGACAAAGTCAAGGATAGAATGGACCCCGAAGCCTCAGGACACTGTATCCCAGGAACCAGGGATTGGCTAATAATGGTTCAAGGGCCAAAGGCAGCCCAGTGTCTGTTTTTGTAAGTAAAGCTTCATTGGAATGCTCCATATGTGCATGTTTTTGCTATAATGACAGAGTTGAGTAGTTGTGACAGAGACCACATAGTCCATACAACCAAAAATATTTATTATTTGGCTAATTACAGAAAATGTTGGCTGATGCCTGTTATAAACCATCAGCTTGAACCTAGCCATTTATTAATTGATTTTTTGTTCATTGATTCATTCACCAGATCTTTGTTGAGGATATATCACTAAGTACTGAGGGTTAGGGAATTAACAGGAAGGTTCAATTTCCACCATCAGGAAGTATATGGACCAGGGGGCTATGTTATTTGAAAGTGATTCTGCTCCACTTTTCCCTCAATCTCCATGTATAAAAATATCAAGGCTCCAAGTAAATAATCCAAACCCCAAAATGAAGAATTGTTTTGTAACTTTCTATGTAATTGTGTTCTTGGGCAAAATACCTGAGATAAATTACCAGCATAATGAGCTTTTGTTCTTGTTTTTCAACATTAAAAGAGAGTATTGTTGATGCTGTTTTATAATCAAAAACATTTTGAAAAATATCTGCAAACTTTGGTGAGCACATCTTGAAAATTAAGCAATTAACCACATTTTCCTCTCTTGAGTGTTAGAGGAACAAGTGAGCCCTTAATCAGTTCATTTTTCCAAACGTAACTGTTTCTAATGAAACATGGGCATTACAAAGTCCTCATTCTCCAAATCAAGCCAAGCTGAAAAAAAGTTTTGGGGTCAGTTATCACATGCTTCTTATCCATATCCTGGCCTTCTGTTGGGGGAAAGGAGGAACTATTGCTCAGAAAAGGGGTTTGGCCATTAACGTTGCTGCTCCAAAGTCCTAAAACTTACAGTATGGCCCGCTGAAGGCCTCTTTGGCCTCTGAGTTCGTACCTTAGCCCCTGCTCCCCGTGCTACCAGGTGGGAAGAGAAAGCATTCGTAACACCAGCAGCCATTCCCCTTTACTGGAAATATGTAATGACCCCAAGGTGAACGTGGGGGAAGGGTACTATGGATTCCTCGGTCTCACCCTCTCTAGGCTTCTAGTGCTTTCTGCCAGCCCAGAGCAGCCCAGGCCAAGCTGGGCTGTCATGGAGGCTGCGTGCCCTGGGCACTCGCCCCCCACATTACTCCCTCAGGTCAGAAGCTGCTCATAAAACTCTTCGACACATAATCACAAAAGAAGCTCCTCATGTTTTAAGTGAAGTTATGATTTTGTGTCGGGCCCCCCTCACAGCCATCCTGAGCTGCACGCCGCTCACGGGCCGCAGGTTGGACGCTCCTGTCAGACATCCGCTGTAGTGCGTGAAGTCATCCTGGACTGCTGGTGAGAAAAGCTGGGAGTAATCTCCCTGGGAGCTGAAACATTCTTCCACCCTAATCAGGTGATTCCCAAGATATCTAAAAGTGCCCTGGAAAGTGATTTTAGAAAGAACTGGATGCTCTGTCATGGCTGTTAACCCACCTGACTTGTGAAGTTGATGGGAGATATCAGGCATGTGTCGTGCATGTGTTACTGGACAGATACAAGTTCACACCACACAAAATAATCTGACCTGGAGCATCCCAGGACCTGGAGCATCCAGGGACCTGGAGTGGCTCTGCACGAACTGGCAGCCCTGAGCCAGAACTGCTCTTTTCTTTGAAGGTGATACTGCTCAGAGCTGAAGCCACTGCCTAAACAAACTGACTTTTGAAAAGAAACACCCCAGTTTTAATTGCATTTTGAAGCTAAGTTTAGATCATAATTCATCTTGCCACAGAATTAAATTTTCTAAAAGACGTCTGTGATTTAACCATTAGCGTTTCTGTGCATGTGTGCATGTTTGCATGGCAGAGGCAGCCCAGACCAGGTCAAGTTCACTTACTTTCTTCTGTAGCAAAGAGATTGAGAGTTGTCAGTGATCCCATGTAGGCGACAAAGTCCAGGAGGGTTAAAGAGTTTCGGGAGGGACCACGCCTGAGTGTCCCTTCTGAGACTTTCTTTTCTATCAAAAGTAAATGCAGCGGCCACAGAGGTCTTGGGGATTATCTCTGACCCCCGACCAAGGACATGGCCCCCAGCCAGAAAAAAACATCCACTCGTGCCTGCCGATACATTTCCCAGAGGGCCCAGCGACAGAAGCGTGGAAGAACGGAACCAAGATTTCACATGCAGTGCTCTTCTCAAATGTTAAAGCACATCGGGCCGGCCTGGGGATCTCACTGAACAAAGACTCTGATTCAGAAGATCTGGGGCAGGACTGAAGGTCCACATTTCCAACAAACTCCTGGGCATTGCTGGCCTTCGGACCACGCTCTGGGATGTGATGGTTCTGCATGCTGGTTTCATCGTGGCCACCTGGAGTGCTATGTTGGAAAAGAAAATTCTGGAGCTAAATTCTAGCTTTTGGGGAAAGAATGACACCATCCATGAGTAAACTTTGCCCTGGTGGTGGTAGTGGCTGCAATAATGTCAGTTTTTTTCTCCCCCTTCCTCCCAAGGGCAGTCCTTATGGAATGTCACCCTATAGTGTTTTGGGGAACAGGGAGTCCTAGAGTCTATGATATTCTCTTATTTCCAGAAAAACTTAGAATTCCTGCATACTGATGAGATAATAAGGTGGTTTAATTATGCAGAATCTTTTGCAGATGGAGGAAGTTCCAACAGAAAGGTCAAGTATGGTAGGGAAGGTCGAGTAGAAAAAAATCAAGCATGCACTTGAGTTTTTCTGTCTCCTAAAATGTTTCCATGATTGCATTAACCTGCAACTCACCTTTAGTATCAAATGTACGTGAAATCCAAGCAGAAAATCCCTATGAGCTATTCTTACTCTTAAAAATCCTGTATATAAAAAAATCCATTTTTTTTTGGTTGTAAAAGATAGAAATTATTTGCATCTAAAAAATCATGGTACTAAATCCAGCAAATCTATTTTAGAATGAATTCATTTTGTAAAACTGTACACATATTTTTATGGAGCATATTATACCTGCATAGGTATTGGATTTTACATATCTATTGGGATATAGCCACAATTATAATGCTGCTGAAAACTAGGTTTACTGGAATGGGAGAGCAGCAGTGGGAGTTAGCAGAACTTGATTTGAGTCCTGCACTTCCATTATTTAACTGCATGAACTTGGGCAATACATCCTGTGCTTGTGCGTGTGAGGGGGGTGGGTGTGCACATGCATGCACACTCAGTCATGCACGTGAGGGAGAATGATACATACCCTGTGTTAATCGCTGGGTCACTGTAAGAATACAATATGGTGATGCGAAGAGCTCTATGAACTGAAAATCACCGTGCAAATATAAGTGATTATTTTTACAGTAATAATCTCCTCAAGATGTTGACCTGTCTGGTAGAGCACAAAATGTAATAATTGGTCTTGTGTGAGTTGGTGTTGGGAGTGCAGAAGTTCATTAACATAGTTGTACTGCCAGGTTCTGCTGACCACGGGATTATTGGCAGCTGGTTCTTAAAATGGAGTCATCGCTTTGATATTATATGCAGACGCTCTGCAGAAAACACACACACACTGGTTAATTAGAGCAACCCGGGCCATTGTCTTTCATGAATGGATGTTTTTTAAAAACAATCTTTGCTTTTCTATAATATGTGAGAGAAAACTAAGGAGAATAAATCTCTAGTATTTAAAACTCCCAAAATGACAGCTTCTAAGAAGACAAAAGTAGTCACTTGCGCAACACGCGTAGGGGACGCTACCTTCAATGAGTTAAAAGGAATGCAAGGAAGTGTAACCCCCAGCCACACAGGCGCCCTCCAGGGAGGTCTCAGGGCTGGGACTCTGTGGCTCCATCCATGGTGACCCCAGACCTTCCTCTAGTTAAACATGGTCACGCCGTCACTTCACTGAGTCACAGGCAGTGGGAACAAAGGCACAAATTCTGACATAAGTAGGAGAGTCAGTTGTGGAAACATTTAAATTTCTGGTGGAGATAATATCAATCAACCAACCTGGGGGTGAAAAATGCTACTCACTTTTTGAGCAGTTCTTAAAGGGAAAAAATGGACTTAACTGTGCTTAAGAAAGAATCACTAGAGATTTCCTTAACAGCTTTGCTTGTCTGGTAAAGAAAATGAAAATCCTCTTTTTGACAGCCTCCACCATTGGCAACTATCAATGTTAATAACGTGAAGTATTCCTAAAGTTAATGAGTTTATGTGCATTAGGCTATAGCTTTGGGCCTGCCTGTTTCCTCTTAAGGCAACACCCAAAGGAAAACGCTGTTTGAAACACCCCAGGTCTTCTTTGACGTTCTATATAATCTTGGGTGAGTCAATGAACCTTTGTAGATTTAAACCTTCCTTTCTGGAGAAAGGATCCGCAGCTCTCTGTTCGTGGATACCGTAGAGGTTTGTGAAAAGCCATCTCGGTTGTTTGAGTTTTAAAATATGATACTAATGAGTGAAAGACCACATGCTTAGCCTCTGGGTGGGCTGTTTAACTTTGTTCTGTTACATGACCACACACTTTATCTTAACCAGGGGCTTGGATCTAATAAAATATCAGTTTGGTTCAAGTTTACTTCAGAAACTATTCTGACGCTCTAGTTTTATTCTGGTTCAGTGGTTTTCAAAAATATAGGGTTGGTTTCTGTTCAGAAGTTCTTACTGGATTTTAAAACAAACTCGAAAAAAAATGCTGGCATTACTGCTTTGTAAGTGATGTTCTGCTCAGCTCAGGGTTCATTAAGCAGAAGCTCACGCCAACTTGGAGCATCGGTTGAGTTTGTAGTTGGAAAGGGTTCAGTGCTCAGCTTCGAACCTCCGGTCAGAGAGACACTGCTAATCACAAGAGGCACCAAGTAGGTGAGAGGAGAAAAGATTCAGTGTTTTCCTTTACCCTGTTCTGTAACGACAGATCCTGCTGAAAGTGGAAAAACTGCATCATGTTATACAAGCGGGACGCATGAGGACTGGATCACAAAAGCTACTTGATTTCTGTCTGCCATGCTGTCTTGACACTGGCGTAGCACGACAGTCTTCCAGCTCCCTTAGTACTAAAACTGGGGCAGCTTCATGATTTTCTGGTCACTCTTAGGACATAAGGAAAAGGTCAAAACACAATCTCAGTTCAGTTAGCAGCTGTGTAAGGTGGCAGGGCTGTCGTCATCAAAACTTCGACTTGAACTTCAATCTAAACATCCTCCCCGCCCCACTGGTCCTGCTGTGGGGGAGCTTCTGGGCGGAAGAAACACAGCCCTTGCTCTTTCGCCCTGCTCCGCTTTGGCCAGCATACGGCGCCCCTGGCAAAGGCATGGAGAATGTGGGTGGCCTGGGCAGGACGGATCTCAGAAGCTGGTGCTACACAAGAGACCTGCCCACTCTTAGCACCTGGCAGGTGTTTCAAGCTGCCTCTGTCTCTCATGGAAACTTTTCTGAACTTCAAAGGGTAGGGACCTTTCTTTCTACTTCAGTGCAACATTCTCAGTGTCTTATTCATAATACAAGTGGAAAAACCCACAGAATACTACAAATAACGTGGGGCTGAATGCATATATATCTGAAGGCATCTGTGTCTACAGGGGCAGAGACACTGGCTGAACAAAGCAGATAATCGGACAAGAGTTGGAGACAGCAAGCCTTGAGCAGAACTTAGCTGACGGGGGACGAGAAAGGTCATTCCAGGCAGGAGAACAGTATTTAAATGGTCTGAGGGATAGAAGGAGACAGGAGAGTTATGGGGAGACATTTGCGTGACCTTCCCAGTGGGGGTCAGCTCTAGCAGGAAATCTGAACAACATAGGAGATAAGATGGCAATATTTATTATGAAGAGTCAGAAGATGTTAATTTGACTCAAGATGGAATTGGAAACCCTCATAGGAATTTAAGAAAGAAAATGCAATGATTAAATATTGATAGAAATGGGCTTGAGAATGGGGTGGGGGGTGCACCAGAGAGAGGGTGGTGTCTGTCAGCTGTCTGAATAACCAAGTCTGGTAAAAATAGAATCGTCTTGTGAAACCCAGATGGTCTCATACTTTCCAACTCAGGGGAATAAACAATATTTCCCTCTGTGTCTTTTCATTATTTTTAATTTCTTCCTATTCTCCCATATTCTGATGAATAGACTCTTTCCTGGTGATTGGTGAAGGAAAGGGTGAAGTGGTTGATAATTCCACTGGGTGGTCATGCCATTTTTCAAATACTGCACAAGAGTCATACAAATAAAATGTGCCCTAGAGCAAAAAGTAGCATTCGAATAATATAATTTTTAAAGTCCCCCTATGAGGTGTTCATCCACGTTCCACAAAAATGAAGAGTGCTTTTCTGCACCCCGGGGACAATGGGACTGCTCTGACGGAAGAGGGCATGTGGGTATTTCACAGAGTGTTTCAAAGCCCTGCACGGGCCTCTGCTCTCCAGTCTCGGTTCACATCAGTCCATTAGTCCCATGAGGGGAGGTGGCCATTGTCCAAATCAACAGGTGAAGTTCCATGAGAATGAGTGACTTCCCCAAGTCACACGCATCACTGGAAATGCAAGAACTCAAGTCCAGAGCATCCGGCTCTACATTGTCGGCTTCTTTCTCAACACCAAACAATTGGCATCCACAACGATTCATGTGTTAGTCATTGATCTTACTGTCTGCTTTATTTTACTAAATCAGTTGCCCACATCCTGGGACAACACAGGACCACACGCACTTTTAAGGCAAATTTGTTAATGTGGACATGCCTTGTTAAGTCACAAGGAGGCTACCTCAGTTGTCCTTTCTGTGGTCGACTTTCGGTAGGGATACACTGGATTTTTAGCTGTGGCTAGCCCGAAGACGTGTTGTGAACTTCCACGTGCACTAAATGAACTGTCTAAAGACAGCTGTAGTATTTTAAATGGTAGTTAAAAATGAATATATTAAGCAATATTAATAGTTTAATTCCAATCACTAAAATTATGACAACCATTAAACCATCTCCTTTAGGACTGGGGAAATTAGGAAACAAAGACATAGCTAGACAAGGAAACATCTAATACATAAGATATAGAAAGAGTCACAGAAACTTTGCTTATGGTTTTAGCTAGTCAAAGTAAAGTGAGGTAAAACAGCATTCTCTTACTAGTAAGTGCCACTTATCCGATTTTTCTACTCCTAGGCATCAGGATCTTGATAAGAACATTCCAGAAAAACAGAAGCAACAGATGAAATACAATATGATTATCTGATTCATTCTTTACCTTGAGATCTTATAAATATTAAAAACAGTGACTGCAAACGAGGAACATACGCGTTTTACGGGGCACGCTTACCTACAATGGTAGGGAGGTCAAAAAGAATTCACTCCCATTACTCTCATATAATAGTTTTTCTACTCTTGAGGTAATTTTTAGAAAATTAATGATAATATGAAGGAGAAGAAACTAATCATCCTTATTTTAAGGTGGTAATAATTCTCAATGAATGTTTGTGACTTCTCAGAACTGACAAGCGTCTTGATAGTGTCTCCTGAAACACAGCTCACTCTGCGGAGCTGACTTTTATCCAACAGTGGAACTCCGATTCAGGAGGAGAGATTTACAAAATAAAGCCAGACTAATCAAACACAAATGCAAAAACAAACTGATGTCCCCTCAAAGCAAATATACTGATGATGATCATCATCATACACTTTCTGCTTAAAGATTTGATAAAAACCCCAGCTTCTGGCTCTTGCAACACTTTGGTAAGAAAGAAAAGTGTGTCTGAATAGTTTGTTTACACATTTGAAGGTGCAGTCAGAGATTTGCTTCTCAATTTGATGAGTTTTCCATGCCAGGATCTGCCACCCAAACATAACAAAGAAATGTGCCCGAACTTCAATTACAGGTAAATGTCAACACACCAGGGCCTTGGAAGGAATAACTCATGTCTAATTGGCTATGTTTTTGTCCTCTACATCTAAGATGTAATAGAAAAAGAAACAAAAGAACAAACAAACTTAGTTCAACCTAATTGCTCCAATTCCAAAACAATTCAATAGTTTAATGCTTACATGAATTTTTATTTGTAGAAGAAATTGTTAAGGCTCTTCATTATGTTTTCAGGGGTTCTAGAACCATTTATCCTGGCTATTTGACAATAGAAGTGAACTGATGAATATTAGCCATTCATCTTTTATGAATTAAAATGACAAATTTAAATCACCCAAATCTCATTATGTTAAATGTAACCATAATCTCTATTTTTATAAAAACACTTAGAAGTTCATTTTTATCATTAGACAATATTGGTTATAAACATCCAACATATTTCTTCTAAATATCATGTAAAGATTTAATCAGTTAGCTTATAAAGCATATTATACTTGTTAAGTATTTTTAGAAATTGGGATGAAACATTCTATATTAGCTTTTATTTAAAAAAAAATATGGATTTCTTAAGACTTACATGCCCAATTCCTAAAAAAAATGAAGAATCTAAGACTTCTTTCTGTAGCATCTTGTTAGTGAAAATCAGCCCTTGGTCTTTTGGTTATGGCTGCCCAGTGCCTCCCCACCAACACACTTCCAGGATAATCTCCACCCTGCCACCAGAATTATCTTTCTAAAACCAAATACGTTTTAACACCGAAGTATCAATGGCTTCCTCTTGTCTAAAAGCTGAAATTCACCTTTTAAAAGCTTTTAATATGCTTCAGATTCAGATTTACGGCTCTATTTCCGGAAAGGGCAAAATGTACGCACGACAAGCCAGTACGCCCAACAGGATTCTGGTCCCTGAAGATACTCTGATCCTTGGTACCAATGTCCCTCTGCACACATACGGTATTCCCCCTGGACGGCACGCCACCAACAATGATGCTAATGGTGAGAGTGACAAACATTAACTGTGCATTTTCTCTCTCCTACCGACTGCCAAACACTTCACATAGATTCTCTCTCTTGCCTTAACATTCCCCAGGAATCTCCCCACTTCACAGATAAAAAAGCAGAGGCTTGCACGGAATAAGCTGAATAAATATGGTGGAGGGTTTTTTTCCCATAAATAAATAAAATGATGTCATTTTTGGAGAGTATGATTAAAATCAGAAGCCAGGGAACATGGCTTTGGGAAAACTGCTGCCTTCTGTGGCCTTGCCTTCTGTCACTTTTCTATCTGTGAAGTGAGACAACCCCATGGTGAGTCCTTGTGCGTGGGCTCCCTGCCGCCAGCTTCCTAAGTGCAACTGGCAGGCTAATGAGGCAAGTTTACAGCCTCATTTCAAAGATCGAGTGTAATGTAAATACATGCAAAATAACACATCTGTCAATTTCACTCTATACATCCCACTATTCTATTCCTAGGTGAGTGATGGCAGAGAAAGGATAGAGGTATTATATTAGCAGAGATTCCACTGCACGGGACAGTGGGCAGAACTATTCCCCCCAGGCCTCTATGCTCCTGTGATGTAGTCTCTCTTCCAATCCTCATGAATTCTATTTCATCATGAGGAGCAGACGCTGCAGAGAAGATGAGAAATAAGCTTTTATCAATTAGTTGGGGTGGGGAGAAGTTTCCCGTGATCTTGAGAAATTCTATAGGAATCCATCGGAATTGTCTGATTGCCGTGGCGGCCCTTGTGGGTCATCTGAAGCCCTTGTGTGACCCTATTCAGTGCAAGAAGATAATCGCCCATGAAAGACACCCTGTTGTTAGGCCCCTAAGTTACAAACGTTCCACTAGACTCTTTCAACCACAATGACAACAACGTGATTGTGAAATGAATGAGTGCATGCATGAATGGTAGCCAAATTTTACTGAGCATTTACTCTGTGTCAGGTTCTATTCTAAGCGTTTTACCTGCGGTGACTTACTTCACCCTCACCACTGCCCTGCAGAGGTAAATATTAAAATTAACCTCATTTTATTGGCAACGACCTGAACACAGGGAAGTCAGGCCGCCTGCTCAATCACATAGCCAATGAGTAGCCGAGCTAGAATTTTAACTCAGTTTGGTTCCAAGTGTTCCTCTTCAAAATTAAAAATGACAAAGTGATCTCAGTGGGGCAAAGTGACCTCTGCAGACCCTCTGTCTAACTACGTACATAGCAAAATTATCTGGCAGATACTGTTTTTTCTGAAAGACCAGAAACATGCAATCATTAGCACAAAACTACTTTATTGTCTCCTTATTAATCTGTTTAAGCATAAAACACTGGTTGTTCTGTTGAAATGTCCTGTTTACTTATTTCTCAGTGAATGGGATCCTCTGAGCAGGTCCTGGTTCTGCAGGAAATGGGGAGAGCTGAAATTCCCCAAAGAGATAAATGCCATCATTATCACATAGAGTGGTGCCATTATTAGCCATTTGAATGAAACATTAAGCTAAGCAAATCTGTTTTATTTTCTTCTCCACAGTAAAATCCCTACATTCCAAATACAATTTAATACATGGGAGACGACAGTGGGAAAGAGGGCAAGAACAACTAGAATGATTGAAATGCTGAAGCATGCAATCTAAAGTCTGCTAATTTCTCTGCTATAACCTAATAGAAAACATTGAAGCGTTTATAACTATGTAATTACCGAGTTTTCTCACAGCAAATCAGTATTACTTTTATGTGGGCTATAATTTTAACGTGCTTAAATGATACTTGCTTCTATAGGAAATGTTTCTCTTAATCAAAATGCTACCCAGGCCAGCTAAATATTAATAGAGAATAAATGAGAAAAGCAAGTCCATTCACCCACGTATGAAGAAAGGCCTTGTAGTCGCAGGACAAAAACAAGAGCGATGTCTCAAATCCAACCGTTCATAGCTTTTTCTCTAATGTGACTAAAAACAGAAGGGCTGTGACTTTGGACCCTGCTCACTAGTCCTGTGGTAGGCAATTTGAATAATTCCCATGAAGAAATGTGTTCATGTTTGAACTCCTTATTTCAAATTCTTGCACTTCTTTCTGTATGGTAAAAACTACATATGTGTGTGTGCATTCTACCATATTACAACTATTACAATGACAGTCTGTAATCTAGCTTGGTTAAAGGTAAAAGTCTAGCTGTTTTATAAAGCTGCCCACCTATCATGTAATGGTTATCTACTTATCAGGCCATGTACCATGTCCCCGGAGCCAGGCACAGTGATACAAGGGTGGGCCAGACCCAGGGCTTATGCTCCGGTGTGAACTTCGTTTTCATGCACTACTATGCTCAGGCAGATAAACAAGAGCTGTGAAATGTGACTTAATGATCACGTGAAGAGAGGAAGAGTACACCTCTGTCTAAACACCCAGGTAAAACACAGTAATCACTTTCACACTGACTGTCGCCAAGTCTAAATCTACTGCAACTAGGATCAGTAGTTTGGGTTTCCACTTTATTATTTTGCCTCAAGAAGAATTCTGGAAAAATACGGTGTGCCCTAAAAGAAAACAGATTAGGCTGCGGTGTGATGCTGTTGATCAAGGTGTAAAATAGTCAGCTGCACTGCAGCAGGAAGGCAATGCTCTGACGTGACCCCAGCTGAGCCCCTGAACCTTCTGGTTTCATCTGTCCGTGGAGACCCCACCTTAGCAGGGAGAAGTGGGGTTTCTGGTCGGTGAGAATAGGGTGCGAGTTTCCTAACTTCACTTTCTAGAGGTGAGAACCCTGGCTAGGCAGCTTTACCTCTCTGAGCCTCAGCTTTCTCCTATGTAAACACGAGGCTTATGATGCATCCATGGTAGTTATCCCAGAAGTGGACAGGATAATTCACTTTAAAGCACTTTATAGAGTGTGTGGCATTAGATCAGAGGCCCACCATGGATACAGCAGGTGTCTCCAGGATGGGAGTCAGGATGCGGAAGGCGCCATGTGTGTTCCTTTCCGGGGGTCCAGGGCCTTGGGCCTGGAGAAAACAAGTCATTGAGAGACTAGCAATCACTTACTAAGCAACTGAATGACTGGACGGATGACCATGGCAGTGTGAGGACGCAGAGAAGGGGCATTAGACTTGCAATGAGACACCGTCTGGTCCTGGATTTGCCATTCAGTTCCTACAGTTCCGTATGAATCACTGAATCTTACTGAGTCCCAACTTGTCACCAAAAAAAAAACAGAAAGAAAAAAATTGGGTATGATATTCCCTCTAGGGTTTTCAAGATTAGAGAAGATAATATACCTAAAAAAATATGTTATAAACCATAAAGTTTGTTTAAAATGCTTAATGGAAAATTGCTACCAAATGAACGGTTATTTTCTAGAGCTATACTATTATTAAGACATTCGGCTTCGTTTACGCATGGCATGCACAGATTTCTTTCATGAATCTCCAGAAGGCAGAATGAGGGCCAGTGAGTGGAAACTCGAGGAGAATCGTTTTTCATGTGAGATCACAAGAGACTTTTCAGAAACTAGGGTGCTCCAACAATAGAATGAGGAGGGCCAAGAAGAGGAGTGAGCCCCACTGACTGTAAATGGCTTTGAACCATTACTGTATCGAATGGAGATCCACCGAGGTGTCCGAGAGCCTCTTTCAACACGAAAGCTCTGGTATCATCTCATGGGTATTGGCGACTGTCAGCTGGACGTGAGGTCTGAGTTAAGTGGCCAGTGACAAAGATGGATTTCTACTGTCTTTCTCATAACAGGCCCTTTAGTACAGTCGATCCCTCGCATTCTGCGTGGGCTGTTATGCAGGACACGGCCACGGGGAAACTGGCCTACCCAGAAAGTCAAACTGAGTCCCAATGCCTGCCGGCACCCTGCCAAGCCCAGAGCCACTGTCCACGTGGTCACACACAACTGACCTTGGGGCTGTCACGTACCAGCCCATGGTTCCCGTGGTCCCTGCAGACAGAGCCTAATAATTAATTATATTACTTTGCCACCTCTAGGTCTGGTGATATGCTGGTACAGTGATTCTTAAACATTTCGCAGATATTTTTGGCAGATTGATGAAAGCTATGGCCCTCTTCCTAGAAAAATTCATGCTCATACATACACACAAAATTTTCCATATAATTTCAAAATGTATCCATTGACTTTCTGCTGGGGATTAATATACCACAATTCTAGAACCACTTGACCGGGGGCTTTACTTGGAAACAGCAGACGACACATCCACCCAATCCCTAGACTGTAAAGGAAACCAGAGGCCCACCGAAATACTCCACGCTGTCTCCAACATAAACTCAAATTTCCAGGGAAATGGTCAAGGTCAGGTTACAAGCAGGCCACTGTTCCTAAAAAAAGAATGACCACTGAAAAATGCTGGAGTTCACTCTCCCCAGAGTTATGCTCACAACGTTAGCCTTTTCTCAAAACAGGTGAGCACGTGAGTGGGAGTAACTGAACCCCCTGCTTTGATGTATGGCTCCTAAAATTGATACTCTGCATTTTCTCTTCCAGGATATTGATAACTAGCTGAGCTCATAGGCAGAGCCTGGCCCTTTACACCAGGTTCGTTTTCATCGCCTTAGTTCACTTTTCCTTCTCCGCTTTGATGTTCTGTTGAGTGGAATGTTAAATTACAGGTATGAATATCCACACACGAGGGGCTTATAGACAGGAGGCTTTAATGATCACTGGGTGCCCAGGTAATCTGGCCTCATGATCAAAATCAGACATTTTAAAAGTTATTTCCAACCCGAGGCCATGTGCCTGCCTTTCCCCATTCCTTGTCGATGGAGAGCTGCAGTTTGCAAAAAGATCCTATTTCTCTGATTTTATTTTGTGGTTTCAAAGGTAGGAAAGAATTCCACCTAGTTTGAAATTACAGCTAACTGCAGGTAAAGAATGTTACTGTGTGTGTGTGCCTCGGCGCACCAGAGCCAAGGATAATATAAGGAAAATTAAAATGTCTGCACCAATTGAGGCCATTGTGTCTGGCTTCAGGTCTCATTAGGGAGCAAAGCTTGCTGATGGATCTTGGTGTGTGGGCTTCGAGTCCCAAGTGAGGACCATCAGCCTAGTGAGCAGGCTGGCATGGCCCGAGGGGGTGGGTGCAGGCCTGGGATCTGAGAGCGGGTTCAGAAACTGAGTTCTAAACCTAATGAGGCAACCGCCTCCACTCACCCTCAGCTCCTAGAACCCCACGGAGAGGAAAGGCCTGGGAGGGGCAGTAGGTAGGAAGCAGAGGCTGACTGCAGCACGGCCCTGATGCCTTGTCAGTTCGTCCTACTCCTGCCCCCGGTGCTGAATCCCAGGCTCTAAGAGGTCTGTGGTTTGTTTACAAGAGGCAGGTTGTGACCCATCAGTGGAGCACGAGACCAACTTAGTACGTCACAAGCATCCTTCATAAAAAATACATACACACACACACAAGCACGCAAACATAAATGGATTCGAAGAACATCAGACTGCATCAGAGGTAGTCAGAGTAGGAATGTTCTATAAAACTTTTGTTTCAAGTAAGTGTAAGTGTAAGTGTGAGTGGAGTGTTGGTCCAAAATGTTTGAAAGCCGCCAGTGCAGGTGAACCTGAAGCTCAATTAGAAGAGCAGGTGGCTCTGTCTCCGCATCTTGTGGCTCCTTCCAGTGTCCTTAGGACAGGGTCACTCACTCTGCAGTCACGAGGGCTCTTCTTCAGGGAGTCACTTCTGGACTGAGTGAGTTCAGATGACCGTGCTTACCCCTTCCCCTCCTTCTTCCCTGAGACCACTTCCATTGACTCAAGTCCAGTCTGCTCCAAAGGCCCCAGCCTGCCTGCTCCAACAGTCCCCGCCCTCTCGCTCTCCCTCCCTCCTCCCTTCCTGCCTCCCTCTACCCTTTCTCGGTTGGAAGACTGGAATGAACATTTCAGAGCCAGGAAGAGTTGGTAGCTCAGGAAAACTGGCTAGAAGAAGAAATTGCAGCAAATAAGCAGTTAAGGTAGGTACAGTACCCCACCCCCCGCATGCCCTGCACACACACCCCCATCCTGGACTCATCACCTCACACCTGGATCATCGCCATTGGTCTCAGTTCGCCCCTGACTCCAGTCCACACAGCAACTCTGTCCAGCCCACAGAAGCCAATTTAATGCTTATGAATATACTGTGTCATCGTGTAATTTTCCTGCTCGAAAGCCTCTGGGCTCCTATTGCCCCAGGTCAAATCTCAACTCCACAGAATGCTACTCTGGACTCTCCACAATCTTGCTTCGACCTGTCTGGCTCAACCCACCTCTGGATGCTTTTGAACTTGAAGCCAGCCCCTTCTCCACTCAGTCTCCTGGCCCACCATCTCTCCACCCACGTGGATTGATCCCTAGTGTGAACACATATACAATGAGTGTGGCATTCTCACCATACTTGTTTGATGTTTCATATTAATGTGTCTGACCGCCTCGAGTTACTCAAAGGCAAGGGAATCAAGGCCAAGACCTCCTACCACACCTCTTCTGCCTATCAAGCTACTGTATGATATTAAATATTAAAACAAGAGCTGACCCTTACTGAGCATGACCAAAAACTGTGCTAAAGTGGATTATTTAATTTGAATTTCAAATATGTATTATTTTATGCCTTCTTTACAGACGAGGAAAATGGAAGAAGGAGAAATTAAGAGGAAGAGCTAAGGGCAAAAGCAAGAGCTGCCCGCCTCTTTGGAGGGCGGCCCGTGTTCACACCCACTGCCTCAGAGCTTGCGGAGTAGTGGTTTTCAAATATTTTCAAGGCTTGCAAACTCTGTTAGAAATCAGATAAAAGTGATGGAACTTCCCTCCAGAAAAAATACCTGTATCGCACACTAAATGTGCGCGTTCAATTTCTGGGGGCATGGACCTCGAAGGCCCAGCGTTGGCTCTGCAGGTTAGGAAGTTCCGTAACACTCATTACACAATATGACATATTCATGTAAATGGCTCCCATCCTTCAAAGTCTACACTTGTTATACAAGCAAATGTCCACAATGCTACCCTAGAACTTGGACTTGGTGCAGTGTGAATGGGCGATATGGCTGCGCATGCGTGTGCATCTTCACGTCTTATCTATAACACACGCAAGCAAAGATTCTTCTAGTCTAATGAAATGACTACGCTTATGAGGTAGATGGAGCCGTTTACTATTAGCCCCTCTGTGATTAACGCAGCAGCTAAGTTCAGAGAGGTTATTTGCTCCAGCTCAGGTCACACAATGAACTTGACTCAGCGCTGGGCCTCTTTACTAGACCTTGTGGAAAATCAATATCCTCAAAATGAAACCAGCAGCACGAAAGGTAGGTTATTGAACCAGGGCAAAGCTGAAAGCAAAGAAATTGGAATTTGATGTTAAAAACCATTAGCCCTAAGTGGTGACAGGGGTGCCTTAGCAACGGTTCCAGATGCCTGGCCTCCACACTGTCACCTGCAGATGATGGCTGTCAGGGGCCTCAGCCCACGCGGGACACCAAAGTGCCTTTTGAGAATGTGTAATGGCTGTTATGACACCTCTGTGTGGTAAGTCAGTCCATAAATGTCAACGTGCCTCTCCATGTAAACGGAGTTTTCAGGTCGAAAATCACCTGGTTCACTCCCCATTTGCATTCCGGTGTAATAAGTGGATTTAACCACCAGGAAAAAAAATGAATATCAGCGCAGTTTATTTATAGCCCACTTCTGGCCTTTCAAAGTCCCTGTTTCCAGAACCCCTTACATTTTCTGCCCCATGAATTCTTAATGAGTTCCAGTTGAAAGTGCTACAGTTCCACATTCAGGCTATTATTTCTAACAGAAAAAAACGGGGGAAGAAATCTGAAAAGTATGTTTCTCCCGACTACTGGGACTTTAGCTGATAGAGCCTCCCCATTTCCCTCCCTCTCGGCAAATGTTGGCAAATGACGCTCGAGTTGGACAGGCTTGCTATGTTTTTAAATCCTTTTAATCCTCTTTATAGTAACAGAAACATTGGAGGCCGATCTTTGAAGACTCAGCAGAGTTCAGAACACCTGCAGCCTGGGTGCTTTGCGCTAAAAAACACACCGGGTGAGTCTAACACTCTCGGGCAGGCTCAGAGCCGGCCAGAATCTTCCCAGAGTAATGAGGGTCTCCTCTCCCCTCTGACCTCACCTTCCCTGGCTTAAACCGGCTCTGGCAAATGGTGCCCTTGCCCTCTGACCCTCGCCAAATGGCTCAATGAATCACGTAAGGACTCATAAAAATAATTTGCTGATATGTCAGGAAGTAGAAAAAAAACAGAGTGGATTCTCGTTTGGAAATGGCTCCCATTACTGACAAACCCCCCTCCCTTTCATCCAGTTGCTAGAAAACTTGATCATCTAGGATTAAAGCCAGGGTTCATGACAGTCCCCCAACCATGTGGGAAAAAAGAATATTCTTCGCTCTCCTTTTTCCCTCAAACAATGGAATAAAACCAGTGCTGTTCACAGTCTCTCTGCTGTCCACTAAAATCTGTTCACGTGCAAGTGGACGTTCACTTCTCCGGGAGGAGCTGGAGTGTGCTCCCCACCATTCACACCTAGAATTTGTCTTTTTTTAATTTTAATAGTCGTTCAAGTACAGTTTTCATACCTAGACTTTCTTACACCATCTGCTCCACCAGCAATCCCCACTGCAAACCACCTTCACGTAAAAAAAAAACAAACATGTTTATCTAAAGCACACGCATATGAATTCACATTAATGTGCAAAATGATTTACTGTAATGTTTTTTGATGGAAACACACTCTGTTGTATGAATTAATACTGATTCACAAAGTGATTCGCTATAATCTTAGATGGTAAACCACTCTTCAGATATAAAGAAATATGTGCAGAGTTTTGAGGGACATACCGAGTGCATGTGTGAGAAACTCAAGTCTGTGGGCGTGGTCAGGTTAGTGCCCTTGTCGGTTAGGTAAAACCAAAAAGAGGCACATGTCCCCGAGCACAGCGGAGAAACCCCAGCACATAGAATATCTCAAGTCACCTGGGGGAAAAAAGTACATTCTTAGATTTTTCTTAGCCCCGTTGAGGGGTTTGGATTCAGTCAATGGTCACCAGTCCGTTCTGGAGTCTGAGGCCCAACCCAAATCTGGGCGCAAATGTCCAGTCCACCGACCTTTCAAACTCCTCAGCACCATTGCCTCTGTCTGAAACTCCCCTCCCCCAACCCCCAATGCAGAAAGCCCCTCCTCGGTCTGAATTGCTTCCATGCCCCACGCAGCCCTTCCCAACCCACCATCTGGAGCGAACACCTGCTGCAGCGCCCTGACACCGGCTTTAGGTTGTAGAGCATTTTTCAAAGTGCGTTGATGGCAATTTGAAAGGATGCGTTTTGACAAGCTGGAACAACCGGGTGTCCCATGCCTTCAGATCTCCGGCTGCTCTGCTGGCTGGCTGAGGTGCGGAGCCAAGAAAAGGAGCAAAGAGAAACAGAGAATACAATGAGCACATGGTCGGGCTTTTGTAACCATAATATTGCTGCTCCGCGGTGCTGCTGACACGTACGAAATGCAAATGTTTTGTTTCTAGCAGCCACAGCCGTTTTTCCAGTGTGTTCTTTTACCTAACAAAGGGCGCGGTCTGTGTTGATACAGAAAATCATTAGGCAAGTCTCAAGTTCCGTTCAAATATTTCTTTTTCGGATAGTACGTCACCTCAATATTTGTATTCTGCCTAACCAGGAGGATAAAATGACCTATTTTATTTTTCTTCTTTTTTCCTTCTCATGACCACGTACTTCCCAGGGTGATGGGGGGGGGGGATGTGCAATATGGTGAATTAAGAAGAATCTTTTTTGGGGGGGGGCAGGAAACTAGACATCTAAGTTTAGGCCACTCTGTATAACATAACTGTGTGAACTGGAATAAGCTAATGCAGGCTTATTCTCAATTTCTGCATCTACAAAAGTATTATGGGGTTGGGTTAAATTTTATCTGAAGTACTAAGGCCTAAACTTCTATTATCCTAAAAAATTAAAATTTTATTAAAGAAAGGAAAATAATGAATCTGGATACAACAGAGATCACAAACATATACATACAAATGTATATATACACACACGCATTCATACATGTGTGTATGTATGTATATTTGTACCTTCACCATGATGTTTTTTAAAACATTTATGAGGTGACTTACTGTGAACCCACCAGATAACATCAAAATGTAGAATGAATGGAGCTGACATAACCCAGAAATCAGATTAGCCGGGGACAGGGCCTACTCCAACTCACTGAACGAAACCGCAGGAAAAGAAGTCTGGGGACTGGAGGCCTGACCTATTCAGAACTGATCTGTTCACGGTAAGGGCAACAGCGCACATGCCGCAGGCCCAGAGCCGGCACGTGCAGGTGGCAGTGTCTGCCTAAGTCAACCCAGAAGCAGCTCTGAGACGAATGAAGGGGAAACACTGTCCTTCTCTGCTGGGACACCCAAGGACACAAGCATCTGGATGAATAAAACCTGCTTGAGCCCTGGCTGGTGTAGCTCAGCAGACTGAGCACAAGCCTGTGAACCAAAGCATCGCTGGTTTGATTCCCAGTCAGGGCACATGCCTGGGTTGCAGTCCAGGTCCCCAGCAGGGGGCGTGTGAGAGGCAACCACACACTGATGTTTTTCTCCCTCTCTTTCTCCCTCCCTCCCTTCCCCATCGCTCTAAAAATAAATAAATAAAATCTTAAAAAAAAAAAAAAAACAACCTGCTTGATCGGATAACAGAAGGCATTTGCTGCAAGAAGGTAGAAGTGATTCCTGTCCGTCTGTCAGTGGTCCAGAGGACACGGCAGAGGCTGACGCCCTGCTGGGCACCTGCAAGCGGGGAGAACTTCAAATCACCACCCGACCCCTGCTGCCGGGTCCCGAGAAACACCTGCAAACGTTCAGGTTTCTGCTTTGATGGACCTGTCATGCATCACCATGGGAAAAACAGTCAGGAATGACACAGGCCAGAACGACTCCAGTTTGTAACAAGCACTAGTGAGAGAGAAAATTCTCTCTAAAGTTACATTCAGAACAAGAGAAAAAAATTAAGAGCCTTGATACTAGAGGCATATCCATGTCATGTTAAGAAAGAAACAATAAAAAGGCAGAGTTTCTGAATTCCACTTTTGTTTTATATTCTGTCTCATGGAGAATAATTTTCAAAAGTGCAATCCGTATCCCTGTGGTTGAAGGAAGTATGTGAGGAAAAGACGTTCTCTACCACATATTTCTCCATCATACAGAACTGGCACAATAAAGAGATCCATCACTAGACAAAAGACACAATTCTAAAACAAAAATACATGTCACAAAGAATCAGTTGCACACAGATAGTGAAAGTATAGATTAGCAAATTAGGAATGTTGATTTTATATATAATGCACACACATGCACGTGCGCGCGCGCGCACACACACACACACACACACACACACGGAGGGTGTATTACCTGGCAAAGCCCCCTGCAGGTCCCTTTGACTTAATCCTGCAGAGAGGCATGGTAACAGGTGAGGCCACACCATGGACGTGACCGCATTAGGTGCCGAGAGCTGGGGTATTTATACTCCAGTGTATCCATGGTCATTGGTTAAGAGCTGCCCCCAGGAAAATGTTAATTCTCAGAAAGTCTCTCACTGGTATTGGCACCATGGGTCCCAGTCCCTGACCTCCAGCAAAGGAGGTTGTGGGGAGGCATACCTGTAGCCAGGGTGCAGAAAAATAAAGGGGAATTTCAGGGAACATGGCCTGACTCCTGACAGCCGTGGTCCTTCCCACAAAGGAGAGCTTTGCTCACCCATGTCTGGACCCTGGTTTTTCTTATAAGTGTTCTTGCCAGCCAGCTGAAGACCATATAGAAAGCAGGCATCAGATCTGTGCATGCATCCGAAAGGTGGGAGGAATAGCTGATGAGCCAGCTATTTCAACACCGGGAAAAGTTAGAATGGTAGGCCCAAACTAACAGAATAAAATTTGAAGGAGGTAAATATAAAACTTTCCCACTGAGCCTCAAAAAAAAGTCATCCAGATAAGGTGCAACATGAGAGAGAGGTAGATTAACAGCAATGTATATGGGAAGGTGAACAGTTTCTAGTTCACTGCAAGTTCAATGTGAATCAAATGTCCATCACTGGACAACACGCTTGACCTCACACAGAGAGATGGCAGGAGGACTAAGGCTGCTTAACCCAGATGAGGAAAAAATAGGAGAAGTTGAGTGTGAAAAGAGGCCTCTATTTATTCCACGTTGCTCTACAGAGAAAAACCAAGAAGGAAGGGTAGACGTCAGAGGAAGGCAGTTTCTGGCTCACAGTAGAGAACTTCCTCGTTACTAGAGCTGGGCAAAGCTGCGCTGTGAGGCTGTGAGCTCCCAGCTCTTGGAGGGCTCTGAGCTGAAGCTGAATAATGTCTCTCTGCAGAGACAGCATGGTGGGGCTTTTCATATGGGGCGAGAGAAAGAGGGAGCTTGGACTGAGAACCCTACATCCTCTTCCAACTCAATGTCTGTATGACTCTGTGAATCTGTTCAGTAAAACTGCTAATAGACAGGGCGCAGGAAGAGAAAGACCACGGGGCCTGGATTCTTTCTGAATGGAGGTGAGACTCTGAGTTATGGAAGTGGGCACCCCTTATTCAGCATCATTCAAAATTTCCGCTCAATTGTGAGGGCTTGGAAAGAAATGGAAATATTTGCTACTCTGAACACACCTATATGCTTATGATCAAGCAGAGAAAGCCAAGGAGAGAAAAAGACTTGGAAAGCTGTCCTTCCAGAGAAAAAAGGAAGATTTGGACGAGTCAGAGGAAAGGGAAGAAGACAGCAGAAAGGAGAATCACTGTGCATGGAGTGTTCACCTTTCCCATCCCTGCTTCCTCTCCATTGTTGTTTTGGATGCGTTTAATTTCTTCTCCTCTGGGTTCAATCAACGGCTGACCACATCTGTTCGATTGGAAGTATACGTCATCCGGGTTTTGGAATATAGGCAAGTATGCACTTAGTTTCCCTGCAAGCCAGGAGGTTGCTCAATGCTTAAGGCTGCTGCCGGTGCAGAGCCAGAACACAGGGAGCAGCGGTGTCAGGACAGGAAGCTGTGTGCTGGGGAAGAGTGGATTGCTGTCATCCCGTGTGCCTGTGGGCCGTTTCTGAGACCTTCTCAAGAGGGTGTCATCCCCGCCCCCGGAGCAGAACCTTGCTCACATCATAAAAACATCTTTACACTTTATGGAGCCTCCTTCTTCCAAGATCTCAAAGCACCGCACCTAATTAACACATTAATCTTTACCAATTTCCTAGGGAGACGGCAATGGATATTATCATATTCCCTTTACATAGGAGGAAATCTGGGGGTTGATACATGAAGCATAAAGAGAAGAATTTTGACCAGGGAACAGAAGTCTCCTGAAACCCAGCTCAAAACCAAGCCATAGATCACCAAGGCTTTCCTGAACAGTATTATAGAAACAATGCCCCCCAAAAAATACAGGCGGGCATCAACCAGGTAATAAAAAAGTCATGTGGAGGGATTCTTGAAATGACAGCAAAATCACACAATGCTCACTTTATCCGTCCAAGGAGCCTTTAAAGCTTGCTGCGATGTAAACTTCAAATGTACCGAAGCTCTGACTTCTTAGAAAAAGGACATTTAAGGCTGGGATGGTTATTATTTTCTCTGGGTTTCCAAGCAACGGCATACACAGATCAATGACCAGGGAGTCTATCTAGCACCGGATTTTGCTTTAAATACCAAATACATCTAAAAGTGATAAGAAAAGTAAGGTATAAATTTCACTAGAGTGATCGATCTGCCTCCTACAGAAAAACAATAATCAGTTACATGGTATAATGAATAAAATTTCCCATTTACAAAAATAGGAACAGAAAAATAAAATACCTGCAAATAAAGAAAGCGATAAATGTTAAAAACCACATGATACCAAACTTAAAAACCCTATGGAAAGACACAAAAACAGACTTGAATGAATGGGAAGCCGCACGAGGGTACTGAATAGAAAAAAATTCAACATCAGAAGAGATACAATTACCCTTGAATTACTTTTTTCAATATTATGAGACTAATGAAAATACTAACCTTTTTTTGCAGTCAGCAAAGGTTTACTAACCTTTGTAAAACCAGTAAATAAAAATTATCAAAGAAAATACTCAAAGGCAAGAGTGGTGTTCTAGTATATTTTTCCCTAAGAATAGCGTGAGACTCACGAATTCCATATTCAGTCACTTCCTTCACCTTCACCTTAAAATGATGTGCATGGGTTTTACTTTTTAAGCCCAAGTCCTGCCTGTTTTAAAGGGGCCGGGCAAGAGACAGGGAAACAATATATGACTACAGTGATTTGATGTGCCTGTGAATCATCCATGATATGCTCTGAAGTGGGGGTAAAGTAAATCTAGCTGAATTAACAGAACTGTGAAAGTGAGCCAGACGCGGGAGGCCAAGGGAGAGATGAGCCCCTGTTTCCCTCCTATTGGCTGAGGTGTCCACAGAGACAGTGAAAGGGTTGGATGTCTCCACGTGGGACTGTGGGTCACCCGAATGAACTTGGCCACTGCCCTGGGATTGTGTTGGGAGCGGAAGTTTCCGAATGGGCCCAAAAAGGAAATGGACAGGTGTCAGGGTACACTTCCCCCGTAACTGGACGTGTGCCCTCTGCCATAATTAACTACTCCTCTCCCTCAGCATCTTCTCACTTTCCTGCCGTGCTTCTTTCTGCAAGGGTTGGAGGGTGAGTGGGTGTAAACGAGAAATCCTCAGTGAGAGAATAACCAAATCATACCATTAACAATTCAGTTCACTTTCACAGTGAAGAACGCACTGCGCTGTTCTTCCACGCTTCACAGTGAACCGAAGTCTAATTTACTTAAGACCAAAACAGCTGAAAATTGCATTGGAAGTTATGTATGATTTAGGAGACAGTATTGTTAAATTAAAAACATGTAATTGCCCTTTTCTCATATATATTTTAAATTGAGAGAGAAATCTTCATCACAAAGCAGAAACCCTGCTTTTTTTTTTTTTAACCAGAAAAATCTGGAGAGTTTCAGGATCTCAGGACAGATTTTAGGCAAATAATTCCATGTGTACCCAGGCCGGCTTTATTTACTCGAGACGAGCCAAGGGTATGGAAGAGCGCCCCATGTCCTGTCCTCTCCGCCTTGTGTTCCTCTCTCCAGAGAAGGGATCTGAACTACTGTTTAGCGCTGGGCAGAAAGCCAGAGTTCAGGGGCTGGCCAGGAAGGATGGGAGCCCTCCTTAAACCAGCGGCTCCCAGTAACGAGCAAGGGAAAACAAAGGAAGAGGAGAGAAGGGTGGAGGCTGGCTGTGAGCTGCTGACTTTCTGAGTTTCTATTTTAGATCCCTTGCACGGAATCATTAGGGCGGATGCCATTTCTACACTATTCTGAAGGTCACCAGAAATGGGACTTGGCATCAGGCTCTCTTTCCACCTCGGCAAGCCCTACGCTGAAGCTTAACCGAAAAAAAAAAAAAAAAAGGAAAGAAAAATCCTTTAGTCCTTATTGTGAAAACATTATCTAAAGGTGTAGTCTCACACTACGCTTTGCCAGCAAACACAGAGAAACGATTGTGAAAAAACCTCAGAGAGTTCAAGATCATCCACTGCAGAGAATATTTATCATAGGAATGACACGACTATAAACTGTTAGCACTCTTTTGTCTTTACTGAAACCGAATTCTGTATTCTCACTGTTTGTCTTTTTCTTTGATGTTTTCTCCAGCTTCTTGCTGTTTCCAGACCCCAGGCACACGTGTGCCCACAAAGGGCATTGTTTATTTCTTCATTCCCAGCTATCCCGTAATCTCGCTTTCTAGATAGTTCCCAAATTCACATTCTGACCCTGACTCTTCTGTGGCTCAGACTCCTATTTCCAATTAGCCAATATTCCAACTTATATGTGCAGTCTGCCTAGATGGACCCTGTTGAAGACACCTTGGATGAAACATGTTCCTTTGACAAAAAGCAGGAGTATGGAGCTGCAGGGGTCCTAAATTGGCTTTATAATCACAATCCAAGTGTCTGTGACCTGCATGCCCCAAACCACCAGACATCTGGACCTCTTTAATAGTCAAAGGGGGAGAGGCTGAAAGCCTCATCCCGTATAATGTCCCCCTTGATATTTCCAAGGACTCTGGAAGAAGAGGGAACAGGTGGGGTGGAAGGGGAGGTTACATTTCTACTAGCCACCTCTCCTCATCATCGTGTGTTCCAATTTCCTGCTTGGTTTAAATTCTGAGTCTGAAGGGCTGCTTTCTTCCTTATGTTGCTCTTTCGCCAATGACTCCCAGATTTGGTCTCTCCCGAGAGCTCTGGAATAAATTTCCTAAATGTGTTTTCAACACTCAGCTTGGATATCTGACAAGCGTCTCACACTTCGAGTATACGAAACTGGACTCTTCCCCCCGCACACACACCTGTTTCTGTAATTTCCCCCATCTCTGAAAATGGCAACTACCATTGATCTAATTCCTTGAGCTGAAAATCCAGGCGTCATCTTCGATTTTTCTCTTTCCCGTACACCAACTAACCTGTCCACTCCATTTTCAAAATATATACTGAAACCGACCATTTCTCACCCCTCCGGCAATACGGCGTCTCTCACCTGCACCACGGCAATAGCCTCCCATTGTCTATTGTTTGACTGTGCGCATGCTTGCTCGCCACTCCACCTTCTCATCCCTTCACAAAACCACCACGAGCTTCCAAAACACAAAACAAATGATGTCTGAACAGGCCAGTGGCACCTCCTCTAAATACTTGAGCACATAGTGGACAAGTCCCTTCTGATCTCACCAACACCCATTTCTCCGCCTCCATCTGGCACCCTGCTCCCCACTGCCTCTCAAAGCTCCGGCCAGCATGGCCCTGTTCTTCTTGCTTCAACACAACATGCTCTTTCCATCCCAGGGCATTTGACCTTGGTGTCAGTTTCTGCATGGAGTGCCGCTTCACGAGTGGTGTTGTTCATGATTTGGTTTCGAGTTCTTCAGCATGACATGGTTATGTGTGGTTAATTTTAATCGATACTATGAGAGTCGTCAGCAGCTGAACTCAGTTGCCCTCGGTTAGAATGTACACTCCTCCCTCATGTTCTATTTCCTTAGTCCCTCATTTCTTTCTCTATAGCATTTGTGATGGCTCTAAATCATATGCCAGACTTGTCTGCTTTCTCATTGTTTGCCCCTCCCTCACTCCAGAGGCCCACAGTGTCCCTCATTCCTGGCACAGAGCAGGCACTCAATACACATTTGTAGATTAAATAAACACGTGGGACTTGTCATTTGACTGTTTTAACCTTCACTTTTCTCGTTTGTAAAATACAAACAACAAGATTGAGGTGAGCATGCCCCTGAATACTTAATATTCCACTTTCTAGTGGTCTGTAGAGCAGTTTCGCTGTCTTTTCATCCGGCCCATCTTGGCTCTGCCCTGGGGGAGCTCCCGGTACTTACCACACAGCCTACCAGTGTGCCTGATGAAGCAAAGACAGCTGGGTATGCCAAAAAGTGTTACACCTTTAAACATTTGTTTATCTATGACATATATGTAGATATTTGTATGGGGTTATCTATGCATGTTACATATGTATATGTTCATATACTCTACATTATTTACTTTTTTAAAAAGATTTTATTTATTTTATTTAAGAGACAGGAAAGGAGGGAGAAAAAGAGGGAGAGAAACATCAGTATGTGGTTGCCTCTTGTGTGCCCTTTACTGGGGACCTGGTCTGAAACCCAGGCATGTGCCCTGACTAGGAATCGAACCAGCAACCCTTGATCCGTAGGCCGGCACTCAATCCACAGAGCCGCACCAGCCAGGGCTCTATCTTATTCTCTCTATGCACAACTAAAGTTAAATGGATAGTGTTCATTTGAATATTGTCTGTACAAAATTTTCCCAGTGTGCTTAAGAGTGGCAGTAATAGTGCCCACTGAAGTCTTGAGCTTTGCATTGTAAACAAAGGTAAGGACAGGTGTATAGTATACAGTGCTCATTGTTTTATGTGATACTCCAGATTAAGTCCAGAAATGACAAGCTATGTGATTCAGCATCAGCAAATCTCTGAGTACCTCTTCAGTATATGGCTACTACTTTTTTCTAACCTGAGATTCCCCCTTCTTATTGAATTTTCCCTAAGAAATGGTGAGTCATAGCCTGGAGAAAGCCAAGGGAGTCATACAGGACTTGACCAAGTGTCTCTGGCTAGTGATATGGTAGGTCCAACACTACCCCACAGGTCCCCAGTCCCCACAGGTAAGACCCTGGAACCTAATGGTCATGAGGTGAGACCCCACTGGTCATATGTGACATCACTAAGCTGGCTGGAACAAGGAAGACAGAGAAGCTTGGTTTTGTTCCTAGATCCCATAGGCTGCCATCACTAGAGGCATCTCTTCCATCTCCGGCTTGGGTTTGAGAGGCTGATTCTACCTTGGAGGACTGGGTCCCAGGAAAGAAAAGCTAAGTAAGGCTCCTTACAAACAGCAGAGTCATCAGGGCGGAGTGGGTGGCAGAGAGCTTATGCAAAGAGAGGACTTAGAAATTAGTATAATGCAATCAGACACAGTAATGCCGAGATGGTAGCTTTCATATGTCCATAATCAGACTGCTTAGGGTCATACTAAAATAACAGGTATCTTGCATTATTTTGGGTTATTTTCTATAAAGCCCTGAGTGTCTGCCACACCCAAATCTGAGGTCTGAGGTGTTCTTTATGCGTAGGTCATGCATAACTGCAGAACTGCCCATAGTTGACTGGGTACAAAACGAAGTCAACTGCGAAAGTTGGCCAGTAGCCTTTTAGGTGGGATAGCTTGAGAGCTTGGGGAAATCCTTCACCCTCCTGGATGATCCGTTGCTGAACGCACAGGATCTTGGAGGGAACTCCTAGAGGATCTCTGGGGAAAATACATACGAGCATACTGGAGAGAGAGAGATATGTGTAAGAGATAAAGTTGAGAAACAAAGACCAAACAACTAAGTCACGATAATAGTCGATTTAAAACACAGGAAGGAGGGGCCTCAGAGTTCCTGCGGGTCACGAAGGCCACCATCCATTCAGAGCTCCTGCTGCCCCCAGTTCTTGGGGCAGCCTGGCCTTTGTCTTTCTTCCCCGATGCCCTGATAATGAACTCCCATTTCCTAGGGCAAGCAGAGCACAGCATTCTTCTCTGCACCTTAAATCAGGCCGCACATGATGGCATCATTAGTGACTAATAAATAGGGTCTTTATTTTTTTCCTAGTTATTTTCCACAGTCCTTGACCATTCAGCGACACTGAGCAGTCAAGACTTCTGATGTTTCACTTCCAAGTATATAAGTATCATGACTTCCCAAGTCAACCTAGGGCCGAACTGTGACAAGGATTCCCCGAACATCATTCGTGTGATCTAGGGAATGAAGCCTGGTTCCCCCTATTTTCTCCCTGACACATGCAAACACACAAAAAGTTCTACCAGTTGTCTTCAGCTTAAAACAAATACTGTAGTAGCTTATCCCAAACCACTTTGGGGGTTTTCTGTTTTTTGTTCTGGAGGAAGATGTATATTCATCAGCTATGTGATATCTGTATTTTTTCCTTGCTTTTATATTGCTATTATATTTTCACTTTCTTTTTTTCCAGCCTGGACCAACACACCTGCCCATGGAAATCCCTGGTAATTAAATTTGTTTGCACAAATGGAGGTCCCCACCTGGAAGCCACAGAATGTTTTGCTCTACTTGCTGGAGACAGGTATGCGCTTTCTGAAACCCCCGTTTAATCAATGCATCCATCGGGCCGGGGACACGCCCCTTCTGTGAGCAGATCACTTCCTCTCACAGAACACCACTTCCCCTTTGCAATTAATGATTCAGGAACTCGTCCCTCGTGGCTCTGGTATTTATTATTTCCTATGACCCAGTGGAATACCCCATGATAGCACCTAAGGAATCAGAGAGTAACCTGCATCAAAACGACGGTCACGATCTTCTGTTTCAGACCAAGTTACTGGTTGAGAAAGTAGTCTGATAAACTGTGGGCATCCGAGTGGGTTCCGCCCTGACCCTGCTTTGGAAAAACTGTCACCCACAGGTCCTCTGTGCATGACAACAATGCTGGTGATGACAGTAACAGCAGTTCAATAGCCGTATAGAGAAGCTGCGTCTTTCATGCCGAGCCCCTCCCACTGGATGGTAAAGCAAGCCAGTGAACATCTCTGCAGCCAACACAAAAGTGAGCAGCTCGCACTAGTGCTGCAGGAGCAGGAGCACAGGGCTTCCTGTCCCGGCACGTTTCACCTGGCTGTGAGACCACGTCCCTACTTCGGATATTTTCAGCACCTCTAAAATATGTTGTGCTACTTTTTTCAATTATTAATACCCTCTTCTAATCCTCAAGCCCAAACCTTTGTGGATATTAGCACATTTATCCAGCATCCTGGGGTAGTGAGAAGAAACCTCATTTTGCACCTGAGAAAACAGGGCTGATGTTAATTCAATAACTTGCTCGAAGTCGCACAGGTAATTGAGAGACAGGGGTAGTTTGCAAACCCAGGTCTGGTCCTTCTGACTCCAAAGTCCATACTCTTAAATGCTAGTCCATACATCCGAACTCTCTCCGTACCAGTGACCTCTACCCCAGACCTTTGGTCAGACTCACAGCGTTGACATATAATTCTGGGGCTCCGTCACACAGAACTTTGTAACTACATTCACAATCCCTTATTCTCATTTCCAGAATCTATAACGAACACTAAAAATTTTTAAGTTTGGTATCAATTCTCTTCTGGTAGCAAACTCCAAACTAAACTGACACTGGCCTCTTTAAAATACGAATATTTACATGTTTCACTGAAAAAAATATTGTTTGATTAAGGAAGGCTGTCCAGACACTCCTTAACACTGGGAGTTTTATGTTATATACTGTTAATGTTCCCCATTGCTTTTTTAAATTCTGAAAAAAAAATCCAAACTGTAAATTTCCAAATAGATTTGGCTCCAAGGATTTGGAAAGGAAAATACAGGCCTATCCTTTCAATTAGGGTTGACCTGCTCAAGGAGAAAAGCTGCCACCGTTATTAGCTTTGAGTTCTTCTAGTTCAGTGAATCTTACACCAGCCCACACGCTATGATCACTGGGGAGCTTTTAAAAGCCCTAATACCCAGGCTTCACCCCAGACCCACTTTAGCCAGAACTGCTGGGGGAAGGACATAGGCGTCATCATTTCTGAAACTTGCCCGCTATTTCGTGCATACCCGTCTGAGAACTACCCTCTGGCCCTAACTCAGTGATTCACACAGTCCCTTCCAGCTGAGCCAAGCAAATGTCCACTGTCTCTGCCTTCCACGAGCAGACAGCGACAGCACCCAGCCACCACACAGTTGCAAACAATAACCAGAACTGGGGAACACAAACGGAGTCTACATGTCACAGGTTGAATTGTGTCTCCCCTAAAAGAAACGTCCTAACCCTGAGAGCCTCAGAGTGGGACTGGACTCGGAAATAGGGTCACTGCAGAGGCAGGTAGCTGAGGAAAGTTCAGACTGGACAGCAGTGGGCCTTTAATTCATGATGACTAGTGTCCTTATGACACAAGGGGAAGAGAAACACCCAGACCGAGACTGTCATCTGAGGACACAGAGACACACAGCGGGGAATGACCACGTGACAACAGAGGCAGATGTTGGGCCGATGCATCTACAAGCCACAGAACACCAGCCACTTCTGGCCAACACCAGAAGCTAGAAAGAGGCAAGAGCAAATTCTACAGGTTTCAGAGGAAGGAGGGCCTGGCCTACACCTTGCTTTCCGATTTCTAGGCTCTGGAACAGTGAGAATAAATTTGTGCTGTTTTAAGCCACCCATTGTTGGCAATTTCTCACTGTAGACCTAGGAAACCAGCACAGCAGGTGTGTGGAAATGAACCACAGCACAGGGCTTAGTGTGTCTCCCAGCTCCCTGGACCCGCCGCGAGCAGCTAGCCATGAGGGCTAAAGCACCGGAAACAGAGGTGAGTGGAAGGGGGCGGCTAGGTCACCATGAGAAATAGTCACGGTGCACATTGACTACACCGGTTCCCTACACCCAACCAACCCTGGGAGCTAAACACTATTGAGCCAATGTGACTTGCTAAATGAGTCAACACTGCTTAGTAAAGAGACAGCACAGGCTCCCATACATCAAGGAACGTGTCCCACGTTGCTCCAATACTGAGAAGAAAAGCTGGGATCCAAACCCAGTCACGCCTGACTCTTAAGCCCCTGCTTTCTGTGTTGGCTTGGGAGAAAACTCCCAGTGGGCCCAGCGACCTTACCAAGGCCCCTCTCTTTAAGAGGCAGAGGCCTGGTTCGGCTGCTGGGCCGCAAGAGTAGGAGTCACAGCTTTGCGGCGACACACACAGGAGCCTGGCATCCAGCTCTGGCAACTGCCAAAGTGAATTAAACACAGTGAATGGGAGCAAAGGAAAGGCAACAACAAAAACGCCGGCAGCCACAGCAGCCGCGGGAGGGAGGGCCCCGTTACTACTGGTTGAAGTGTGAGGAAAATTAAAGTTGGTGATGGTTCAAGGTCATGTTGAAATTCCAAAGCAGTGGGCTTGCATAACCATGAAACATGGAAACTAAAGTATTACTGATGTTCACAGTTCATTTCAGGGCCTCGCTTTCCCTCCCACTTTGCCTCAACAAGACTCGAGTCAGTCACACGCGTGCCACCACAGAGAAAAGGAAGAATGACAGAGGTGTGTGTGCATTAAAAATGGGAATAAATGAGGAAAAACTACAAGAAAAAACTACAAGAAAAGTGTAACACACATAATCTACTCTGCTTCTGGCCATGCCCACTAGTACTGTGTGGAATGAAGCCATTTGCCACCATGACCAGGCGCCAAGACACTGTAAAACATTTTCGGGCAAAAGGTTCTGAATTCACCTACCAAACCGGCAATACCTTCTGAATCCTCCACAAATAACAATGATTCTGTTTACCGAGTATTTCTCATGTCCCAGACACAGGAGCAAATATAGTTAAGCCTCCAATAACAACCTTACAAAGAAGGCATGATTATCACCATTCTGGAGAGGAGGACAGTGAGCTTCCAAAACTGGCATAACTGGGCCCAGTAACACAGCAACTAAGAGGAAGAAGCAAGATTTGAACCCAAAGCTGGCTCACTGACGCTGTCATCTCTCTCCTCCTGTATGTC
>PVIA01002984.1:0-185511 GCA_004024845.1 Tonatia bakeri | reverse complement strand
AAAACAAAAGAGAACATTGGTGAGAACTTAATGATCTACCAAGAAAATAAAATGATTCCATTTATACTTGAACCCTTCTGACCTCTAGGAAACTGGGAAAGTATATGAAAGGCACAATGTCTACCATCACTTGCTCCACTAGTCTCTTCCTCAGTCACTGTCAGAATTCACAAATGTTCCTGTTTCTTCCCTCAATTGTAGTGAATTTCAAATTAGAAAAGCATCCTAAATGACATTGTGACTAAACAGCTACTCTCAATCTATCGCAGACAACGTGGGGATTTAGAGATTGCATTTTAAGGGTAACACCATAAATTAGCATATAAGGTATACAGTTTAACCATGGGTGAAATTCAGCACTAGGCTGGAGTTTTAGTCTGTTTGGGCTATTAGAAAGGAATACCACAGACTTGGAAATCAATAAAAGACAGAAATTTATTTCTCACAGTTGTGGACTCTAGGAAGTCGAAGATCAAGGTGCTGGAAGATTGGGTGTCTAGTTCTAGAGCCTGTTTTGTGATTCATAGATGCCCTTGTCTTTGCTCACATGGCTGAAGTAGCAAGGGAGCTCTCTGTAATCTCTTTCATAAGGGCACTAATCCTGTAAGGGCAGAGCCTTCATGAACCAATCACTTCCCGAAGGACCCACCTCCAAATACCATCACAGTGGGGATTAGGTTTCAGCGTAGGAATTTTGGGAAAACAAACATTTCACTCTCTTAAAATCTGGGTTAGTTCTTAAAGAAGGGTGCTCCTCTATTATCGAAGCTTTAAATCATTCTATATCAGCCATACCAAGACAAAAATGTGATGGGTGCACAAAAGATCATTGTTTCTTACAATGATTATGTTGTGTTTCTTGGCTCTCAATGATTAGTGTATTTCTTTTTCCTGGATTTTTTAGCACCTTTTCCTTCTTCTACCTTACCACTGCACAAGTCAAATTTACTGCAACCTATCAATGAGTCTCCAAAAAACAACATCACGATCCATCTCTGAAGTTAGTAGTTATGAGTTAACATTCCCAGCCTACCGCACACCTAACTTTCCAGGTAGCTCAACTTGGTCAGTACAAATGGAAGCTTGGGACCGTAGCACTCAGAGGATGTGTTATTCTTGACACATGGTATAAGAATAGGACTACAGGGCTATTTCCTCCTTGCCTAAAATTACAGGTGATACTGATGCCTAAAAACTAGTTGAAAATTTTTCACAGAGTATTTTTCTTTCTTTGTATTGCACTTGATTTTTTAAAATGTGCTGGGTAGCCAGAATCTGTGACTCCTGTGTGTTCAACATTCTGAACTCAATGTTATAGAAAATGGAGCTGAAGTGACAGTGACGTAAGGCAAAACAATGTGAAACATCAAGCTTTTGCCATGTGCCTTTTAGCGAGCCTTGGTGCCAACTGAATCATTTATAGAACACTTTAGTTGGCTTCCTGGTTGTGTAAAAGTAACAGGCTGTTGTCTTTTGCCCTTTGTGTTCTGAGGTTGTCTAATTTCCATTCCCAGATGAACGTCATGCCTGCCCTTTTTTGTCTTTAAAATAAATCTGTTGCCTAAAGCTAAATATACAGTTCTTTGAACATGACAATGAAGCTATTTTTAATTTGTCCTTTCGTTTTAATTATGCTGTTGGTATTATTTTGTAGATATAATCTGCAACATTCTTGCTGCCATCTACAGGCACCCTGTGTACCACCTGTGATGTCTGGGGAGAGGTATTGAATCACTGTTTATCTTGAAATAGAGATCTCGCTGCTTTTCTAACCATTATTTATCAGCATGGACATGAATGTGTTGAAAGTATTTCCCTAAAACAATACCTGCATCTTTATTTAACTCATGCAAATAAAAATATCTGCAGGATCCTCAGAAAACTGGTAAATAGGACAATCTCTGCAAATGTGAAGAATTCACTTGGGACACTAGAAGAGAAATCCTACACAAATGTGTCCTTAATCGTTTCCATAAGTAATAAAATCAGCATGTTTATGAAAAACCTAAATGCATAATTGATCAAAGCAACTTCACAGTTTAAAATTTATTAGCTATGGAAATAGCTGATATGCAAAGAAGGTTAAGAGGGAAAAATCTAAGTCTGTTAAAGAGCAGTGGTTCTGTCTCATTGTGACAACTATTACTGACTGAGCTGAGCTAACTGAAATAATAGCACAGAAAAGAGAAGCAGAAATGGAGAGAAAGCAGGTATTTAAGAGGCCACGTAACACACAAGAGAAGGGAAAGAATGAAAAAAGTTGTAATAGAATCCTGTACTCTCTTGTGAGTCTTAGTCCTCTATGAGGCAGGGAGAGGCCAGCACTCATGAGGCTGAAAGAGTATCCCCGCTTTGGGAAGCTGACCTTAAAGGAGAGAGGTAGATTATTTGGAGAATATGCTAGTAGCCTTTAGTTTGTGTCTACTATCACTACCAAAACCAATAGTAGAGGAAAGGATTGAATCTTAATGGGTGCTTTATTCAGATGCTGGCACTCTGAGAAAACAGGGGGTTAGGAACCCTAAAAACCACCTTAACATCTTACCCTAAGCCAACACTTTCATAAAGAAAAAAAAAGGTAGGTAAGGGGTTTGGGAAAAGGTTGATCAGTTAAGAGTTGCAGTGTGGATCAACATTCCCTCCCTGGAACACAATGGCTCAGATACCATCTCCATTGCTGGCAGACCTCTTGTGGCACAGAGGTTGAATTGTTTGTTGATTTCCTGGAGTCACATAGGTCATGCATTCCAGTTCTTGGGGAATAACAGCTTTCCACATGCATTAATCACGTAGGCCTATCAACTATAACTAAAGCTAAAATCTTTAACTTTTGTGTTTCCCTATCAAATACACATATCTCATAGGGCAAAAGTCACTACTCACAGTGTGAGGTGGAGCTGTGTGCTACTTTCTCAGTCTAACAATTGCATTTCCTGAGCCTAAAACCCCAGAACTGGAAACTCTTTCACATAGTACAAAGCAACATTTGAAAGTGGGAGAGAAAGCATCTATGTCTGTGGATAATCCATTTAACCTTTCTGTGTAATCTTTGATTTATTGATGGGAGAACCTAGCTCTCACTAAGTGCCTACTGTGTTACAGGCCTTGTTCTTGCTACTAAGAATTAGAGATAAATATGATATAGCTTGTACTTCAAGGAGAATATTTTCTCATGAGAGTGACAGAAGAAAGAAAGTACAATACAGAGTGACAAGAACTAGGGGAGAGGTAGGGCCTGGCACAATGGTGGTGCAAGAGAAATAGATTATCTCTCTGCTGAGAAAGTCCTAGAAAGCAAAGGGACAGGGAAAAGGGATAAGGAAAAACACACCAGAGCCTGGCTGGTTAGTTTGATTGGTTATAGCACACCCAACTTTCCCCATCACATTTTCTTGCATGAGAACAGTGAAGAAAGAGACTTAATCAGTACCATAAAATTGTTAAATGAGTATGACCTGAATGGACATGATCATTGTGTGAGTCTTCATGTTCTTGCCCAAATACTAGGTTCTGCTGGGGGGGTTTCTTTTTCTAATTGTGTTTTTGCCCTCTGACAACTTATTTTTAGAATTTTATCTATGCCAGAATTAAGTGTTGCTTTTTATAACATTTCAGTTTTGGAAAACTAAACTTCTTTCACATAACATAAAATAGGAATAATAAAAAACATTTTATTTTGATAATGATGGTCTCAGAAACTTCAGTATATTTAACCACGTGAGATCCTGTAATAGGTATAATCTTTGGATGCACTTCTCTGTAAGGAGTGTTCCAATTTCTAGAAAGAAAAAAATATTATAGAACTACTCATAAAAGAAAATAAGTTGGCACTGGAAAAATTTGAAATTGATGAAACCTATCATTGGTATTTCTAAATTCCCTATTTGTTCTATTTTCCTATTTCCTTGAAGTATTTTCTCTCTCTCTTCACTATGCATGGCAATGTCCAGACCATGAAATATCAATGCTTGCTCAAAACTCCCAGTGTCTCTCACCATGAGGGAGGGAATGAATCAATGTAATGGAACCATTAATATTCTATACTCCCTAGCAGTATATGAGTTTCAGTTTAACCAACCAGAGAACACACTGCCTACACCAATGGAATAATCACTCCTGTTGGAACTTCACCCACCATAGCCAACCAGTTGGAAAGAAGGAGACATGTAACAATCTTAAAATCATTGGAGTAGTGCCTCACTGGCTACTGCGTATATGTGCAATGCCTGTCTGATATCATAGGATAAAACAGTATGATTTATAATGTAGAGTATAAAGCAAAGGAGATCAGAGAATAAATGTATCATGCATCCACAAATAGTGTGGAAAAGCTTACTGGAAAAAGAGAAATTTGAATAGTTCTTTAAGGGACATGATTTAGACAATCAGAGAAAAAAGGAGTTGGAAAAAGAAAGGGCACCCAGGTAGAGAAACAGCAAGCACAAAGAATAGGCAAGACAGGTATGGGAACCATTTGCTTTTGAAGAATAATTTAAATGAGCACATTTTAAGTTCACCAGTAATTTTTGTCAGTTTTAGATGAGTTTTAGAATATTTAATGCAGATTAACTACTTTCTTTTTTTTTATTGCTGTTCAAGTACAGTTGTCTCCATTTTCCCCTCACTGCTCTCTCCTGCCCCACTGACCCAACCTCAGACCCTCGATCCTACCCCTTTGGCTTTGTCTATGGGTCCTGTATACATGTTCCTTGATGACCCTTCTTCTCTCCTTTGTTATTCCCTTCTCTCCTCCCCTCTGGTTACTGTCAGTTTGTTCTTTATTTTAATGTCTCTGGTTATATTTTGCCTGCTTGTTTGTTTTGTTGATTAGGTTCCACTTATAGGTAAGATCATATGGTGTTTGTCTTTCAGTGCCTGGCTTATTTCACTTAGCATAATGCTCTTCAGTTCCATCCATGCTGTTGCAAAGGGTGTGAGCTCCTTCTTTCTTTCTGCTGCATAATATTCCATCATGTAAATGTACTACAGTTTTTCGATCCACTCATTTACTGGTGGGCACTTAGGTTGCTTCCCAGTACTTGGCTAGTGTAAATTGTGCTGCTATGAACATGGGGGTACCTAGTTTATTTTGAATTGATGTTTCACGGTTCTTAGGGTATAATCCCAACAGTGGAATTGCCAGGTCAAAAGGCAGTTCCATTTTTAGTTTTTGAAGGAAATTCCATACTGCTTTCCACAGTGGCTGCACCAGTCTGCATTCCCACCAACAGTGTACTAGGTTCCCCTTTTTCCACAACCTTACCAGAACTTGTTGTTTGTTGATTTGTTTATGTTGGCCATTCTGACTGGTGTGAAGTGGTATCTCATCATGACTCTAATTCCTATCTCTCTGAAAGCTAATGATGCTGAGTATCCTTTCATATGCCTCTGGGCCCTCTGTATGTCTTCCCTGGAGAAGTGTCCATTCAAGTCCTTTACCCATTTTTTAATTGGATTGTTTCTATTCCTGGAGTGGAGTCATGTGAGTTCTTTATATATTTTGGAGATTGACTACTTTCAGATAAAAGGATAAGAAGATAAAATGATTTTTAACTAAATGTTTTCCCATTTAAAAATCTACCTAAATACGAAATGCACCTAAATACAAGATGTTTGACCATTTTCATTATTGTTTTCAAATACAGTATTAGATTTATTGTGATAAAGTTTAACAACCGGAGTTGCCTTTGAATTATTAAAGTCTAATTCCAAAGAAGGCTTTTAATTAGGAACAAGAATTAGGGAGTGTTTGAAATGAATTCTAGTGAGTTCCTCTACAGACAAAGAAAACAGATTTGCAGTATTTTGACTTTTCCCTGAAATTTCCCATGCCCACTGATTTCTGATTTAAATCAGTCTACTCTGTTTGGATTCTGAGAATTCTTAGCCAAGCATATTTCATTATAAAATGTATTTGTATTTGAAATAATATAAATATTAAATATACAAGTTTTATTGTTTTTATCCTAAAATATCCAGTCAGATGTTTAATTTATTTTTTTATTCTTTCTTTTATATTGACAGAAGTATTTAAGGCTATGACTTTTCCTCTGAGCTCTGATTTAACTCTGTCCCATGGATTGTTATATTGTTATTTTCTGGAAATTCTGAAATTTAGGGTTTTTTATTTATTTGTTTTCATCTTTAATCCAAGAGAATTTGAAAAATATTTTGTTTAGCTCTGGCTGGTGTAGCTCAGTGGATTGAGCGTGGGCTGCGAACCAGGCATCACAGGTTCGATTCCCAGTCAGGGCACATGCCTAGGTTGCAGGCCATGTCTCCCAGCAACCGCACATTGATGTTTCTCTCTCTCTCTCTCTCCCTCCCTTCCCTCTCTAAAAATAAATAAATAAAATCTTTTAAAAAAAAGAAAAATATTTTGTTTAATGCTAAGTATTTTATATCTTGTTTTCATGTCTAATTTATTGTATTAGGATAATTTTCAATGTATAGCACCTACTTATAGTCTAGAAAAAGTAGTTTTAAATGTCACACAGGTGTGTGCTCAATATTTAAAGGAATGAGCACCATATATATCTTCTTGCTTATGTTAATAAGGAATACCATATTCTTAGGTGTGTTTTTGTCTTTGCATTCTATCTAAGTCTGAGAGTAGTGACTAGAAGTCTGATTATTTTTAAGCCTATTTTTAATCTTCCATAGTTTTTGATTTATGAAAGTTACTACTATATCTGGGACATAGGTAGTCATAGCTGTTATATTTTATGGTGAATTATGCCACTTAGCATTAAAAACTGTTCTTCTTTGTGCCAGATATGACCTTTGACCCAAATTTGCCTTATCTGAAATTAACATCAAGACCTCTGTTTTTTAAGTGTTTACACTAACGTGGCATAGCTTTACCATACTTACCTTTTTCTTTTCTTTTTTTTTTTTTTGGTTGTTCTGAGCCACCTCATGTTAAGTATGTCTCATACAAATTAGAGTTGAGTTTTGCTTTGTAATTTTATATATAATTCCTTTTCTTTTAAGTAAGTGATTTAGGCTCATTTTTATTTCTATTTATCAATATGACAGGAATGTTTTTTAATGTCATGTTCTTTTGCTGTTTTTCTGTTTATATTTATATATGAAGTATGTTTTCTTGGTATTTTATGTCATTATTAAAATAGTTATAAAGGTTAGTATTTTAGATTATAGTACTTACCATTAGCTTATAATTTTATGTAATATTTTTGTCCTTCGTTTTTAAACAGTATTATCTCTGAATTAAAATATTAAGAGAGAAATCAACTATTAAGTAAAATATACCTGGATCAAATCTATTTGTAGTATTTAATTTGAAGAAAAGCTTGGATGCATTTAAATATCGTGGCCCTTTCTGAAATATTTTGTAGGCGTTGCTTTATTGTTTCCTCGCACTGAATGTCACTCTCAAAAAGCTCCCTTAAAACAATATTGACCATACATTTTTGCCCAAACCACCTTTGTAGAATGAAAGAGAACACTATTTATATTTATTTATGTTTGTGGAACAGAGACATAAACTGGGATTATCACAGGGTACCTGGGACGTATAGTCTTCTCACCTACATGTGACTTAACATTTTAGTTTGGGAGCCTAAAATTATCTCTTATTTCATCATCATCTTATTTATAATACTTTATCTTACCTACATTACATTTATCTTTTTTTACAAAAGTTATCTTTCTTCATTTTTACCTAAATTATGCTTTAGTGTTGATGATTCTTCATCAATTTCCTTTGTAACTTTTCAATATGTAGATTCTTTCTCATTGTAGTTCAGAAAAGCTTGTCTTAAATTATACTTTTAAGTATCTTTAATATCTGATATTTCTTTTTTGTTTGTTTGTGGTCTTCATTCTCCTTTGCATGTATTCTGTATCCAGCATTTTCCCCTGTAATATCCCTTCTTGTTATTCATTTTATTTCTTTTTCTTCATTTCTATCTTTATTGTTCATATGGTACATTATTAGTTATGTTAGGGTTACCAGTAGGTCATAATTCCTGCCCCCTGGAAAGTCTGGAAGTGTGGAGTAGTTTTAGTTGCCTCCTTAGTCCCCTCCCACACTGACTCTTGACTTAGTTGTGTGACTTGTTTTGGCCGATGGGACTTCAGCAAGCACAACAAATGCACAGGCTTGAGACACACTTGCATATTGGGGGGTTGCTGTCTTGAAATGCTACCATCGCCATATGAAGAAGTTTAGTTTCAAGTCCCTAACAATAAAGGAGCACACACAAAGGGAGGCTCAGTCCTCGCGGCTCATCACGGTTCCCAGCCAGTTCAACCGCTGAGGTAGCCACATGAGTGGGCCCAGCTGAAACTATAGTGTTTTATCAGACACATCCAACCCACAGCATCATAAGAAACATTGCATCATTATGTTAAACCCTCAAATTGTGGGGGGGGGGCTTATGCATTGGTAGATAGCTGATAGAGGACCAGTTGCTTAGAAGGTGGTGTGGCTGTAACAAAACCCAGGCCATGTGGCATTGGCTCCAGAACTGGCAGCAGATGGAGGCCTGAAAAGTGAGAGGAGTCTGTTGGCAAAAGCTAAAGGAATGGCAAAGAAACTGGCAGAGGCTTGAAATGAGTTCAGGAAATCATTAGTGGCAGGGGAAAATGGCAGCTCATATTTCATAATAGCAAAACATTTGGCAAACCTGTCAAGCGCCAGTACACAGGAGACAGAATTGCACCTGGTGAACTAGTGGATCTGACTACAGATACTCCTGGAAGAATGATGAAAATACCGATTGGACTCCTCTGGTGTATACTCCTCTGGTAAGGCACAGGAAGGGAGGGAGAAGCTACAGAGAATCATTTAGTTTGCAGGAAGTATTTAGACATAAGAAAGAGGCAGAACTTTTTAGTCTGGTAAACGAAACAACTTCGCATTTACAGGCTTTCAAGTTGGCAACTCTCGGTATAATTAATGGCCTTTGGGTAAAGACGAAATCAAGGATATGAATATGAAACCCCCTTTTAGGCCTCGGAAAGATTTAAAGTGATTTTTAGTAGACACTCTTATCTAAACAGAAGGGCCTCTGAGAATTTTAAAAACGTTATCCCACAGCATTCTGAGACACACAAATTAGAGCAAGGTCTATCTTAAAAGAAGTTATGGATGTGCATTTGAGGCATGGATTGACTCCCAGCTGTGTTCGTCAAGGTAACGATATCAGTTTGGACTAAAAACGAAAGAGTTGCAAGTCAAAAGAACTCTCTGGGCCTCCACCTCAAATTGCCCCAACAAAAAAGTCTTGTTTTGAAACATTCTAGGAGATCATATTGCCAAGCCAAACCCTGGAATGATGAGGTATATTGAAACTCCACGCTTTAGAAATTTTGGAGTTGATTTTCACCTTGGTCAGAATGAAGTGAGCTGAGTCAGTTCACTGTTCAGAATCGCTGATACCCCTCAAAACTCTGTAGCAAGGAATGATTCACAGCCAGATTCCATTATCAGCACACAACTGGACAAAACTACGTATGGTTCTCAAAGCAGCAAGTTTTGAGTTTTCATCTATCCAGGGACCTTTTAGAAAACCAAGTAAGTTGTTGGGGCCTTTGAATTATGGCACCTATTCTGAGCCAGCCAAACTTCTACTGGCAGAAAAGTTGCATGTCTGGGCACATAGGGACAAACTTGAATCTTAACTGCAGTGTAGTGTTACTGTGTTGGTGAAAAACGCTACATAACTCACCTTGGCTCATTGCTTCCTATATAGATATTTAGTGTCTGCAACATTTCTGCCATAATTCTGAAAGAAACAATTCTGAAGAAATAATTCACACCTAAGCCCCTGAAGGATGATTAGCTTTATCAGAGGCAGGGCCTTCAATTACTTCCTGTACAAAGGCTTTTTTCAAAAAAAAAGAAACAAACAAACAAACAAAAGAAAAGCCAAAATTCAATATTAAATCACTCTCTTGTACACAGAATTGTATTAGTTTTCCAGAAAAGGAAAGATATTTACAGTACTTCATTGAATTTCAGGACTTCTTTTTCACTTTTTTGGAGAGTAATAAAAGCCCATTCTCAGAACACTTATCAGGGAAAGGCTTATTCATAGAATCCTTGGAAGATGTTTCTGGCCATATAAATGAAGCAAATCTTCTGACTCAAGGCTCTGGATTAACTATTTTAAATGGCACTAAAACTTTGGGAGCCATTTTAGATAAACTGCTATTTTAAAAGTGGAATTTGGATACAAACAACTTTGCAACCTTTCAAATATTGGAGGAAGAACTTCTGAAGATTGGAGTATCAAGTAACTGAGCATGCCAGTTTTTCTGTAGTCCAAAATCTGCATAAAGATTTTGTAATTTTCAATGCCAGCTCTCCTCAGGAAGCTTTAAATTCCCTTTCTTATTACCAGGTATTACAAAATTTTACACTACTAATATTTTTAAAATATTTAATTTTTTGCATTTATCTCTTTAGACCTTTTGGAAATTATTTAATTGTATTACACGATGAGAGAATCTAATCTTCTTCCCCATTTACAATATTCTCCATTTCACATGTTGAGTATTCCTTTCTCTTTGTTTTCAGATGCTTCTTTTAAAAAATCACATCTCAAATTATTATATAGTAAGGATATGCCCATTAAATTATTTTATATTAAAAAAGAGGGGGAAAAGGATGAAAGCAAAGCAGAAAGAGAGGCAGGGAGAAAGGAAGGGAAGAAAAGAAGAAAGGGAAGGAAAAAGACGAAGAGCTTTGACCATTGCACTAAGTAATTTTATATAATTTATTCTTAAATTAACTCAATGTCTCAAACACTTTATGAACATGCTTCACAAATTAGGACAGTGGAGTTGAGAACAGTGAGCAGTCAAGACTTTAGTCAGAGATACGGAGGGAGACTTGCCCAATAATTGATTATGAAGAACTAAAGAAGTTTGTTGGCAATGGGGTATACTGTAATCTATGTGCCTATGAATTTCCTGAGTTTCAAAATGCACACTGAAATTTTATAGAAATGAGGACATATATGAGCTTTTATTAACTCAAGCATGTTATGTAGTGGCAGGTCCACTGCTAACATTGTACTAAACTATACCAACTTAGCCCTCACTCATCCTGGCCCTTCGGACACGAGTGTGCTATCGGCGGTACAGCTTTCCAAGACACCAGGGCTAAACATATTCATGATGCTATACTTTGTTTACCTAAGATGTGTAGCATTCCGGGGATTAAATTGAGGAATTGTCATTTGTGATGCTATATATCCCAATCTTTTAAATAAATGTAGTCATACTGATGACATATAATCAAAGTCAATCAAAATGGTAGTTTAGAAATTGTATGATTTTATCTGAAATAAAGTAAAATGTGTTAAATTTGTTTTGTTGTTCAAAAAACATTTTGAATTAATTCTTCCATTTGTTGCAATGGCTCCTCATTTAATGTCAACCGTAATCTTTCCCCAAGCTGCTACAACCCCCAGTCACTGATTGAAATAGCCCTGCTATGAAGTGCTTCCCAGATCCGTCCACCCCTGTGGTTTCTCACAGCACTCTGTCCATCACCGCCACACTGAGGACAGTGACAGATGACTGCAGAGCAGCATGTGTGTGCTTACCATGGGCCTTGGGTGCCTTGCTTGAGCCAGAGATGGCTTTTACTGCTACACCTTGCAACCAAAGCACAGTATAGAGCACAGTGTAAGAAAATGATAAAAATAAAAACACATGATAAAACTAAACATACAACTATCACTAATATTTTAATATGATTTAGTCTTTCATATACACATATACTACATCAAAACATTGGTTTTACTATATATTGTTTAACATATTTTTAAACAATCTGTCCAGAAAAAGTCCATCCATTGTTAATATAACAAAAATGTTTGTATGACAATGATGCAAGCTGGCAGTCAAGGAGAGTGGACTGGAATGTGCATGTGTGAACAATGATGACTTTACTATACTATCAATGGGGGTGGTAGATACCATTGAGTGAGTGTGTGTACTGTGTGGCCATCACATTCAAAATAACTGAACAAGTAAAGCAACAAATCTGCATCAAATTTTGCATTAAGCTTGAATGTTCCTCAGTGGAAACTATTCAGATGATTCAGAAGTCTGCAGCTATGGGCAACTGGTGATTGGCAGCTTCATCATGACAACATGCCCACTTATGCATCATATCTTGTGCAGAGTTTTTTGGTGAAACATCAAATCACCCCAGTGACTCAGCCTCCTACATCCCAGATCTGGTGCCCTGTGACTTCTGGTTTACCCAAACTAAAATCACTTTGGAAATGGAAGAGATTTCAGACCATTGATGAGACTCAGAAAAATACAATGGGGCAGCTGATGGCAATTGGGAGAACTGTGTGAGGTTCCAAGGTGCCTACTTTGAAAAGGACTGAGGTGTCACCTACAATGTTTCTTGTATCTTATATCTTCTTCAATAAATGTCTCTATTTTTCATATTATGTGCTTGGATACCTTCTGGACAGACCTTGTATACTTGTGAAAATATTTCACACAAATAGTCATTCAACAATGGATACATTTTTGTCATTATGGAAATTTAAAACATATATGAAATTATAGACAAAAGTATAATAAATGCCTGTGTATCTACTGCCCAACTCAATAATTATCAACACTTGGCAATTTGTGTTTCGTCTATATTCCCATTCACTTTCCCATTTCCCACTTCAGGTTATCAGCAGGTTCAGGCATCTCGTCGTTTCATTACTGAATGTTTCAGCATGTATTTCTAAAAGAGGAACATTTTTTTTAAAAAAGGCACAATATCATTATAACTCAAAATTATTTAAAATATTTCTTCTGCTTTTACTTAACTTTTTTATTGGGTAGATTTTCTTGACATTTGCTTTATTTTTGTCTTTATGAAAAGTCAAAGAAATCTAGTCTGGTAAAAGTTCTAGACAAAATTTTCCAAAATGAGCAACGGAGTTTGCTTCAAACAGCAGGGTAGTTTTTCTTAGATGTCGTCTCTGTTCTTACATTTTTTATTGTTGTTCAGTTACAGGTGCCCCCGCTTTTTCCCCATTGTTCTCCCCTGCCTTGTTCCCCCCACTCCCACAGTCAATTGCCCCCCATTGTCCATGCCCATGAGTCTTCTCTTTGTGTCCCTTTGCTTGCCCCTTCCCCTTCTTTCCTCTGTTATCTGCTTCCCCCTTCCCCTCTGGTCACTGACAGGTTGTTCCTTATTTCCACGTCTCTGGTTCTACTGTGCTCATTTGTTTGTTTTATTGATTAGGTTCCACTTATAGGTGAGATCACATGGTATTTGTCAATATTTGATTATATTAAGCTATTTTAATATAATCAAATATGTTGTCAGTGTACAAATTTCTCTGATTTTCTCATAAGTAGTTTGTTAAATCAGTGGCCAAAATCTTTATGAGTGTTGTTAACTTGTTTCTTCAGTCTCATGATCATTCCATTTCATTTTATTTTCTCCTTTCCATGATTTATAGCAGCATTTCAAAGCCTTCATCCTATCCCATGTTATGCATATAACATAATTTATAGCAATAGTTCTCTATTATTGAATATTTAGCTTATCTCCAGGTTTTCTTCTATTAAGCAATGTTCCAATGAATATGCATATAGATAAACCCTTGAGGACACCTGGAATTATCCTATTATGATTAATTCTTAGAAGTAGAATGGTTCATGGGTTTTTTAAAGCTTTTGATACAGTTTGTAAGGTTACTCTTCAAAATGATTGTACTAATATACACTCATACCAGCAGGATGAGTGCGTCTGTGCCCTTACACCTTCATCAACACTGCATAGTATCCTTATTTAAAATATTTGCCAACTTTTATTGCAGGAACTATCCAGTCGGGTAGCCATCTATTCTAAAGCAGGCTTTCACTTCTAACTCTTTTTTTCAGAATTCTTCAAAGTAACTTAAATAGTTTTATCTCTATGTACCCTTTAAATGAGGCCAGTGAAGATCCCATAAAACAATGGATCAAAAATCACAAAATTATTAAGCATGGGTTTGCTTTTTTCAATTTTGCATAAAGAAAAGGGCTCTCCTTTCTGAGAATAGCCTAACCATGCACCCTGCACTTTTATTCAATTCCTTTTCCTCCATCCAGGCCCTTCTTCCACCAGTCATATCCTCTTTCTAAGGTCATCAATCTTACTCTGTGGAGACCTGTAGTAACAAAACCCTTTATTACATCTGTTCACAACTGGCTTAAATATGAAATTCCTTTTTGGTTCTTATCCACAGGAGTAGGTCTCTGCAGAAAATGTGGACTTGGAAAATTGTAGTGGGTTGGCAATTAATGTCTTACTCATATTATGTGCTGTCAACATAATTTGGATAGATAGATAGATAGATAGATAGATAGATAGATAGATAGATAGGATTCACGATGGCTGATAGAGAAGCATTTTCTAAACTGTGCTCCATGGAATGATAGAACTCTTAGATTTTTATTTAGTATGCTCAGATTATTTTTTTGCAGTCAAATACATTTTAGAAACGCCTTTTACATTTGTTCTACTTAAGATTCGTAATACATATGAATGTTAGCATATTAAACATTCTCAGAAATTTTGCACTGAAGAAAGCTTATTTACTTCACTTAGCTGAAGGTTCTCCAATTTATTTGACCATGGGATCAAAATTTTGTTTTTGTTTTATTTTGCTTTTTAATGGAGAGCCCATTAATATTTTTAGGAAGCACTGTGATAGAACATAGGTAAATGTATTTGGGATGTCATATCAGAAAATTCTCAAGACTCAGTATATCTTCTTGTTAATCTTTGTCTTTCACTATCTCCCTATTGCTCTCTCCTAACCTCCAACCCAGACATGCTGGCCTCATTAGTATCAGAAGTATTATGACTACTTGAACACAAAGTGCTTTATAATACTTCCAAGCCTTTTTATGTGCTATTCACTATTTCCATAACATCTCTCCCAATTTCACCTGCAAATCTCCATATTCCTTAAAACATAGCTCATATGACAGCTATGCAGCAAGACCTGACAAAATTCCAAATTTTGTACCCTTCTTGACTACTCTAGAATTTTGTCTCTTTATAATATTCTATCTGTACTATATTTTTCATTTATCTGTCTGTTTCTCTGTTTAGACTGTTTTCTCTTAGAGGTCAGGCACCATAACTTATTCATTATTTTATACCTACCTACCAACACAGTGTCTGGCACATAGGAGTTATTCTCCATCTACTTTATAAGTTAATTCATTGTCTTACCCAACAAAGTTTTTTTCATTAAGTTATATGAAGGAAAATCACGTTAAACATGTCATTTATAAATTTACCTTGGTTACTTGTTAAAATGATAATACTTGAGATAGACTGAATTAAATAACACATTATTAAAATCAATTTCACTTACTTCTCTTTACTTGTTTCATGTGGCTCCCAGACAAGTTAAAATCACACATGCATCTTATATTATCATTTGATTGTTCCTCAGTGGTAGAGATGCTTCGTGTGCTTTCCAGATATCGCAGTTTGGTTCATACAGCACCAGTCCCTCTTTCCTATATTGTAAAGGCTGAACTAAAATTTACTTTCCCCCAAATCCCTTGCAGTTGTTGTTTTAGAGATGATTTAGTTTCATAAATTAGAACTGTGAGCAGCAGGTTTGAATCAGGCTAAGAAGGAGCGATACAGGTGCAGACCATTTCACTGGTTCCCATCATAAGAGAAGGTCCAGGTTCGGGAAGAACAACTGTGCCTGTGCTTTCCCCATTCTGCAGGAGAAATTTCTGATGGTGGCAGAATAATCAACTCCCTGATGGTTCATGTCTGCTCTGTGATGTCAGGAGTCAATCTCAGAATATCCTTTTAGCTTTGTCAACCATTGTATAAGCCATTTAGGCATCTATAATGATTCTATTTATTCTTAAATTAGCTAAAGTTGATTCTGTTCTCTGCATTTGAGAATTTCCCAATGCAGGGCTGATGGAACGGGTATTATCCAATTAATATTAAATACATACATTAAATCACATTCAACACATACAAGGTACTTGTTAATATATCTACTCGTTGTTGTCTATAGGTACAGATGCATAGTAGGAGAGCATTTAACACTGTTAAACACATTTATATAAAATAAGAAAATATAATGAAACATATGACTAGAAGCCCCATATATTGTAATTTTAATATGATCTCTTTCTCATCTATCATTTAAGTAATGTTAAAATAAACTCCAAAGAATTTCAAAATCACACTATTTTTTACTATGGATAGGCCAACAATTTTTCTTAATAAGTAGGTCATCCACAGGGCTGTGAGTGTACCTCCTTGTATCAAAAGTGTGTCCCTCTCTCTATTTCATCATAAGGACTGTGAGTGTTGCTTTTGATATGACAGAACTAATTCAGACCTTTTACAAATTGCAGCAGGGTTCCTAATGAGGACATGCCTCTGATTTGTCCACCTGGGACCTTGGTTTACTATTTAGTTCATGGCTTGACATCTTACCAAGAAAATCAAGAAATTAGTGAATGCTTTAAAAAGTTCACACCATGGTCAGAGCAAGCTAAGTGTGGCCATGATCAAGCATCTATAAGTTGGAACAAAGGCCAAATGCATTCAGGACTGAGGTGGTCCTGACCTTCCCATTAGCTAAAGTCCGTACAAGTCACAACAGCCTTGGGACCCTGTGTTCTGCAGGTCAGAAAAGTCACCAGACTATGCCGCAGAGGCCTAAAAAAACAATTAAGGATTTTCTCCTTTAATTTTCCCATTTAATTAGCTCTAGAGGAGGCCTTTGAATTTTCTATCCTTTCCCAGTATGCAAATTTTTCACTTTCTAAATCAGTGGCCATCATACTAATAACTACTTTGTACAAACAGAAGAGATATATTTCTATAACCATTTGCAGTCTGAATCTGGCCACTCTTTTGCATAACCCCCTTCCATTTTTAGCTATTATTCCAATTTTAGTGCCATTGACCAGCTCTCCACAAGCACACCCTCAATTATCACTGAAGCAGAAAGGGTAAGCTAGAGAACTGCAAAAATATTAAAGTGTAAATTTTTCGTTTCTAAGAAATAGGACCCTCTGAAGTGGAAGAAAACCATGGAGAGTACCTGGGAGAGAATTTAGCATTAAGAAAGAGATTTTTGGACTGCGCATGTGTGCAGGTGCATATTTGCATTTTAGGATCAGAGATAAAAGAGCAAGTAAGATAGATAAGAAAGCTGCAAAAGGGAGAATGCAGGAGGCTTTAGGGAATAAAGTGTGACCATACTGGTTCCTGTCCTCACCCTAGGTAATGCTATTATAGCATTCTGTTTTAATTCATAGAAGTAGAACTTTATGAAATAGACTTTTTTTTAAAAAAGGCATTTCTATCCTCAGATATCAAATTCAGCCCTCAGGCATGATTAATGCTCCAGTGGACCTGACCCAAAGTGAAATCATTACCGCCTATGCAGTTCATGCCTTCGAATGAGTCATTCCTGCAGGAATCAGGAAATAAAGAGGATTGTATAAATACAATGATCCACCCAAAAGAGAAATTGGGAAGTTTAAAACTCATCTTTGGCTCCCAGGTGGAGGCCATCCATAGATCTGAGCATCGAGTTCAATGAATCTGAGTCTTGTTGATGCAGAGCAACACTTCTCTCTAATCCCACGGACCTATCTCCTACCTGGATTCTGTGGTGCCACAGGAAAGCAGCACAGCATTCGGAACAACCTGCAGAGGCAGAATAGCTATGCCAGTAAAATCCTCAAAGACCTTGTATCTTACTCCATTCACTACCCTGAAGATCTGGGCAGGATTCGACACATCTGTTTTAAGAATGCATTTTGAGAATATGATGTTCTATTTTGCTTTCTCATGTCCCCTCAAACCATACTGCATGTCTCTTTTTCATGTTCCCTGGAATGTTCTCCAAACTCATAAGAATCAGTATACCAGAAAAACTTCCAGGTCCTTTTCAAAAGTCTACTCAGTGCCATCCCATCTAATCTCTACTGAATTTTTTCTCTCTTTACAAACCAAAATTCCTGCTCATCATTGCAGTGGCCCGAGACTGATGTTAGCAGGAAAGCAATATTCTGAAATCTCCTTAGAGTACGGCTGATTTTTAAGAAAATTGGCTCCGTCATGGGAAGTTCTCAAAGATTTGAACATTTTCTGTTATAAATGCTGTAAGAGGTATTCCTATCCATGGTGGGAGGTTGTACCAGACCCCTAAGGTCCTTTCAATCTCTGAAAGTGGAAGTTAGGAGTAACCTGTAGGCCACCCCACTCTCCTACTCTAATGCATGTTTTTGGAGAGAAGGTTGAGGGGATAAATATAGAGTTAGATTCCAGGGGCCCATCCCTAGCTCAGAAACTGCTGCAGGCAAGACAGGTCATGTTTCTATTGCTGTTTCCACACCTGACTTAACACAAGCCCCAGGAAGACAATAATACATCATCTTTTTTTTTCTCAGCCAGGGACAGATGAAGTCTATAAAGTTCAATGAAAAGCCAGTGTGACCCTCGTTTTTCTCCACCCAATGTACTCCCCAAGTCTCTGGGATTTTGACTCAATTACAATGTAATTTAGGGTCAGGTGAAGGAAAGAACAGGACTGTTGCTTGTTGTGAAATTGGAATAGAGTTGTTTTCTGCCATATTAGCAATCGTGGACAGTTAGGTCACTTTGGCTTTAACATATCTTCCTCCTGGACTTGACTTGTTAGTGGAATTGGCTCTGTTGTGGCAGCAACAGTTGTGGCAGGTGTGGGAGAATCACAGCTGCCGACCATCCAGTGGGTACAGCAGAGACTGAGGCTGGAATAATGAAGCCCGTGCTGAACAGCTGTGGGCACAGCAGATGTTCTTAAGACGGACAAGAAGGAAGAAGGCAAGATATGATAGGGAAGTTACTAAAAATGAGTAAACCTTTACATAATAGAACTAACAACATTTCCTCCTTCAGAACACATGTAATTTGCTCTCTTTTCTAGCTAAGGTACTTGAGAGGTCATATCCATTATTGTACAAAGCCATTTCCTTAACAAATTAGATGGAAGATGACATATCTCACAGTTTGGCTCAAGATCACTCAACCCAGCATTACAAACATTTTTTTTCTTTTTTCTGAGCATAATGATTTCCTGTGGAGATACCATAAGGAACAGCTGTCAAAACTAGCTCAGCCTGCACTCAGGCTAAATAGGGTTTGCTCTGGGTTGGGTGTTACTGGTGTTCTTCAATGTGATTTAAAATAAAATAATTTCACTTGAGCCTGGATTTTCATGTCTATCATAAAAATGCATTTTGGTTCACATGGTTTAGTATTTGGAAAGTTGGACCGAGACCTTAGAAGACCTAGCAGATATTGACCCCATGTTCTGTCTTTATCAGTAAAAGTCTTCATAGAAAGATACTGGTGAGCACATAGAACATTTAAGATTATCTAGTGTGTTCCCAGAATGTAAGCAGGGGGTACAGAGAAGGAAACATAGTAGGACAATAAGTATGGTGTTAGTAAATTGAATAAATGTGAAGACTGGTAAACTTTTTTATAGGATCTGTCTCAAGAACACTGGTGGAAACCAAACCTAAGAAAAACCAATCAGTAGCAAATGGATAAATAATATCAGTGTTGTAAACATCCTCTACCCAATTATACGGTTAGTAAAAACCACTCTATTGGGTGAACTTAGAAGGAAACAGAGACATTCTGTCCTTTTAGTGCAGAACCCTATGGAAGTGCCCAGAAGGCTGGTTCATACGGAAAGTTGGCTCCCTCTTTAGCTGATACCTCCAGGATCAGCTCTTGATAGTCTTCACTGCTAACTTCTTTCTCACGTCTCCCACCTCTAACACGATCAGCCTGCTTTACTCACACAACCAGGTGCCACGGAACAGGGCAAAAGCAGCTGCCGAGAGGGTTATCTCTGGAAAGTAGAACTGGTAGCACACTTGCATAAAGGCAAAAGAATGATACTTTTTTAATGAAAGCTATGCATACCCTGTAGAATGCTTTCTTCCTTCTATGCATTGAGAATTTTTAAACATGGAATTTTCAGAATCATGTATAGCAAATAAAGTTGCTTGAACTTCGACGGAGATTCTCAGACAGGACAGATACATTATGGTGGACTCACAGGGGGGAAATGGTTTATTTCACTCCTTCTAATGGCGCAGTGACCCTGTCCTCTGTATGGTGGATGCTTTCCTGAGATCCAAGACATTGCCTCTGACAGCTTAACAAGATGCATTATAACAAACATTAGGAGAAAAATGACCCTTATTTACTTAAAGAAAATAAGTTTGGAGACTGCTCTGTTGTCATCTCTCCTCTAAAACAAAAGTTAGTCTTAAGCTTTTTTTTTTTTTTTCTTTTGAATTTAGAGGCATTTGGAAGTGTGAACTCAGAAACATTTTCGGGAAACCCAGACTGGACTTAAAGGATACACTACCACTTCTAATGCTATTACATGTGACCTTGTGAACATCTACCGGCTTTTCATATTACTAGGCCTAAAGTGTCCCAAATCCACTGTCTTTCCAGAGATGAAGGCCTCGTCGGATGCTGTGGTCCTGCGAAAGAACACGTAAGAGCGGTCTGGTCATGGTTGGCTTGTCACCTAAATTAGTATTCACGAGGGTCCCTCTGACAAATGGAGTTATTATCCACAGATGCTGTAAACATAAATCAAGAGGATATCATCAATAATGTTGTATTCTCTTTGTCCTCATTGTGTTTACAGATCTCGCTTTGAACAGCGCATAAACACTTAGAGCATATTGTGGGAAATATGCCACTCATCTTATTAGCTTTCTCTGGCTCCAAGCTCTGACGCTGCTCATCCCCTGACAGTGTTTGCCAACAACAAAAGAAGCCTATTGATCACATTCTTCTCCCTTTGGCAGCCTTTCTGCCCACGATTACCTTGCATCACTTGCCTTAAGTCAAATGTCACCAAACAACTTACAAGGGATGTATCTATCGAGTAGAGCAAAATGTATTACTACGAGCTTAATTGCAGGAAAATCCTTGGGTATTATGAATTGTTTACGATTTAAAATTTTATTTCTTGGCGCTAATGAACAGTCACAATCAAAGCTGACTTTGTAAGCTCCAAATCCATAAAATTGTACTCATTTGCAATTTGTTTTCTGAACAGTTTGCAGAGGCCCAAATATCTTGGAAGCTGACCCATCAATCATTCTCAGAGTCACTCTACGTATGAACAGTTTTCTCTGCTGGCATTTTCTTTCCATAACAGAGTATCTCTATTGACATTCCCTGGTAATTTTTCATCTGTAGCATGGCCTTCATTTGTCTTTTCACTTTGATTCTAGATAGATCCTCTGAAAGGATACATTATTTTGTGTTTCAATTGAAAAGAACACTTCAAAATTTAGAATTTAGGGACATTACTGGGATACACAGACTCTGTGTGAAAAATAAAAAAGCTTTTGGGGGATTGTTTTCTGGGGTGGGGGAGGGGAATAATGGCTGTGGTGGAGAGCCATACAGAACCAGTGTTCCCATGTAAAGACATCATTTGCTAAGCGCTCTTCTGGACAATTTATAGGCTCTACCCTGTGACTATGTAAGGTATGGGTTAGACTCTCCAGGGGAACTGTCTGCCTTGATCTAACAGGAGCAGTGTCACCTCACTGAAGCTTATCCTGTGCTTTGGCTGCTACGTGTGTACCTTCAAGCCCATATCCACCAACATGTATCATAAGGATGCAGGAACTTAGCCAGTTTTACCCATTTAACTGATCCTTGTTTTTGTCCTTGGGTAAATCTTGAATCTTCAATGGTTCTAGCTTCTCTACTTTGGCTGACTTGGCCCTGCTACCTAGCTTGGTGTTCCATCCAAGTGTCTGCCATGTGAATTTCCTGAGTGCCTTTTCTGCCTTTTCTGCCAGTCCCTGCCCTCTCACACTCACAACCTCTTCTTAATCTTATCTGCAGGACCTAATACATTGTATGTGCTCAGCCAACTGATGGAATCCACTGAACAACTTTATCCCGCAGCCACCCACTCCCCATGTAATGGTGTCTCTTAGTAAAAGGGGCCTAATAGTATCAGATCAAGAGATTTGCAAGCATGGATTTTGAGAACAGGAATTGAAGAGCCTGTACTCCCATGTACCATGTTTAACTAACAAGTCTAAGTCACCTCCAAGTCACCAACAGGGCTGAAATGGAAAGCACATAAGAAATTACTGCACAACCTACTGAACGCAAATGGGATAAAACACATCATTAATTAAGGATTAATTAATCCTTAATTCTCCTGGAAGTTTCTGAGGCTCTGAGTTTCAAACACAAAATGAGTGCATCAGTGCCTTCAAGAAAAGTAATATTTTCTAAGTCTCTATGTCATTCATTAAGTGTGTATCATGTTATTGTCTATTTTCCTTCATTTTCTCCTATTCACTGCTTGTATTTTGCCTTTGTTTCTTTAAACATGTAAAGCAACTTCCCACTCATTTCTTATGGAACTATCTCATTTGAGTTCTTTCTCTTCCAAGAAGTCCTTTCTAAACTACTAAATGCCATCCAGTTTGAACGTCAGGTATTTTTTGACTGGTCCGTACCTGAAATGCCTGGACTAGACTGCTGAACCACCCCATTTGCATACACTTTACCCACCAAGACCTGTGTCTATATGACCCATCGATTGAATGATTCAATAATTTACTTATTCATTCAGAAAATAAGCATGAACCAGTATGTATACCTGGAATTTTTCAGTCAGCAACAACAAATAATCAAGAATTGCATAATCCCTAGTATTATCTTGGATGTTTTCTTTTTGCTTTATAAACATTAATGAGTTAAGTATCCAGGGTTTTAGACCCTGAGGATGGAATAGGATCAAGAGTCTAGCTCCAACTGTGAAAATAATGTACACTCCACTGGCCCCTGCAAAAATCACTCCTTCATCTACCTCTTTTATTTTCCTAAGGATATTTGGTGAATAATTAAAATAATTGCAGAGAGATATGTTGAAAGGCTCTTTGTAAATCCAGGGTATTATTGTCACTATAATTAGGCCATGCATGATGTATAGAAATCTTGATTAGAGTGGTGCTTTTTCAAAAGCTAATTAGCTTGCACAACAGTATGTTTCCTGGATGTGTTTTAGAGCATCGTTTTATATTTTCTTTACACTCCTGTCCCCAGAGCAAATGAACTGAAGTGTCCTCAAAGGAAGACGCAGAACCCTGAAGGGTGAAGGCTGCTGAGTAGACTGATAAGGGGACATTTCCCTGAGCTGAGGCAAACAGGTGACGAGACCACCTGGAAGCTGTCAGCTGTCCTGTGATTATGTCAGAGGCAAAGAACCACCATGGCTTCATCTGTAGAGTGACTTTGGGAATCCTCCCTGTCAACAAGCCCTTCTCATCATGTTCAAATGCCTTGAAGCCTCTCCTGACCTTTCAAAGACTCTGTGCCACACAGCATTTATTTGATTTATTTTATTAATATGTATTTAATGTGTGTGTGCCCTCTATTCAACCAGGATCTCATCATCCAATATCTATGCCCAGTTTTTAAAAAAAGGAATAGGACACTCTCTCCTTTGTTCTTTAAGTCCTCATTCCTTAAACTTCCTGGGTCTCAGAATCCTATGTGTTCACTGACTCTGCCCACCAATAAAACACCCACACACACGGATTTTTCATGAAGTCTCAGGAAAGTTATGAAGCCACCTGACTACGAAAAGCACATGCACTTGCTCCAGAAAAATCCTTGCATGCATTCTTCTCACCTTCCCCAAAATGACCTTGAGGTTTTTGGCATAAGTTGACCAACTGAAGGCAGCTACAGTCCTGTATTTGAGTTTTGGCACAGTGCAACAAAACCTGGTTGCTTCTGAGGCCCTTAGAAAAGTGATGGCATTGTCTTGGAGTTGAGATATTTACTTCTACAAATCACAAGGAAGGACACATGGGCTGCTCCAGCCTCTAGGGGCTGGACTCGTACCTGGAGAAAAATGGGGGTAGGGAAAAAGTCTTGGACTCATTCCTCAGTTGAAATCATTGCTAAGGAAGTTCTCTTTGGTGGTTTGGATTTATGTTTCACTATTACCACCAGCAATGCATTCATCATAGACTTCTCTACTACAAATATGGATGCCTCTCAATTGATATTAAAGGAGAAGGATAATATCAGAATCACTCCGGAGGCTTTTATTAAAGTACACACAGCCCACTTTGCTCTTCGATGAGACGGGGACATTCAAAGAATGGGGGCTGCTGTATTGAAAACAAATTATTTTTCCAGAGCTAAGGAATCCTATGCTACTTCTCCAAATAGATGGGCATTGATAACTAACATAATTCCATATACTTACAAAGAAATTTACTGAAAACTTTATATATGCAAGGCATTATTTTAAGCTCTTTATTTGATCATCATGCTTGCTATCACAACAATTCTATGACCTAGATATACTTATTGTCTGTAAATTTCAAATGAGGGGATAAAAGATCAAAGTTCTCATAGTACATGGAAAACTCAGATCATCTGACTCCATACAGCATGTTTGGATCGCCCTACCACTTGGTCCCTTGGGTGACTGTGACATCTACACCCCCATCCTCAGCCAGGTAGGAACTACTATGAGTGGACTCCAGCTGGGGAGGCAGCAAAGCATCCGTCCCTCCCCAAGAAGCAGCACCATCTTCTGAATCCCCCAATTATCTCTCACCATCCCTGCCCCTTCTGCCTCTTCCTCCAACTCTGACCATGATTAGAAAACACAGATCCTCATTAAGATCTATCCCTCCATCCTATTGGCACAAATTAAAACTAGCAGTGGCCCATGCAGTGAACTCAGTGGGATTCCAGTTAATCATTTTTGTAAATTGAAAAATAGACATTTTCTTCATAAGCACCATCTGTACCTTCAGGACGTGCTTATTAACACTTTCTCTCCTGGGCCGTGTTTTCCACTGAAAATAATCAGATGCAAAGGTTACAGAATGTCCCATCTATCTGGCCTCTGAGATTTATCTCAAGGGCTGCAGGCAGCCAGCGGCTTATCTGGCCATTACAGCAAAGTAGTAAATTCTGTAAAACATGTGCTACTTCTTCTATATTATAGATGAGACTACAGAGATCAGAGACTTGGAAGTTATACGCCCATTCACTGAGCAAAAGTTTTCAATGTTCACTATGTAACAAGCATTATTTTAAGTTCTTCAGATTTGGAAGTGAGCAAAGCCATGAAAATTGAGTCAATTCTACACCCTCCTAGGGATTTAGCCTCTAGGCAATGCAGCAGCGAACCTTAGTGAGCACAAGGATCACCTGGAGGCCCGAATCCCCGCCCAGCAGCTTTGCCTTGGCTGAGTCCCAACTACTCAGTCACCAGCCTCTACCGTGTCTTCCAAACAGGAGCAAAAGCAATTGGTTGGAATTGAAATTGGTGATTCAGTAAACCTTTTCCTGAGATACACTGTGTGGAGGGCATAATGCTAAAAATTGTGATAATAATGATGATTTCTTTTTTATTTTTGGAGCAGCTACCACATACCAGGCACACAATAGGTGTTTCACATTCACCATCTCATTGAATGCTAATAATATTCCTATAATATAATCAGCATAATTTTATAGATGAGGAAAATGAAATTTAAGAATGGTAAGTCCTGAGTCCAAGATCACAGAGTAAAATGCACCACAACCAGGGTCAAACTCAAGGCTGTCAGATTACAATGTCTCCTTGGATTTTTCTTGGTTGGGGCTTGCTACATGACCCTCAGGAACTCCTCATAGAGACAGTCATGTGGCTATTACCCTGCCCCATCGCCCAAGCCAGTGCTTGTTTCACTGGTGCTGGAGATGTACTCAAGGGGCTGCCCACTCCAAGAATAGGCAGATTCTGAGGGTCCGCTCTGCAGCCAGGACAGTGCTGCTTGCAGTGCTAAGGAATCCACTTCTCCAGAGTCAATCCTTAATCAAGGAGGCATAGAAGTCGATGGATGGGGACCTCAGGACCCTGCCCCTGGTGAGACAATCCCGAACTGCATTCTGCAGCATTCTTCAGAGAAAGACTCAGCCCTCAATAGTAACCTGCTCATTAACACACCCTTTATTGGTGTTTCACTCTTCCTTGTTACCTTTGCCCCTCCCTATTTATTTCTTAGACACATCCTCAATAAGGCGCCTGCACCCAAGTCCTTGCTGCAGCATCTGCTTTTGAGGGAATGCTGTCTAAGATGGGGTGGGGTGGGTGGACACAGATACTCTCACATCTGTCAGAATGGCTGTCATCAAAAATGAACAAACAACAAATGCTGGTGAGGATGTGGAGAAAAAGGACGTCACATGCACTGTTGGTGGGAATGCAGATTGGTGCAGCCATTGTGGAAAACGGTATGGAGTTTCTTCAAAAATTGAAAATGGAATTCCCTATGACCCAGTGATGCCACTCTTGGGTATAAATCTAAAGAAAGCCAAACCACTAATTTGAAAGAATTTGTGCACCTCTATGTTCATGATGATGTTATTTATAATATGGAAGCAACCCAGGTGTCCATCAACAGATGAGAGGCTAAGAAAGCTGTGGTACATTTACACAACGGAATACTACTTAGTCATAAAAAAGAAGGGGATCTTACTATTTGTGACAACATAGATGGGCTTAGCGGGTATTATACAAAGTGAAATTAGTCAGTCAGAGAAAGATAACATGATTTCACAGAGAAAGATAACATGATTTCACTTACATGTGAAATCTAAAGAACAAATTAAATGAAATAGAAACTGACTCATAGATACAGAGAACAGACTGACAGCTGTTAGAGGGGAGGAGAGTGAGGAATTGCGTGAAAAAGTGAAGAGATTAAGAAGTACAAATTGGCAGTTACAAAATAATCACGGGAATGTAATGAATAGCATAGGAAATATAGCCAATAATATTGTAATAATTATGTATGGTGCCAGGTGGGTACGGGGAATATTGGGGAGGACACTTTATAAAGTATACAATTGTCCAACTGCTATCCTGTACCAATACAGGTGCTGTACACCTGAAACCAATACAGAATAACATTAGATGTAAAAATATAATAAAGAAAAGAAAGAGAAAAAGAGAGGGTGAGAGAGATCCCTGATTAAGGACACTGCCATTTCTTCTAGAAAAAGATTAGTAGAAAATTCCTTGTAACTAACACATATTAAATTTCTTTCCTTATATCCTTAGTACATACTGATGCTGGCTGATTAAACAGCCCCACGTCGATCTAGTTGCTGATGACATGGGACCCAGGGCTGTCAGCAGCCAGTGAAAGAAGCGTCAGATCAGGGCCGGCCCAGGAGGTTTACAGTCTGCAGGGAGAAAAGGGTGACTCTCGTGCTACAATCAGAGAATAAAAGAAGGCAGTGTGTAATCAGGAGCTGGCTTGAGACAGCTGCTCTGGTGTTTAGGATCTTAGAGACAGTGGGGAGGGGCTGAGGTGCTGGGGACAGGGGTTCCAGGGTCCTGTGATTTACAAGATGTAAATTGCCTCTGCTCTTCAGTTCCATCATCTCTAGTCACAGCAGGCTAAACTCAGCACAGAAGCCTAGGACCCTGAGAGAAGATTAACGAAGCACTCCACGGAAGAGTTTCAAGTATGCTGGGGGCTCAGACCCCCCTTCCACAGGAGTGGCTGAAGTACTGGGACGGGCAGGAGGCACTCCCTCCAGGCAGCCTTAAGGGGCAGGCTCACACACCCCATACACAGACGTGGGAGCTGTGTGCTGAGCTGCAGGAAAGCAGGTAAATCCCCCACTTTGGTTATTCCAGATTTTTAGTTGAGTTGCATGGGATGTAAATTCGGTCTCTGACAAAGGCCTGGAAGTGGGATTTATACTGAAAGCACAGCAATAAACAAACAGGGAGACTCCCGTGTGATTTCAGTCCCGTGGGCCATGAACTGACTGTGATTCTGGCTCTCTGGACAAAAGGGCTGGGAGGTGCCCTCTCTCCAGGCCTGAGTCTGATGTGTGACGTTGTCAGGTTAGTTCTGACCCAGAGTTCATCAAGTAATCTCTAGTAAGACTCAAGTTCGAAGTGAACGTTTCAAATTATTCCTCTAATCCTTACAATAAGCTCTTCAAATAATACTATGTCCATTTCCTGAATGAGGAAACATGTGTCCGGAATGGTCGCACAGCTGAGGAGAGCTAGGCAACATCCCAGGTGGGTCTGACCCCACAGTCCTTGTTTCTAACCACCCTTCTATTCGTATTTGGCAAGTAAAGAACATTGGACATTTGTGCACATACATCTTTGTGTGCGTGTGTGTGTTGCATGTAACATACATTCTACATGCATACGTATTCGTGTGATTATCTAACTAATACACTTGGCTTATAAGTAGGTCCAGTTTTCCAATTAGTGAACCAGCAAACTTTTGCTTCTCAAGTGCCTTGTCCAATGCATGAGACATGATTGGCCTGCTCTACGTCTGAGAAGTGACTGAATGAAAGATTAAAATTATGCTACCCTTTCCTTTAAAAGCCTTTCTGTTTTTACTAACCAAATGCTGTGCTTTTATACAAAGCAATATTATCCATGAGCAAATGCGTTTAAGCTTCTGCTGTGTTTTTTTTGTTTTTTGTTTTTTGGGTTTGTTTGTTGTTTTTTTGAGACTGGCAGTGTAGCTCAGGCAACATTCCCATGCAGTTACTGAACAAGTAAAAGGGGATAATGTTTCATAAAAGGAATGAGGCTTTATTTGTGGGTTCACTGAATTTTCTTTTTTTGTTGCAGACATCATCTTTTATAAGAATGGTCATTTGTTTTGGATTACCTTTTTTTGGAAAGCAATTGCACATAGATTTTTTTCACAGCAGTTACATAAAGCCGGCCAGGACATTATAATGCCCACTTATAGGAGAGTAAACGGAGAGTCAAAAAATTCACAATTCTTCTGAGCACTATTCAGCCAATAATGGAGTCAGAACTTCAAAATGTGCGTGTGGGTGCGCATGCATGCCAGTCACAAAACGCAGCTGTGGAGCACTCACAAGGTAGCAATGTGTAGAGGCACATGAATTATGGGCTTTGCACTCAAATTAAGGATAAAATATGTGAACAACTATTTTCCAAAGCCATGGGTATCATAACAGAAATGTAAATAAAGTATGGTAAGAGCAAGTGTCTGGGAGAGAGGAGCTCTGCCGAGGGCGGGGAATCAGAGAAATCTCCTCGGAGCTATTTCTGGCGCCCTGGTGAACAAGAGGGTTGGGACGGGCAGAGCGCTTGGGGAGGCGCAAGTCTCTGCCAAGCGGTCCCGTGAGGACAGTGAGGAGGTGCGGAGGCCGTGAGCACCGCAGCCCGGCTGGAGTCCTGCCAAGTAGAGGGTGGAAAAGGGAAGAGGCATCTCCGTCCTGTCAGTAGCATCCCACAAGGCAGGCCAAAGAGTTGTGGACCTCATGTTACCGACCTTGAAGACGGGATCCCAGTTTGCAAGTGGAATGTAAACGATCATTTCTTTGAGAGGAGTAGAGAAGGAACCGGTTGATAGGGATGTCCTGGGGGACTGAGAAAGCTCGCCTCCTCTGTGAAGCCTCCCTTGATGCCCCCAGGTGAGGGTAGCAGCTTTTCCTCTGGGGCCATCAGTCCCTGCCCACGTGCCTCTAACGACGCTCAGTACAAGGTGATTCCAGCTGCCTGTATCTGCCTCTGCCTCTATATATCTCCCCTCTCTCTCCGCCCCCCCCCCAACCCAGCCACAAATCAGCCTGAACAACTGGAGACAATGACTGCCATTCTGTACTCAGTTAATGTTTATATCCAAGCACTGGGCGTCTTGATTGGCTCACAGTAGGGGCTCAAGTGAAGGTCTGTTGAGCCTCACTGAGTGGAATCCGTAGAAAAGAAGACAGGACAGCTATGGAAATATTGACCACTTTCAGGTAGAATGAAAGGAGTCAAGGAGTTTCATGTCTGATGATCACTCTTTTCTCAGTGTGATAGTAAGAAACTCATCTGTTGTGAGGAAGAGAAGCATAAATTAGGTTGATTTCTTAGAGAAATCGGTAAACCTTTGGCCTAGGAGGATGCAAAAAAATCTGAAGTGAAATGGTGGGGGCTTGATGGAGTGGGGAAGGACTTTAAAATTTGACTACATGTCTAGATGGAAATAGAACGCTTTGCTGTAGAATAGAACGTTAAGTGTCATTATATGACTTCCTTCCACAGGGAGAAAAGGGGGGCAGATGGTTTGATGAACTCAGGTTGGGAATCTACCAGGTGCTTGGATGTAAGTGGTCAGAAGAACTGAGAATGCTGGAGAAAGGGAAATCTCATAGGTGAACAGGGCAGAAAGGCAAGAGAATGTGACATGAGATGGTCCACTGAGAAATTTTAAGGAATCGACTATTTAAAAATGAGGGTAAAAACCAATTCTGTACATGAAGTAGAAAGACTTTTAAGAACATTGTAAAAGCAGATGCACGAGAACAAAATTGACCTTGGTTTTAATTCTAGTTCCATTACACATATTAGCTGTGACCTAGCTTGAATTTACTAACCATTCAGGAACTTAATTTCCACTCTAAGAAACAGGTGTCATTGCATGGTTTAGGAACTGAGTGTTATGCTGCATTTCCAGCCAGGGGCTCAGAACCAAACTACCCCACAAACTAATTTCAGGTAACCACCAGAGGTTGGGATCAGCCACCTCCAGGCAAGAAGTGCCACCAGTTGAACTGACAGGCACCAGCAACCCCAGCAGCCAGCATTGCTGGAAGGAAGGGTATCCAAATATCAGTAAGGAGACTATCTCCCTGCATATGTATCAGACCCTCTTTCTCCACCCTTCTCCAGCCTGAAATGGTGATTCTGTGCATTACAACAGCAGTATACCCTCTAGCTTCTGTTTGGTTTCAGCTGTGGTGAGACATCAGCAGGAAACTGAAGGGCAGAGAACAGAGAGGTCAAGGCACTTACCTCCTGGCTGGCTTCCTCTCAGGTCACCATTCACCTGAGGCAGCATTTTTTAGACCAGAGCTATTGGCAGTTAAATACCTCATAGTCACAACTCTCTCCTCTTTTTTTAAAATTTTATTTTTAACATTTATGCTATTACAGTGGTTTCTGCTTTTTCTCTCTTCCCCTGCCTCTCTTTATACACGTCCCTGCTGGATAAGGAGAACATAATGAAGAATATTTCATCTTTCTTTTTTGATCAGTCGGTTATCTTACGTATTCTGAACATCCTCATTCTGAGCATCATTTCTCACTGCTCAAGGCACAAAAGCTGTAGAAGTTTTCATAGAAGGTTAGCAGACATGTTTTATCAGGTGTTTCAGTGTGGGTGGGCTGTGTGTGTGTTTATTGTTGTGCTGCATCCTGTTGAACTAAATCATTAATTTTTACCGAGACTTTCTCTCCATCATAAGATGGAAATGCAGCTAAAAACAAAAATCAAACCACTGAACCCAACATGTCTCCATAAATCCTGGCTAATTTAAGTTGCCGAAAATACACATGTTGAGAAAGCAAAATAAAGCCTTTCCCACGGAAGTTCCGCCTGAAAACACTACAGGATTTACAAACAGTGCCTGGAATAAAGCAGTCTACGGGACCTGGAGACTACCAAGCATTAAGTTTTTCTTGACTCTAAGAGATATTTTAGGGAAGATGAAAAATCCCCCAACTTTCGAGCTGCTGCTGATGCAATTATGGGGAACTCGCACGCAATCAGTGAAGCAAACGCAGCCAGCTCTGCCTGCCGCCGCCTTTGTTCATGGTGCACCTGGGGAAAGTGGACCCAGCAAGCCCTTCTCAGCTCACGTCGCTGTGGCTGTAATTTGTGGTGCTGGGAGGCACATAGAAAAGCTAAAAATAAAATCCATCACCACTGAGTGTTCTTGCTTATTGGCATTCACTCAGGTTAGCATCTCACTGCTCTCTACTTGTTCAAGATGACGACGCCAGAGCAATCTTTAATTAGTTATTAATAAAAAGTATTTTTAAACCTTCATCATACATATTAAATATTCATCAGCTTTCCACAGAGTCAGGCTCCTCCCTGAGAGTAGGCAGGAACTCTGGTAGATTTTGTTCAACTTTTATTTTGAGAGGATAGAAATTATGTTTATTTTTATTATAACCATCTGATGAGGATATATTTCAAGTTATGAAACAAATTTATGTGGAAACAGGTGGCCTTAGATAATTTGTAAGCACTTACATCTACCCCTACCCAACCACATGCAAATCACGTGAGCGAATGAGACATGGATTCCAAAATAAACGATTATACCAGTGTTATTAACAAACTAGAAAGTTCCAGGACCTTTTGTGAGACAGAGAGATGACAAGCAGAACTGAATCTCTCTCAAAGCAAATGGGGAGGAGAGGCCAGGCAGGGTACACAGAGAAGACAGCTGCAGAGGCAGGGACATTCTGGGAAAGTTCAAGTTCACACTTCCTGCAGTCAGGGGGAGGCAGGGGAACCTGGGGCCTTACACAGCTTCTCTGGAACATGATTTGGAGAGCCCTGTAGAACAGCTAAGTCAGCTGGTGCATCTGGTTGGAGGCAGCAGCAAGAAGCCCAGGGAGTTTTCATCCTCACCAAGGAAAGGGGAGTGGGGCGGCAGGAGCAGGAAGTTGCCCCGAGGGACTTCTAACCCTCTAATCCCCCGAGAGATGTCAACAAGCCCAGTAGTTGGAAAATCAGTATTCTCCACCTCTGACAAGTCCCACCTTCCCACAGAATTACCAAAGGCAGACCAGGTTGAATAAATTCACCACCAACTCTATGCCCTTCGAGCATCATGTAAACACAGGTGAGAAAACATCCAAGCTTGACAGTTACATGACAGATATTGTCTCGAAACTTCACTAGCAGTTCTAATGCCCAAAGAAGCTAGTAGAGCAAAGAGAAGATGTCTTTCCCATCTTATGGGAGTAATTATTTTATTTTTGAAAAGACGTTTAGAAAATTTTTTTCCATTTCAATAGCAAAAAAGTATGCATCCCTGAGCCTCCAAGTTGACATATACTAAAACAGCATCAAATCCCATTTAAATGGAGGTAATTGCTTCAATAGTTCATATTCATCATTATTATGTAATATAATAATGTGTCTTCCTTGTATTTGTACTCTGTAATTTGGCTGGTTACTTCTTCTCCATAAGCTCTTTTGTAGATCCTAGGAGTAACTGTGCAGGTAAGAATGCTCGCAAACAAAACATTTGTCCCCAAGATTAGGAAAGTTAACCTTTAATTTTAAGGTAGGGTCAGTTTTAAAAGGACAAAATGAATCAATAGAAATCATATAGATGAAGTCACACTTTCAAACAATATCTTCATTATATGTGGGCATCCGGCACCGCTGCCTTGGATTGTGCCACGTGGACTATTCTACGTCAAGCACATGGGACAATGCAAAGCCACTTGACACCTGGGAACTGTTAATGGCAATCTGCTGCTCAGGAAGTACACAAAATTCCCCTTCAAAACAATGTTTCTCAGCTAAGTTTCGAGAACACCTGACACTCAGACAAATATATGTGGGGGTATACTGGGTGCACCCATCACAGTCAGAGTTCCAGTGCTCAGGCTGAGAGGAAAATGTGCATGGACATGAGAAGTTGGTTCCCAGGGCAAAACAGCCGAGAGATTCTCCTGGGCTGTCAAGTTCTGCATAACAGGAAAAGCAGATGAAAAGTCACAATGGAATTAAGACACCACGGAGAAAAGACCCAGAAAGTCCAGCTAGATAAAACATGGGATAGAATAGAAAAACATTAATAAGTAATTGGAAAAAATGATGCAAACCCTCTAATTCATAAGTCAAGCCAGATTTTAAAAAAATATATGTATTGAGACAGGGTAGGCGATGGGTAGAGGTAGAAGAGGATATAAGGGGGAAAATGGTAATGGAAAAAAAACATTTTTGATCAAAAAAAGTAAAGTACTGAAAAAATTATAAGTAGATAATTTGACATCCAAAACTGTTTAGAGAGATATGTGCCAAGCAGACAATAAAGGGGGAAAGATGCTATGATAGAGTTAAAATAAGATTAAGTGGGTAAAAAGGCTGCAAACTAGAAAAAGTGAAACACACAAATTGATCCACCCACAAGGCTATCATACTTTAAAATATTTTCCACATGACTACAGAGCTCTGAAATATTTTTTAAAAAGCGTATAAAAATACAAGGAAAAATTGAAAAATCTATAACTGTTGCCAGACTACTTCATGTCATCTCTCCGTATTGGGCAAAACAGATAGATAGAAGTAAGTAAGGGTATCAAGGATTAAATAAAACAATAGCCTTGTAAATCAAAAGTCCTACCATGCAAAAATAAACCACCACCCTCTGCAAATAGAAAGAATACAAACATTCCTGCAAAAGCACACGAAGTATATACTCATATATGATGGCTCAAAAAAGAGCTCAGTAATTTACCACAATATTCTTAACTACAATACTGCAGAAATAGACATTAAACGTAAGTCAGACTACCTACAGACTGGTTAACTTGAAAAGTTTCACACTTTATTTATTTATTTGTTTGTTTGTGTAGCTTAAACAACACAAATGTACTTTCCCTGGTTCTGGAGGCTGCAAGTCTGAGATCAGGGTGCCAGTGTGATGGTTGGGTCCTTGAGGAGGGCCCTCTTCCTGCTTATGGCCTCACTTGATGAGGAGAGACACATCTCTCTCCTATCTCTCCTTATAGGGACTCTAATGTCATCCATGAGGGTTCCACCCTTGAAACTTTATGAATTCCCACCTCCAAAGACCATCACATTGGGGTTAGGGCTTCCACACATGAAGTGGTGGGGTTGGTACATAAACATTCAGTGCATGGCAATAATCTAATACCCTCATTTGTCAATAGAAGACCCTCTGAAGTTTCTAATTTATTTATTCTTCTTTATTTATTTATCTCCTTTCATTCTCATTCTGCATTTTTTTTCTTTCCTAGTAGTCATTCATTCTAAAGTGTTTAGAGTGTATTCTTTCACACTAGGTGTCCTTGTAAAACATGTAGTACTATTTTTCATGCATACGATAACACTATGATACTTGACTTTGAATTTCACTGTCAACACATGCTGTTTTTATGGTCTATTATGTTGGTATGCTTCTATCTATTCCTTTGCCTCTCATTGCTCAATAGTGTATTATAGTGAACACTCACTATTAGTAGCAATTACCTATTGCCTTCTAATTCCTTTTAGCAGGAGCAATATTATAGTGAATACTCTGGTATGTCAACACATGCAAAAATTTCCTTGAAATAAATACCTATGAGGGACATTGGTGGGTCACATTTTATTCTTATTTACAATTTGACTCTTCAGAATGACTGCACCAGTCGACAGCCCCACAACATGGACCTTTACGCTGACAAAACGTTTGAGGAAAGCATCTGATCTTATGCATCTTTCTGCTCTGATTTTCTCAGCACCTGTCATATAGTCCTAGCTCAATACATTTTGGTTTATTTTTCAATTATAGTTTACATTCAATATCCTTTTTCATTAGTTTCAGGTGTACAGCATAGTGGTTAGACTATCATATACTTTACGAAGTGTTCCCCCTGACATTTCCAGTACTTACCTGGCACCATATATAGTTATAATATTGACTATATTCCCTATGCTGTACTCTACCTTCCTGTGACTTTTGTAACTACTAATTTGTACTTCTTAATCTCTTCATTTTTTTCACCTAGTCCCCCAAACCCCCTTCCCTCTAGCTACCATCAGACTGTTTTCCATATCTATGAGTCCATTTCTTTTTTGTTAGCTCATTTATTCTGTTCTTTAGATTCCGCATATAAGTGAAATCTTACGGTATTTGTCTCTGCCTGACTGGCTTATTTCACTTAGCATAATACTCTCTATGACTATCCATGCTGTTAGAAATGGTGAGGTTTAAATTTTTTAATGGTCAAGTAATACTCCTTTATATATATGTACCCAGCTTTTTTATGTACTTGCAGAGTGGTGGGCAACTGAGCTGCTTCCATTTAGATCTTGGTTGTTATTAATAACACTGCAATAAACATAGGGGTGCATATGTTCTTTTGAATTAGTGTTTTGTGTTTCTTCAGATAAATACTCAGAAGTGGAATCACTGGGTCATAAGGCAGTTCCATTTTTAATTTACTGAGGAACCTCCATGCTGCTTTCCATGAGGCTGGACCAGTCTGCATTCCTAACAGTGCAAAAATGTTCCCTTTTCTCCACATCCTCTCCAGTACTTTTTGTTTGCTGGTTCATTGATGATAGTTGTTCATTATTTGATCTCACAATACTACTTCTAGAAAACTAGCCCAAAGCAATACTCACACATGCACAAATATTATATAGTTTAGAATGCTCTTTGTAGCACTACTTGTACTAGTAAATTATAGGAAGCAAAAGAAGTGTGTATCAACAGAGAAAGAGTTACGTAAGCGGTATTTCACCTATTCTGTGAGATATGGGGCAGATTTTGTTCTATTTTATTTTAATTTTTATTTATTTAGTAATAAAATATAACTCTATGTTCCTACATGAATGTTTATCCAAGACAGATTGTGTGTAAATTTATAATAATGCATATAAAGTGAACTTACTTTGCAAAGATGTGTACTCATGTATGTGTATAGCTATAGATATGTAGATACAAAGAGAAACTTAATGTGATGATATGATAGAAATCATTAAAGGCGTAGAAAAAAAGCAGGACAATGTAAAGTGGAATTTTAATTTCCATACTTCCTGGCATGGGTACTTTAAGGGGAGTTAGGGGCCACATTCATCTTTAATTCTGAGTGCTTAATTAGTGCTTGGATCTTAAACAGTAAAAATGTATCCACATATTATTTATCAATAAAAACAATAAAACTATTACACTATTGGGAATTTTTATAAAACATAAAATAATAAAAAAGTAAAGCAAAATTGTTCATAGTTATGCAAAATTCACCCGTAGCAAGCATAGTGTACATCATAGATTGTTCTGCTTCAAACTATCTGGGCCCAGCCCGATCTGTTCTGTTTGTGTGAAATCACTTCTAACTTTCAGGCCTGATGTCAGCCCTAAACAGTGACAACCAATATTCAGAATGATGACAATAATAGCCCACAGGAGCTCCAGGCAGAAGAGAAATTCCCAGTTTCTTCATTAAACTCTACTTAATAAAGTACAGAATTGAATTAAGACATTTCAAAAGATGTTTTCTATGAAAGTTGATACGTACAAAGTATAATATTAGTATCACCCTTGTCTCAAAAAAAAAAAACCTTCAAAAATACCATTTAATTCTTTCTACTTCTGCAGCAAACTTTTCCTTTCCTAAGCCTTCCACTTAATAAATGGCTCGGCCAATTCAATATTGATTCTTTTTCATTCGCTAATGAATCTTCGTTCCTTCACATTCCACATTCAATTCAACTTCCCTGGCTCCCTCCTTTGAAAATATGGTAAGAGTTTCCCCTTTCCTCTCCACCTGCACTGCACTCCGATCCCCGCCACCTGGGCTCCCTGCTCCCATGTCCCCCCACAGTCTTTCTTCATGAAGGACCCAGGGGTAGCCTTTAAAATGTAAATGTTGAAAATGTCAACCAAATCATTCACTCCTTGGTCAAAAATGCCTATGCTCAGAAAAATAAAGCTCCACATTCTTTGCCACGGTGGGTGATTAAGTCCCTGACCTGCGGTGCACGCTCACTCAGTCCACGCTAAACGGGTCATCCAGCTCTTCCTTTCCCGGCGGCTCACTTCTCCTTAGAGTCCCGGTTCTTACTGTTCCACTTAGGAAGACCAGTCCCCGCATCCCAACAGGGAGAGCCCCTGGGTCATCTGTTCAAGTGTCCCTTCCTCTGAGAGTACCCGGAGCATCCTGTCTACAGTGGCTCTCACACCAGCACCTGACCTCAGCCTACGTAGTTTCTTCACAGCACATCACTCACTGCCTGATGTGCGTGGTGCACGCACGCAGTGCCTGCCAGTTCCCCTGACCAAACGGCAGGCCCCATCACATCAGCAGTTTTGTCTGGTTCACTTCTCTGCCTCTTGCACCAAAAAGAGTGACAAGTGCATGCAATGTCATCCTGATGCTCAAAGAAAATATGCATTTTTGGAGGAGTTAAAAAAAACAGTAGATATTAGGGTACTATTTAAAAAGTTAATGGTTGAGCTTGGCCTATGGTAATGGTGGAAGAGACAAGGAGAGGCAGTCAAACAAAAGAGATATTTCAAGGTCAAGGCATCAGATTTGGCAACAGCCTGGATAGGGAGTATGAAGGCAGGGAAGGTGTCCAGAACTGGCGATAAAAACTGGACAGATCACTGCACCATTGACGGAGACAGAGAACACGGACACGTGCCCGAAGGAGGATGTGGGAAACTCATAGGCAGCCAGAGTTCCTGACAAGTTCAGTCCCGTACAGGCTGTTCGGGGGATTGACCTCGGCGACCAATTTCTGGTCCAGAGAGAAGGGTATGCTCTGTGGAGGCTCATGTTTCTGGGATCACCTCAAACATCCTGCTAGCAGGCTTAGTGTTGGGACTGGAATTCGGGTCTCCCTTTTCATCAATAGCCTGCTTTGCTGTAAGCTTTTATCTGGAGTGGACACTTCAGAGTGTTTAACTGAAATTGAATGAAAGGTGAGTCAGGCGTGACCTGGTTGCCGCCATCGCATCCAGGAAGCCATATGTTGTCGACCTAATTCAGGAGCTTTGTATTCTTTAATAGACATGTTTAAAGTCTCATGTTTACTCTGAAACTATACCTATGTTTATTTCTGACATCCTGCTTCACGCTTTCTAGGTGGGCTCGTTGTTTTGATTTTTGCTACTTTTCTCTTTCCTTTGGCTCTGCCTTTCACCACATGGGCTATCTTTACTTATTTTTTAAAAATCTTCTATGGGAATTTGGGGCACAGACAAACTTGTAATTTCCTAGTGACTGGTTTCAAATTTCAAAAACCTAGTGGGACCTCTATTTACATAATTTTCAAAATAAGGAATAAAATAATGGCTTCCTCTCTCCTCCTAGGGAGAATTAGGAGTTTGTGTGTGACATGTCATTTCTCCACTCACAGTGTCACATCTCACAATCCAGCCACTCAAGTGGGAACTACAGAAGGCATGTGGAGCCCTCCCTTCCCTTCTCTTCTTCATCAGTGTTTTCAACAAATCACCAAATTCTACGTATTCTCCCCCAAAATATTCCTCTCATCCATCCTGTTTTCCCCTGGAAACTACTTCCTTCTCATTATTTTGGGCCCTTGGTATGTCTCACCTGAACTTTAGCAACAGCCTTTCAACTAGTCACCTTGTCCACAAAACATGCTCTGAGGAGCAGCCGGAGTGTTTATGTTTTGTGACAATGTTTTTACCCTTCATAAAACACTTCCATTATGTCCTTTCAGGTCTGGAAAAAGTTCCCACCTGTAACACGGCATCCAGCATACAAAGTTCTCTTAACTCTCATTTGCCCACTTTCCTGGCCCTGAACTTCTTCAGCCTCTACTTTGAACTGCTTCAACTCAAAAGCAAGAAACTAGGTATATTTTCCCATTATAATGTTACTTCCTGTCTATTATCTTTTGCTCTTATTGGCCTGCAACCATGAATAAATATGTTTTCCATCTCCTCGTGTCTAGCACTAGATGCAAGGTGCTTAGATCACAAATGCTTAGACACAATTACTATCTTACATTTTATGTTCCCTTAGAAAACTGCTCTAAAGTATCAACCATAGGCACTACTAACTAACCATTTGCCTTATTTTGATGCCACAATAATAACCTGTATCATTATTGTGTCTATCATAGAATTTGCCACATTTTAAGTAACTGTCTTTCTTGTATACTTTTTCCAAGAGACATTTAGCCCAATGAGGGAAAGGGACTACATTTTGCTTTTCCCTTTAATCAAAGTACTAAGCAATATAGCCTCCAAACATAAAGTGCTCAATACATGGTATTGAATGAAATTCTTAATTTGCTTCAAAACACTGTAGGACACTTTTTATCTGAACACTCCATTTTAACAGCTTAGGGAAATGTTCTGCTGTCAGTTTTCTTTGCTTAGTTTGTTTGTTTCAGCTTGATTTATTCTGGTTTCCTCTCTGGAAAACCTTGTTATTCATCGACTAGCTCTCTGCCGCCATGTCTGTTTTCTTTACCCTCTCCGCATTCATTCCTGCAAACTTTCACTCCACACTCTGATCTTCATTACATAACACCAATTTAATTTATCGCCTTCTGTGAGAATTTTAATTCTGCCTATTTTCTCAAGCTCTGTTTAGTTTTAATTTTGTTTTCTTTTGTTTCTAATTGTGTCTCATAGAGCATACTGCTTAATAACCTTTACTGTGGAAATAATCTAGTTTGGTGCTAGGGAAACCAGGTATGTGTGACCACTTGCAAATAATTTATGCTGAATTTCAGTTATTTTATCCACAAAATGAAACATCACAGGGTTAGATTAGATGCACACCACATAATATAGAGAGCACCCGGAGCTGGGCAGTTATAATATTGCAGGAAGGGCTGGCGTTCCCACGGCAGGTGTTTCCTTCCAGGTAAAGCATCTCACAGTACACATAAACCAGTTGCTAAAATTTGACGGCAAACAAAAATATATTTTTGCCGATCGGACAAAAAAATAGTTATAACTTTAATTCATTCACATTGGATGGCTATCACTGTATTGGCTGTTGTCATTTTTTAATTTGATAGTCTAAGGGAAAAGAGGCCAGTGCCCCTGACTAAATAGTCAGACATTGCATGTTTCAAAACTTCTTGCAGCACACTGATTAAAAATCACTGTGATAGAGTAATGTCTCTACTCCTTTCTTCCCCATCTCTCCTCCTCCCGTTAACTACCTGAAGGGTTGGTAAGAAAGAAATTCTCAGCCTCTTTCTCTATTCCATTTGGACTCTCCCTGCCCACTTGAAGAGTGGCATGTGTTCTGGATCGCTGTCAGCTAACCTAAGTTTTCATAAGTGTGTTATTAGTTTTATTGCTATTTTTTTGTTTTATTTTTTAATTGATCGGTTCCAACTCAGGTGATAAAAAGGAGTGTTATTTATTGGACCACCTTAAATTCCCACTGTCTGATTCACTAGGCTGTGAAACTTGAGGGGGCAAAAAAAAAAAGAACTTGGAATAAATTCTGGGAAATCAAAATAACATCGGAGTTTGAGACTCAGGGCACAAAGGGTGTGACTGTCATCGTGGAAGGGTCCCCCACTAGGCAATGGCCAGGTAGGCAGTCCCATTTTTTAATGACAACTATATATGGAATGTTTCTAAGAGGACACTAACCACTAATAGTTCCAAAACTGGGAGAAACCATTTATTGTTTCATGTGAATATAATCTTGCTTCCAATTCCAGGTTTAAAAATTTGTTGTCTTTACTGTATCCTTTGCAGTTCTCACTAAGATTTGCATGAAAATGGTTAAAGATGACCTCCCTTACGGTGCACATTGCTTTCTTGTTCTTTGGACCCGCCTAACTTACAGGACAGAGAACTTCACTGAGCTTGAGCTAATAATGGTTGATACGCAGCTTCACTTGCGAAGTTGCTGGGAGCGGCTTAACCCAAGGAGAACACCTGATGTTTGACGGAAAAGCCTCTGAAACCTTGGTTTCCATGTAGCTCCTCCATTTAGAAGGTTTTTACTTTTTTTTTAATTTCTTTAACTTATTCTCTATTGTATGGCACTGATATTGTTGGAAATAGTTTGCTATAATAAACACTGCTGTAATAATCAACTTTGAGATTGTCTTTCATTTTTTAATTACTTTATTATAGTAAGTCCCTAGATGTGTAAATGTATCAAAGGGTTATTACATTTTAACTTGAAACTGCACCCTAGGAAATTCTTACTGACATATGCTCTCCTCCGGTGGATGGTTTGAGAAAGTCTCTCTGTACATATTTACATACCTGTATTTCTACCTGTGTCTATAGGTTTGATTAATGTTCTCTGAAATGTCTTTCTTAGGACCATGCAGGAGGGGAGGTTTTATAATACCATTGAGTACAAGATGAGAAACCCAGAAGTGACTTTTTCTGTAATTCTTCAGTTGCCGTAAGAGGCAGATATCACACAGATACAATGACCCCTGAATTCACACTTAATTCAGTTCCACAAATTCCAGTCTATTAAACATCCTGAGACTGGACACGGGGAAAAAAACAGTCAGTTCCAATTTTCTCTCTTGGTTCAATTCCTCATCTTTGAGAATGATACAATATTCTTTTTACTACTCAAGCCAATCATGTTATAGTTATTCTCCCTCCTGCCTGTCAACATCCAGCCGATTTTTCTGAGCACACAAGCCATTCATCTAGCAAAAAAATCTATTAGGCTGACCATACAACAAGCACTTTGCCAGGTCTGGGAAATAAAGAGATACTCAATTATACAAAATGTAGAGATTTCTCTCTCTTCAATAATCCTATAGCATTTACTCTCTGCACCATTCTTCAAACCTTAGAACACACAAGCTGTGGTAGGTAGATTAGGTTTCCCAGCAAACTGACTCCGAGATGGAAATCTGTCTTCAGGTGGCTCATTGGAGAGGGCTCTTAGGAGCAACAATGGTAACCGAGTGAGGAAAGCAGAACTGGCACAGAGAAACATACAGTGAGATGCAGTGCAGCACAGCCTCCAGCCTACCCCACAGGGAGCTTCGTAGCTAGAAAGGCCCTTCAGATATGTCCACAGTCTAGTCAAGAGGTTTGGCCCTTCCCCATTGATCAGTCATTGGATGTGCATTATCCCTGGGGGTGGGATGCAACGTTGAGTAAGGCAACTACCTGAGGCCAGAGGAAGTTTCTGGGGAATACTCATATGTGAGCAACCAAAGGCAATGCTGTTGAGGAACGAGCACCTCGGTCATAAAGAAACTGGGAGGCATGCTACAATATCACTATACTTCTGAGTTTACTTGCACTGCAGACCTGGGCTCCAGTTCTTCTCTTCATGTGAAGACTTGCTTATATATGAGTCTGATAGCTCCAAACAGATTGTAAACTCCTGGAGATCAGGAAAGGCGCATAAAACTTTTTCTTTTTTACTTATAGATCTAGCCCAGTGCTTTATAAGTATTAAGTGCTCAATAATACCTGTTGTTCTAAATTTACAAAGTCCTACTTCTTACAAAACACTGTCTGTCCTCATGTTTGTTTTCTCATTTATAGCCACTATCTTAGCCTAAGCATTCATAAGACAGTAGATTGTGTCATTCATGTTCATCAGTATGGGTGTTGAACTTCAAACACAATACCTTAGAATGGAGTCATGTATCAATGTCCAGTTTCTTCTTCTGTATAACCTGCACCTTCACTGAGCACAGACTTATGCACCTGATGGCAGGAACTCTGCCTGCCTAACCTTCTTTGCTTAGCACCCAAGGCCAAACATGTGGATTTCTAGACAAATATTTTACATGATGCTTCACATGAAGTCTCAAGGCAAAAGCTGAGAGAGACTGGGTGAAGCCTCAGCAGCAGGCATTTGAGGCAACAGCCCTACAAGGATTTTGGCCAAGTCTTATCAAGAGGTGGTGCCTTTAGAGACCAGCCCTGCTGCTTTTCCTAAAACGATGATCTCATTGAAATTACAGTTCTTCTTCAGCAATGGAATCCCAGCTTCTGCTTCTCAGTTTATGTTTTCTATCCAAAAATCAATCAGATGTGAGGCAAAGAATCAGTTTGCCGGTGAGGAAGAAGAAACGCGGGAGTGAAGGTGTACATACCGCCCGTCAGGGAGGCACACGAGTCATCGTACACACCGAATCGATACCCGCTCCCATGTGCTCTGTTTGTTGACATTCCAAACTGTGTCCCTTTATCCCCAACCCAGGTCTTACACTTTTCTATACTTTTGTAGGACACAGCATGTGAATTTCCCATCCTCTGTTTTATTAAGGAGCATGGTTAAAGTCATTTTCTTTATATTTCCATCATCATCATTCTCTTGTTGGAGCTCCCTCCCTCCATTCCCTCCACCCTAAATAGTGAGTCGTTAGACACCATTTTCTGGGTGCCCGTTGCAAGTCAGAGGTGGTACCAACTGCTTTATATTCAACATTTCAGTGTATCTAATCCTCATAACACCTGTTCTCGTTCCTGATCACCCCTATTGTACAGTAATTGAGACTTAGAGGTCGTGCAGTTCTTGTCAAAGGTCACATTGCTGACAAGTGGAAGAACTAAAAGTATGAAACAGTCCCAATGCTCCACGTTATCCATTCCCAAACACCTGGAGGGGAGATTTCTCTTTGTTGGGGTAAAAAAATCTCAAATAAATAAAACCTATTTCCAGTCTTCTTGGTAATCTAGAGACCTACTTTAAATTTAGCCACTCTAACATCTGCCAGCCCACCAGGGCAGAAGACAACTAAGAGCATCTCCTAGGTTGGCAGGTGAGTGAAGGGAAGCCTGGTCAGGAACAAAGCAATATAATAACAATGCAAGACTCCCTCACACCTTCTCCATACTCCATTGCAGGTACCTGTCCTGGACAGTGCTGACTTCTTCAAAGTATCACATGTGTGTGACTACTACTGCCCAGAGCTCCGTAAAATGGGATGGCCCATCAATAAACATATGCCTGAGATGGAATAAAATATATGTAAAGAAATCTAGACTGTGTTAATTTAGCATAGACAGTAACATATTCTTTAGACCTTCTTGCACGATGCAGTGACACACCACTGCATTATTAATGCTTTGGAAAAAATTTATTTATTCTATTCCATTAGTGTATTTTAACAAACATTGCTTTGGGACAGTATGCCTGCCAATTTATGTTTATGAGACTGTCAACATAATTTACATGCAGACAAAAATATGATACAATATTGCCAATGCAGAATCGGCTTGTCAAATGATATTGTCACGAAAAAATGAAACAGTACCCCAGCTGAGGAACCGGGCACATTCATCACTGTTGGCTGCACAGAATTTGAGGCGACACGCTGAAATACATTTAATGCCTTTTTTCATGCATCAAATGAATAAAAAGTGAATGAATGAGGTGCTTCTGACTGCCATACACCATGCAAAAGCAAATAGATTTCTTGTTTCCCAAGGTAAAAAAAAGAATAAAAATAATACATGGGATTTTTGAATAGTTGAAGAATTGTATTTATTATTCATCTAGAAAACTAAGGATGCTACAAAAATCCCAAATGGTCATAAGTGCTCAGCTGCAGTGATGCAGTGACAGAAACTGTAGCTGAAGGGGATCCTGTCCATTTAGAGTTTCTGCTCCACCCAGGATGAAGGGCTGGGCAGGGGGGAACAGCAGTAGTCATTGGGCCCAAGAACTTATGTCAAACAGTACAAGAGGCTTTAGCAAGTCAGCTTCCCTTAGAGGTGAAGGATTGGAACATTAGATTTGCCTTTTCTGCACGCTAAAACTCCCAACTCAAGGCCGTGGTGTTTGGACACTGGGTAAATTCCAGTCCTGGTTCAGCCTGACTGTATCCGAGCTTCAGTAGTATATATGTAAACCTTTCTGGCAAACGTTTCCTAATTCTCCCATATTGATGATGGTTTATGAGTTCAAAGATTTCACTGGCCAAAGAACACCAGCTTGCCCCCAGAAAGGGCCACCGGGACAATCACAGCCCTTCGGGAGTCTAGGAGGACTCACTCTCCGGAAGCTGGCTTTACCCAGCACTGATGGACGACCCTCCATGCGGGACGCAGGCGGTGCAAGCATCCCTGAGGTTTGTCTACGGCTGCCTGCTTGGGATAAGGGGTGAGGGGCCTCACGGTGGCCCCCCTGACTCCAAGGGATCCCTAAAGCACGTGAATGCAGCTCCAGGGAACTCCCCTGTGGTTATAACATCAGGCTCAGACCTCACATTTTCAAGGAGAGAGAAAAAAGTGTCCTGGTGAGAAATGAAGGGAAGTGGCTCCTTTTCCCAAACTACAGGCTGTTGGGCCAGCAGCACAGTGAGGACATCGAGACCTTAGCTTTCCGGACAGAAACCCGGCAACTGCACGATGAGATCCGGGACAACGTGGGGGAGCAGTAGGGAAAAGGCGCATGCTCCAGTGGAGGCCGGGACCTGCCATGTGCTCAATGGCAGCTCCTCCGTGTCGTTATCTATCAAGCGAGGATACCGTTTACATCACAGCTTGGCTGTGAGAATTAAATGGGAAACTTAAACCACGGGAACTGCCTGATTGATACTCAACAAAAAAGATACTGTCATATGATTTACCAACCACCACCCCAGACATGTAATACATGCTTATTGGATGTTGGTCCAACTAAATACAATGGGTTAAAAGTTGAAGAAACTGTGCAAAAAAGGTAGTGTATAACTATTCTTACTACCAGTAGTAGTATGGTTACTATTCTTATCCTAACCATTATTCTCCATCGATGATATTTGAAATAAAAGCTGTGAAATAGAGCATTTCAAATATCTCAGTACCACATATAGTATGGAATGAAACTCAAGCTCATCTACCTTAAAACAAAGTCAAATTCTATAGCATGTATATGGAAATTTGGTGATTTATCTTTACACTCCACAAAAACATCAATCCTATCAGAAAGTGTTATTTCTGAAACTGACCTCTGATCCAAGACCCTGAAAGCTCTTTTCAAGCTAATGTCTCTCCTAAGGTAGCATAGAACTTGCTGTTTTCCATTTTATACCCTTATTGGCAACACTGTCAAAACAGCAGCTGGCTTCTGCAATTCACAACAGAATGTCAGTGAATGCCCTAATTAATGGCTGGGCAGAAGAAATAACAGGAGAGTGCGGGTGGCCAACACACCAAGGCAGACATATCTTCGGAGTGTTCCCAAGCCCAGATGCATCCACAATTCATTAGGAAAGGGGGCAAGGAAAAGGGTAGGACATGAAGAAGGAACATGATATAAGAAAGAGACACTAAGGCAAGAAGTAGGTAGAAGGAAGAACAGTCGTGTAATGGAGAAAAATTACTGCAAGAAAATAGGATGATGCATCACCAAGAATAGCCCACACCTGCTGGGCCTGAGAAAGGAAGTGTGGGCATTCGGCACCAATTGGAGTGAATTATGTGACACTTTTTCTCTGACCAGAAAAATTCTCCTCTTGACCCCAGCTGGTGATCAGATGGTGCCCTGGAGAATGAAGATGAAGACCCCTTGTCACTTTGATTGCCACGTTGGAAGTTTCTGTTGCTATCAGAATTACATTCACTGCAAATAAATTATATTTAAAAATATTTACATCAAGAATAATTCATAGCCAAATGTGCAGTAAATGAGATAGAATTCAAACAACAAAAGAAAATCTCTTCAAGCTCCTGCCAGCATAAAAGATTAAGGTATATTTTATCCTTATTTAATTGCATGGAATGATGGGCATACAGGTCAAAACCACTACTGAATTTGACAGATTACTGAATCTGGAATTTTTTTAGCAGAAAATTCAAATGAATTCTTATAATGTACTCCAAACATATTTGCACCTGAATCAGAATTCTTACAGTCTCTGAAAAAAAGTTGAAATATGGAATCAGATATAAGTTGGCTTGGGATCATTTTATTGCCAGACACCAATCAAAGAGCCAAATAAACCACCCAAAATAATCTGAAGTTTTTAAAGCCAAGCACATAAATAAAGCAAGACTAAAAACATGCCTCCCAATGAAAAAAAAAAAAACTTTTCTGCAGCCTTCACTATATCAGAAAATGTTTCAGATTACGGCTTTTTGCATATTCAGAGCTCGGACCTTCAGCTGCAGCACAGAAATTGGCATCACAGGTGAGACAAACATTTGTTCATGGACCTACCACCCGCTCTGTAGATGACAGAAATACATGTGCTCTTGAAGGGTGCGACTGTATTGTTGGTGGCTGGCTCACATGAGAGTTTTATTTGGTACACAGACCAATGTTGGTAATATGTACATCATACATCAAACTCAAGCTATAAAATTGTTTTAAAGTAAGTTTATATAAGTAAAAATCTAAGTTGATGAGGGAAAACATTACATTTGTAACATACAAGGAAACATCAAAATTGTGATGCTAGTCCTCAAATGATCAAAGTTTGCACTGGCTCAGATGAGGGCATACGTGCTTGCTGGCCAAGCTCCCAGACGGTTCAAAGCTAAAAGAGACAGCACCAATGTCTAAGGAGAAAACCCTGATAGGGAGGAACGAGGGACTGAAACAGAAAGGAGTAAATTAAAACAGTAGAAGGGTGAACTTTTGTGTTTCAGGTGCTAAACAACATCAGAACAAGCATAGGAGTTGTGGGACCTCACTTCAGTGTGATTTATGTAAAAATCACTCATTTTATTAATCATATAAAAGCTGTGTGCTTGTGTTTGTCCTTGCAATACTTAAGTGGCATCCACATAACTTTTCCCTTGCAGCTTAGAAGAGCACAGCCCGATATGAGTCAAGAACTTCCTAAAAGTCTAATTTAACTTGTGATGTGAAAAGAAGAATATAATGAAATATAATGGGACATAGTGGAAGTATAAAATGGGCAGTGTCAATCATATTCCAGAAAGGGAGAGAGGGGAAAAAAATCAAGTCCTACAGCTCTAGTCATGCTTTTTGATATTTTGCTTGAGACAAAATGGAATGTTTTTAGTCCCTTAGCCTTTTACAACAGAGAGTTTTGTTCTTACTTGTATCCTGTTCCCCTTTGTCAATGACTCGGAAATGTATAGCCACCTTAGTCATTATGTCAGTAATTTGACAAGACATTTTAAAATTTACATTCGGGCTTTAAAACTAGAGTTGAAAATATTCTTACTTTTTAAACGGGTTCTCTTCTACCTCTTTATGTCATAGCATCTACGTTCTTGACCCTTTGCTTTTCTTTTTCCTTCTTCCTTTATCTCCCTACCAGAATACTGCATCTGAGAAAGGGACAGAGAGGAAGGGAGACAGAGAGGGGAGTGTGCTGGGCTGGTAGAGGAGCTGAGCCTTTGTGCAGATGAAAACATTTTCCAGTTGCTCTCCTACATTAAAACAATGACAATAACCCCCCAAAAAATGAAAACTGGGTAAACTATTCTCAAATCACAAAAAACATTTCTTCAAAATTCTATTGATTTTCACCTATTATATATTCTTTTTTTCCTTACATATCCTTTAATTTGGATAACATTTTTAGAAAGCAGAAAAGCAGGAAGGATAATAGAAACCAAGTGCCATGCACCCATGATCACAAACCGAACCACTAGTAACACTTTTCCTACTGCTTTGCATTTTTAATGAAAGAAATAAAATACCCCAGATCAATATGACCCTTTGCCTTGCATCCCAATCCTATTCTGTCTGCTCCATGTGGTTTTAGAAGTAAGTAGTATCAACGGAGGAGGGATTGGCTGTGGGTGAGAGGGGTGGGCTGTGTTGGGGGTCAAAAAAGAAAAAAGTGGGACAACTGTAACAGAATAAACAATAAAAATAAATATAACTGGAAAAATAAAAGTGTAAGAAAAATAAACTGTATTCACAGAAGGTTCATCACACTACTTACCTCCATTACATTCTGATGGTTGATGTTGCAGAACAAAACATTGAGGCCAGCCTGAAATTGCTTTCTCTTTAAGATATCATATTTCTAGTTTTGTTTTGTTTTTCTCCTTACTGCATGCTTATAAATTCAAGTATCTATCTACACTTATTGCAATTCAAATTGTTGTCATGATGCATTTAGGTATTTTTCTTTAACTGATCATGCCTGCAATATTGTGAGGTACTTCAATCTACACAGAGTTCTTTCTTCAAGTGAAAGAAAAAGGTACGTCTGAATTTTTCCCCCTGCTACACTTTTGGTTATTGGCTAGTCCTATCTTGTATTTTTATTCTCTGCCCACCGTATTTATCATGTTTTTTCCCTTATTTTTAGTTATTTATCCCATTGTTCTGCCTGTGGGAGATCTCTAATTTTTAATCTACATCACCGATTAAATTATCACAGTACCATACAACTCATCACTCTTGTGTTCTTAATCTTCCTGTGATTCATATCATCTCTTTTCATCTTACCCTGTTGCTTCTCCAGTACACCATCTTATCCTTCCTCCCCTTATCATTTCATAAAGCATAATAATCTTTTTTCACTCTATGGAGAATGCCAAAGTGTACTGTGCAATTTTCACCTAGAACTTATAATGCATTATTTTCAGAAATCTTCCTCTAGCCTACCTTTAGTCTGTTGTATTTCTTTCTTGGACACATGAAGAGTCTTCCCTACCCTGCACAATTCCTCTTCTGATCCTTGAACCAGGTGAGATTAGTTCATAGCCACTATTTGTCAATAGACAGTGTGTGCTGCTTGTCTCTTTTCGCCAGAGTTTTCCCTGCCTATTGTTTGTCAAGGAACTACCATATTTGCAGTTGTATTAAAACAAACAAACTTAGAATCAACTCTGATACTTCCTTTTATCATGCTTGTTATATTCTCGTGGTTACCCAAATCCTGTGGGTTTAACCTGGCAAACATACTGTTAATATGCTCATCTTCCTACTTCTGGGTTACCATATTCTTAGCCCAAGGCACTGGCTTGGATAGTATAGCCAATCTCTAACTGGTTTTCCTGTATTTACTTTTTTCTTGTCCAGAGTGGCCTTTTAAAATGCAAATGAACTTGGAACTTCCCAGGTAAAATTTCTTCAATGATTTCCTATTGGTTTTAGGATGAAAAATCAATTAACTTCAGATTACCTGTAAGATTCTGCATATGTTGGCACTTGCTCCACTCACTAGACTCACCTGGCGTTCTCTCTGCGCCTGAGAGTTCCTTCCAGGTTCTTCAACAGAACTTTTCCCATTCTGTCACAGGGTCTTTGCATTTGCTATTTCTTCAACCAGAAGGCCTCTTTGTTCCCACCCCACACACAACTCCTGGGTAATACACAGACTTGTCTTTCAGCTCAAATTACACATTTTTCCAGGGAATTTTCTTGATATTTCAGATAAGAGTTAGTACCCCTGTTACATATTTGAGTATTATATTCTCATTTTCCTTTATTGCACATTTCACCATGTATTAACTATATTTCTGCTATTATTTGACTATCAATTTCTTCCACCTAACTGAAAGCTGCATCACATAGCAACTGTGTCTGTTTAGATCAACCTTTGTTGAACTAGTAATAATTGAATCTCTATGTCATCTTAGATCTACAGTTGGAAACCAGGTTGAAGTGCATAACTCCTAATTCAATTCAACTTTTGAAGCAGGTTTTCACCTAATTCCCTCAGGCTCTACTGAAGGCATTTTGTGCGTGAAAAACTACAATTCCCAGCATGCGCAAGAAACAGGGTTTTGGGACTTGCCCAGAACAGCTTATATCTAAGAACTCCATCTCCTCCTAGAATGCTGGCTCTACCAGTTTACTGGCTAAAACCCTTCAATCAATTCAAGACCCAGTTTGTTCTGGTTATTCTAGACTTATGTCAAAATCACCTCTCTGATATTGATAAACTAACCTCTTTAATTCACTGTATCTCCCTGTTTTATTTTCTTATTGGATTCCTTACTCTTTGTTTGACTCTCCAAAAACTTCTTGAGCACAGGGATCCTACTCATGTTGTTTCCACTAATCCAATCACACAGGACAATGGGGTAGAACCGGATCAAATGGGAGGCTAGAGTATAGAACCATCTCACCATTGTCAATAAAACTGGCTTCATTCTGAGCTGTTTAGCACCTTCTTTGCTCTGGGAGCACTAATATCACCAAAGAGAAGTCCTTTTTCACAGTAGTCACATGTTGCAGGCCCAACTTAAAACATATTTATGAGATTGTATCCCCAGTGTACATGAAGTGGCCAGAGGGAGCATTGTTCTAGCCTGTTCACATGTGCTTCTTTGCATGGTCCCAGGGAGCTAGTAGGGCAAAAGGCAATGTAAAAGTGGGCCGGCCAAAGCCTCTGGCTCCAGTCTGTGCAGGGGATCCTTGAAAGGGACTCTAGCTCCAGGCCCAGAAGCTCTCCAGAGGTCATCGAATAAATGTTGTGAAGAAAAAAATGACAAAGTGCAGGGAAGAATGTGTTGTGGGTAGGAGTCATTTTAGGGAAGCCATAGGATCATCCTCTGCTTGGGAAATGGCACTTCACTGGCCATTATCCCTTTCTCCTCCTACCAGAGCCACTATAATCCATGTTCTGGGCCTTGGCGCCTTGAGTTCATGTCTCGTGTGACTAAGAATGAGTAGCATCTGTACAGAGACAGGCCTTGCCTTTCAGATATAAACTGTCCCAGGGCCAGCTGCTTCAATAGAAGGCATGAGCCATAAAGGTACTGCCACAAAGGGCAGAGTGACATGGCCAAGATGAACATAAGCTCAGGGTTATGAGGAGAGGACCCAGTCAAACCACCTTCTTTCTCATATGACTAGGAATCTTGGATACAGACCATGCTTTCCCTGCTTCATTGATCTCAGGTGCTGGTCTTGGTTAGAGAGTCTAGTCTCTGAGAAATTCCATACTGAGATTGTTGCAGGAAGTCTCCTCTCCCTCCATTGTCCTAGAACAAAAATTGATACTTGTCCTTCTTCCTTCTCTTTTCTTCCCCTTTTTCTTGCCTCCTGCTACTTTTGGTGCCATAGAAAGATTACTCTGTCCAAAGAGATGTGAAATATTCCAGATGTATTGCACTGAGGATGTGTGTAGCACAAATCAGCTTGCCTTGAGCTTCTCTGATATATGGCCAGTATTTGAATGTTCCCATTTATACCGATCTGTAATACATCTTCATAGCGTTGGCTTAATCACAAATGACAAGGGTGGAAAATGTAATAAAGACAGGGGCATATTAATCTACTTTGTATGAAAATGTGGAAAGGTAATCCAATTTTGAACAGCTTGCTCTTAAAAAATATATAAAAGTTTGTAAGATTTCTGCATCTTAGTTGGGGAGGTGGCAGTCAGTCTTAAAGAATGATATTTCTGGGTGATAAGGCCTCCATACCTTGAGTGTGTACAGAACAGCAGTGGGCCTAGGTGCTCTGGGCTCCAAGTCACCTGAAGATCTCCTGGCAGAGGCCTCTTTGTCAGGAGGTGGATGGACAGGCAGACCACATCCAGGTGGGTTCATTCTGTGTGACCCACAGAGAGAGTCCAACACTAGGAATGAGGGCTGTCTCTCCTGCCCAACCACTAAAGTTAGTTCATGTGAAAAGTAATTCTGACTCTGCTCCCTAAAGACAAGTTACAGTTTATTTGGGGAAAGACCATAGGAGGGAGGTAGCCAGACACAGAGTGCATGTCTGTAGCAGGGAAATTGGAGTGAGGGACAGAGTGGTTATGAGGTCAGGTTGATGTGGACCCCAGCTTATGGGGTCCGCCATGTTGTGGATTGGGGAGAGACATTCACTCGGACAACTGAGTCTTGTGGAGTAAAAGGACGGGCAGTTTCACTCTCAAGAAGAGCCAAAAGCCACGGCCTCCACCATGACAGGCCTTTATTTCTTTTTCTGGGCACCTTACATGGTGGTCCTCAATTACTATGCACAGGTTCACTTTAGGTGGTTACCTTTTATAGAAAACAAAGGAGCCAATACCGTTAATCACATCATAGAAGAAGGATACTTGCAAATGAAAAGGGAAAAGTGGTTGAACCTGTTACACTCTATACTGGGGAATTTTAGCTTGGATTTTAGAAAGTTACAGTAAGCACTTGCTGTCTCAATTCAGGGTGAGGGAGTTTTAGCAAAAGAAGTCTCAAAGTGGTCTAGGTACATTGCAGGCCCGATTACCCATGGGAGAACCTATCCGTGGGTATGGGTCCTGTGCATCTCCGAGTGGGAGCTGGGCCCACACCATGCAGAATGGTCTGCTACATCAGGTGTGTCTCAAATCACAACTGATGTTATTCCAATGATTACTCATGTTTGTACATGCGGGATGGTGTTCCTTGCATGTTTGGACATAACTGTATATTTAGTGCTCCAACCTGACAGAAACACAGTGAAAAAGTACACTCTGGACTTAAAGGGAACAGAGTTTTAATCTCATCTTCTATTTGTTCTGTGTCATTTAGCAAGTGGTTCAACTTCTCTGAACCTCAGCTTCCTTTACCATTCAAAAATAAATTGGACTACTTACCTCACAGAATTATTAGAAATACATATAAGACCTAGGAATTCCACCCCTGTGTATCTACTCAAGGGAGATGAAAACAAACTTTGTACAAAATTTGTACAAAATCTTGTGAGTGTTCATAGAAGCATTATTTGTAATCATTGGTAAAATGTGCTTCTATGGACCCTGACCAAACAGCCAAGATACTGAGATTTATTCTACTAGCAAGAATTGAAAGAAGGAACCATTGAATCAAGAGAGTGATTGGTAAGAAAAGCTAAAATTAAAACTGTGGGTACCAACATCTGAAATGGGCAGAGCTGAGCAGCTATTCTAATAAAAGGAAATATCTTATCTATCAGTTTATGTAATAAATTTCCACATCTTCCTATCTTCTCACTCTCATGAACTTTATGCCCATCATTTCACTTTCTGGCAAGGAAGACTATGTAGTTCCCTAAGCCCTTGTTTCCTCATTTTTAAAATAGGAATAGTACCTGTTGAGTATTGTTGAGGGCATTAACTAAGTGAACTTGTACACATAACTGGTGGGATAACACCCATTAAAGAAAAGCTATCTGGAGCACCAACTTACACCTTATACAAAAATAAATTCAAGGTAGATAAAAGACTTAAATATAAACTGTGACACCATTAAAGTCCTAGAGGAGAACATAGGTAGGAAAATTTCAGATATTTCACACAGAAACTTCTTTACTGATATGTCCCCTAGATCAAGGGACATAATGGAAAGAATAAACAAATGGGACCTCATCAAAATAAAAAGCTTCTGCACAGCAAAAGAAAACAGTATCAAAATAAAAAGAGAACCAACTGTATGGGAAAACATATTTGCCAATGATACCTCAGACAAGGGCTTAATCTCCAAAATATACAAAGAACTTGCATGACTCTACTCTAAGAAGACAAGCAACCCAATTAAAAAATGGACAAAGGACTTGAACAGACACTTCTCCAAGGAGGACATACAGAGGATCCAGAGACACATGAAAAGATGCTCAATATCACTAGCTATCAGAGAGATGCAAGTTAAAACCACATTGAGATACCACTTCACACCAGTCAGAATGGCCATCATAAACAAAGCAACAAACAACAAGTTTTGGAGAGGTTGTGGAGAAAAGAGGACCCTGGTACACAGTTGGTGAGACTGCAGATTGCTACAGCCACTATGGAAAACAGTATGGAATTTCCTCAGAAAACTAAAAATGGATCTGCCTTTTGACCCAGCAATTCCACTGCTGGGACTATATCCTTAGAACCCTGAAACACCAATCCAAAAGAACCTATGCACCCCAATGTTCATAGCAGCACAATTTGCAATAGCTAAGTGCTGGAAGCAACCTAGATGCCCATCAGTAAATGAATGGATCAAAAAAACTATGGTACATTTACACAATGAAATTCTATGCAGCAGAAAGAAAGAAGAAGCTCCTACCCTTTGCAACAGCATGGATGGAGCTGGAAAGCATTATGCTAAGTGAAATAAGCCAGGTAGTGAAAGACAAATACCATATGATCTCACTTTTAACAGGAACCTAAGCAACAAAACAAGGAAACAAGCAAAATATAGTCAAGGACACTGAAATAAAGGATAGGCTGAAAGTGACCAGAGGAGAGAGAAGTGGGAGTTTCAGGGGAAAATGGGAAGGGTTTACAGGGACAAATTTAAAGGACACATGGATGAAAACTAGGGGGAGGGTGGTAATGGGAGGGAAGTGGGGAAGAATGGGTGGGTGGGCTGGAATGGGAGTAAAAGGGAGAAAACTGTACTTGAACAATGATTAAAATAAATTTTTTTTTAAAAAAAGAAAAGCCATTTGAATCTTTAGACACCTTTTCCAGCAGCCATTGTCCATTTACTATGAAAATACTGAGTTGACAAATATGAATGGGAGCATAAGCTACTGGTTCTCTATTTGATGATAATTTGTGCACAGATTTAAGCATTGCTATTCCCGTATCTGACAGACTAGAAGAGACATCGAGATGTCGTTTTTGCCATTGCGCATGACCCACTGGGCCTTTCCAGAGCCCCTCTCACTCTGGGTTATGCACTATTTGGTCTGGCAGCTGCATGGTCCACTGAGCAGGCTGAGGGTCACCACAGTCCTGGCTTCTTCATGACACTTCAAACCCTGATGGCTGTAAGGGACCTTTCAGGACATAGGACCCCATGTCCTCTCAGGTTAGCGTCTGCAGCATCCTTGACAGGGGTCTTTCACCTTTTGTTTGAACACCATCAGTTCCTGGAAGCACTGTGCCTTACAAGGCAGCCTGCTCTGTTGTTGGGCTGCCCTGACGGTCATTGCCTCCTTCTCATATTAAATCGAAACAGTGTAACTTCCTTCCAGTGGTCCTACTCCTGCCTCCTGGAGGCTATGCAAGCAGGCTACACCCTCCTCCACATGACAGCCCTTCAGGAAGGTTTCCTTTCCCTTTGGAAAAGTATGATTTGCCAAAATGAGGGCTGGTATGTGATCTACTAACCAAGGGAATTGTGTAGTATCTCTTGAACTTCCAGAGTAAGGTGCATGTGTGGGTACATGTGTGCACAAGTATATGTGTTGAATTTTATATGTATGTGTCTGTGAGGTGGGGGTCTTTGCCAGTGAGGGTCCCTGAAAACTTTCCTTCCTATGAATTTCTATGACTATAACCTGATAAAGAAGGAGCCCCAATTTCAAATTTGTCAACATTTTGAATCTTTACTGTTAGAAAGTCTGGATTTGGTGGTAGTTTTGAAGAAATGGGGAAAGTGGGCTTAAGAATATGAGCTATGGAGTCTGACTGAGTGGAAAATTTTGCTTTTCTCTCCCACTTGGTACCTGAGTCACCCTGAGAAAAGTTCTTATCTTTCTATTTTAGTTTTCTTATGGATTGTTTTCTGAGATCTTTAAATAATAAAAATATTATGAAAAAAATCAGCTCAATCAATGAAAATAACTTGTGATAATAGTTATTTTCATTATTACAATGGAGTGCCCATGACCTCACTGTAGCATAATAATCTGAAATACATTATTTTCCCAAAGGTCAGTGACTTATCCAAGACCACATAAGTAGCAAGTATGAGGGTACGAAATCAAGTCTAAAGCATTTGATTTTAACTTTTGTGCTTTTACAACTAAGCCTAAGCTGCCTCTGTGTCACAGGACTAACTAACTAAGCAAGTTAGACCTTCAACAAAAATGGAGACCCATTCTTCCAAAGAGTCCCCACAGGAGATAACACATACATTCCAAAGACATTACCTTTGCTCAGAATATGTCTAAACTCCTCTTTGGAATAGACTTCAGGGCCAGTTGATTTTTGTTTTAATTCTCAATGGTAGCAGATAGTATTTTAGTGCCAAAGAATAAAATTCACCCTCAGTTGGAGGACATTCAAGGTCAAGCCTGATGACTGGTAGGCTTGGTGATGAAACTGAAAGTTGTTTTGATGCCACACCCAGCAATGTGCAAGTAAAGCTGAGTCCAAGTTCCTCGCATGGCTTATAAATTGACTCCAAAAGCAATCCCCAAAGAGGGCTCTTTCGTAAGGTTTTGAATTTTTCTCACTGAATTAAACCTACATCTCCAAGAAAATTCTTTCAGGAAAGACAATGTTTATTTAAAAACATAAGTCCGCACATATTTTTTAAAGATAAGTCAATCCTATTACTTCCTCTAAAGACATCCATTTTGTGCAAGATGTACTAAAGACATCATGCTAAATTCAGAAAGACGGTCACTTGCCACGAGATATTTAAAATGCAGCCAAGGAAAGCTAAAGAAGAGCAGTGACATCATGGAGATTGTTCAGGACTGGTTCATGCATAGGATGTTATGAGAACCCATGAAAGGCATTTATACTCACAGGCAATGTTGGGAGCCTTGTTGAAGATGGTGACAGCTTACCAACTTTAGATGGACCTCTGGGAGTTAGCCAGGCAGATATTGAGGAGAAAGGAAGAGCAGACAGACGAAATATAAAGAACAGAAGTCCAAAGACATGGAAGAGAATGGAGCCTTCAAGCATTATAGGACTATAGCCACAGCTGAAGTGGGGACCATTTATAAAGTTGTTAAAATTTAGTTGATAAAGTTTATAAAGCTGAGTGGCAAGGCAGATTTACAGAACCAGGCAGGAGCAGCATCACAAAAGGTTGTATTTGGAATATTAAGAAGTGTAACTTGAACCTTGGAAGTTCAAAAAATGATTCTGGGAGCAGCATGAGGGGACTGGAGTGAGACAAAACTAGCAAGGCTGTAGCAGAAATTCATTCAAGATGCCATGGAGATCTGGGTGGAGGTAATATAATGAGGATAATGAGGCTGTATGGATTTTAGCTAGCACTTCTGAGAGGATCGATTAAGAGGACTTGGTAACCGAAAGAAGGTGACAAGTGAAGGAAAGGAGGAAGACAGGAGGCATTTTTATTACAAATTGGCTCACTCAGGACCATTCTATTTCTGCAAAGGCTGAACATTGTCAGAGAGGATGGCTAGGCAAGAACATCGGAAAGAGTTAAACACACACACTGTGTAATGAATGCATGTCATTATTTCCAGTCAATCGCAAGGCCATCACAGGGAATGCAGGTGATGCATGAGGCCAGAAATAATTTTAGACCTCTGTGTTTGGCATTTATTTAAGGTTATTATTGAGAGATAATAGACTATGTGCTACTTATAATAGAGCTGTAGTTTTTTGTAAAAAAATTAAAGTAGCGAGTTGTGAAATGCCTCATGCATGGCAATGATATTTAGCTTTTTCTTTTAGTTTCTTTCTGAGATACAGGATCCAAGGTGATTTTTCAAAGTCCTTGGAGACTTCTGTGAGTTTTCTATTGATTTCATAGGCACAGAGGCTTCAGATGGACTCTTAGTGGTACCTATTGTTAACCAGTTTTAAAGGAGAAAGCACTTTCAAAAAGATCCATTAAAATAATTTCAGACCAAGAAAAAAACTACCACCACCAAAGACCTATGCTTGGCCACACCTAGATGACCCCAACGCAGACAGAAGTGTCCTTGACAAAGGCCCTAATCTAAGAAAAGTCTTTCTTCTGGAATGCTCAAATCTCTTTGGCAAAACAAATTCTCCTTCCCCATGAGAAATTATTCATATGGAGAAAAGCCCAAGGAGGGTTGGGCAGTGATCTGGGAGCACATTTGATTGGGGCAGGAGGTAACATGGCACTGGTGATAGCAGAGGGAAGAAGAGCATAACAGAAGAGTTCTCCTAAGTTCAAATTCAAAGACCATGATACCAGGAACCCACAGAGAGTGTCCATGCAAGGAACTCTCCTCTCAACACAAGTCTAATTGGCAACAGGCTTTAACAAAGTTCTGTGTGGCCCCTTCTTTGCTTCCAGCAATTTGCTGTGAAATTCAAGGATTGTGAATGGGAATTGAGCACATTCCTTGTCTGTCCTGAATAAACTCCTAATCTGGTGGTAAATCCTGTCCTAACTCTAACCCATGATAGTACAAGATGAACAGGGCTCAGTATCACAAAATCAGTACATGTTAACATTCTGGAGGAGCAAGGAGAAGACAATTAGCACAGGCACCCTGGAGCAGACAACATTTGAGTTTGACTTGCAGCATAAACATGAGTTTCATAGCAGAGATAGAACAGAGCGCTCCCCTCCAGTGGACATTGTGCTGAGAAGCATATATATGGCACCTGTTTTTACCTCCAATAATGAAGTCATTTCTGCCTTCAGTAATCAAGTAGTGTCATAACTGAGTAGGCAACCCCATGATCTCTAACACCCTCTAAAGTATCTCTCCATCTGCTTAAAAATGTCACTGGATCTAGCCTTAGAGAATTAAAGGGCCACTTGCAGATTCATGCCAGTCTGAGAGCTGCCAGAGAATGAGGTTATCCAAGAGCATGAGAAAGGAGAGTGTTCTGGGAGCCCAGAGTGCTTGTATTTAGAGCAGACATGGACTGAGAAGCAAATCTGCCAACTGATGACAAACTAGAGGAACTTTCCAGCTCTCTGGGTTGAACCTCAGCACTTCTTAATCCCTCTCAGCCCCACTTTTCCCTCTTTATCTCACTTCTCACCACAACATCAAGGTACCAAGATTTAGTCTAAAACACACCCTGCTCCAATCTTCCCTAAAAATCACAGAAGGGTAAAACTGAACCATAGTTTGGTGAAAGACTGAACACCTCCAGTTCCCAAGAAATAATGGTGGGGGGAGAAGCAGCCAGTTTGAGGTTGGGACATAAGGGTTTCTTCTATAATATGGACACTGAAAATCTTAAAACAAAAATCAGATCCAAGCACATAGGATGTAGGTGTTGCATTCTATGGAATCTTTTGAGGGATAGGGATCATTCAGAGCCACATGTTTTAATGAATGGGGAAGGCTAGTGCACTACAATAGCCATGTTGGGTCTGCAATAGCATGGGGGTGTGGGTCACCATTCCCCAGTGACACAAGACAACATGTAGAGAGTCGGAGCTCAGCCTCTCCAAGCAGGACCACTCCCTGCTAGCTGCCAAGTCTATTATGTGGCTCCGTCCTGATTCTCTGAAACCAAAGGATACATGTGCCATTTACTTCTGGGGCACTAATTTAACTTGAATATTAGAGAAATAGTAATCTAATCTTTATTAAAATAGGAGCTAATAGTTGCTGGGTACTTTTGAACTGCTTGGCAGTGTCCGGAATGCTTTATATAAATTAACTAACTTATTTGCTCACTTTAACAATAAGATAGAAACAACTTTATTCTTCATTTTAAACAGGAGAAAACTGATGCACAGAAAAGTTTAGTCATCAGGATGGGATCTGCAGCATTGAGTGGTGGAGTCAAATTATGGACTCACTCTCCTAACACAGGTATGTTTGGGTATAGGATAATTTTTTTTAAGTTACAATCACATATACAACTTCAAGGGAATAGCAAAGTTTCTAAACACGTCTCTTTGAGGTCCTTACCCTTCTTTGTTTACAGGATGGTTTAAAACATACTAGTTCATACATAGGCCAAGTCCTGTGCCCAGTACACAGATGAGTTTGAGAGAAATGATAGATACAATCTTTGCCTTCAAAGAGTTTGAGGAAGAAAATACACACCAGCCAAACAGCAAAGGACACACACATGATTTTAAGAGAGCTAGCTCCCTGTCTTGATGCTCACAAAAAGATGAGGGTTGTGTACACTCAGGGTGTTACAGGGTACAGCCAAGAGGGGGACCCCAAATAGGGATTTGGAATGGGGTCCAGAACTCAAGATGTCAAGGAAATATTAGTATGTCCTCACCATGCCCCCCCCCCCGCCCCGCCAAAGTGTGAGTTGGGGGAAGAGATGCATGGAGTGGGAACTTGAAGGGCTGTTTTGCATGGCAACAGCTTTGCAGCTAACCTCTGGTGTGGTCATTTAACACATCTATAACCTTTAACTGGTTGCATAGATATGTTACATAGCTGTGGCCATGCTCTGAGCCAGGGGAATGGAAGTAACTCCCCCCACAAGATGTAACTGGGGGCAGGTCCCCCGAGTTACAGCACCTGTGTGGGGAGCTTGAAGAAGATTGGCTCCATGACATGGGACCACACCTGCCCAGACTTACCATGGCAGCTCAGTAAAGCTGGAAGGATATGAGAGTGCTGGCAAGTATAGCCAATTGTGGGAAGAGTTGTAAATGGGGTTATAGAAGAGGACTGGCTTGGGGAATTAAACCCAGACTTGGCAGCCTTTGAGGAGGGAGGACCACAAGGCTGTGGCAGTACAGAGAACCATGCGGCTGTGGCAATAGAAGACAGAACTGCACAGTTTTGCCAGAGTGGGGACCCCTGCAGCTTTAGTAGGGGGAACCACCACCTGGCTTTAGCAGAGATCCTGGTGACACAGCTGATGGTGCTGGGAACTGAGGGAGGCCTACCAGCTGAGACAGACTACTACTACTACCAACTGAGACGAACTGGGGGCTACCTGAACCACAGACTTCTATTTCTTTTCCTGAGATACAATACTCCAGACTGGGCAAAGGGGGGAAGGAAGGACTGTGTGTGTTTGTGGATGTTTAAAGGGACCTTGGGATTTTGATGAAGACATTAGGTCACTATTTTAAGTCTGTATAGCATTAAATAAACATTCCCTTTCCTTTTCATGAATCTCTGGCATTGAGAGATGTCTTTCCTATAAGGTGGCGGACAATAGAGCCCAGTAGGGGATCCTTTTGATAATAGTATATTGCCCTTTGCCCCCTTTGTTCTGTAACAGTTTTTGGTGTCCCTGGGTGGGCGAATAACTGTGTACCACCTCCCCCCCCGGTCTGTTCTGTAACAAGGGCAGGTTTCCATGAGTGCTTAGAGTTAGAGTAGGTCCTTGGGGAAATGCAGATTTAAGTGAGGAAGTGAATGCCCAGGGGAAGGTTAAGTTTAAAAACCAAGATAGAAATAGGTTGAGGATTTGCACTGGAAACAGCAGCGGTAGATGGGGGGAGGGGTATGGGGGAGGGCAAGTCATGGCAGGCAGAGAGGACCCGTGTTCTATTGAGTTAGGGGGAAATGTTGCTAGGCAAAATGAAAAGCTCTGATAGAGATTCTTGAATGTTATTCAGCTCCATACCTCACAAGCATTCATTGAATGCTTTCTATATTCTGTCACTGACAATTCAGTCTAAACTTAACCCAAAAAGGAGGGGGGAAACATTTATACAGCCAGAGAGTAACACGATGACAGTGATCATCAGGAAGGTGAGTAGAATGGAAAAAAAGGTTGGAGGAGCGGGGAATGGGAAAGATTAGAACTAGTCAATAGGTTGTTTTGCAATAATCCTATTGAGAGATCATGAGAGCTTAGACTAGGAGGAAAGGCAAGGTTAGAGACAGGAGGGCACGTTTGAAAGAGGTCATAAGGAAAAAAAAGCAACCTGCCTTACTGTTAGATTGAACTGAGTGACAAATTGGCAATGTAATAGAACAGTTTGGAAATCTGGAAAATGGTGGTATCCATGGCTACCAGGGGTAGGCCTGAAAAAAGCACCAGGTTAAAAGGAATGTCTTGGTCCTTTTGCAGTTGAGTTTTAGATGCAACCTGACAGAACATGTAGGTAAAGTTGTCCTGTAGGAGAATGGCCATTTAAAAGTAGGCTTGAATGAGCGAGTATATCTAGAAACTTTGGTTTTCCTATCAGAGTTTTTAGTAGAACTCTAAAAGCCAGTGAGGACTTTCTGTTAAAGATAGCAGTTTGATCACACAAATTGGATTCGACCATGACCTGAAAGAAATGAGTGAAAACAGAAAACAATATGAAGCAATTGTAAAAGGGCATAAACACAATGGTGAAAGAACCACAGTGGAGACAACAGAAACAAAATTGGGAAGCTGGAAAAGCAGTCAGTGTTAACTGTCTTAGCTGGCTGCAGAATGCTCTGTCTTCCTGTGGGGAAGACTCAGAAACATATTCTTTTATACGACAAAGCCCCCAAGGGCTCTGGAATGAAAAGACACAGGTACCCAGGAAATACATGTTTGTTCTGAGTGGTGGGCATATAGAGTTAAAAGAAGATGATTCACAGAAGCGGTTAGACCCCCAGTGCCTCCTCCCCTTCCATACAACCTCTTCCCCACTGCAGAAGGCTCCTGGGTTTTTCTCTGGAGAGAATAAAACGGAAAGTCTCTGGGCTGGTGGGTAGTGGGCACCAATGAGAACAGAGGTAATAAAGGCACTGCAAACAGGGAGACTGATGAAGCTCAAGGTTGCCAATTGTTGAGAGTAGAAAAAAAAAGACAATTGTGTGTGTGTAAATAAATATAAGCCTAAAAGGGGTTACCTCCCTTATATCCTTTTTCAAGAAACTCTTGAAGCATGTAGTCAACTGACATGAGGGAGACAGGGAGAGAACCCACACAAATACTAGGTAAAAGGAATCTTTGGTATGTAGTTGCAGGGAGATTCCCATGGTGCAGTTGGGCAGTGTGCTTAGAAATCAACAAATCCAGTCTGAACAGGTAATTAACAAATAATTATCCAAAAGAGCTAAATGTGGGTACCCATGTAGTAGTCAGAGTAATGCCTTTACCCCAAAAGATGACCAAGCCGTAGTTCCTGCAACCGGTGAATGTTTCTTATATGAAAAAAGGGAATTTGAAGATATGATTCAGTTTAAAAACCCTAAAATGGGAGATTATCCCGCATTATCAGGGTAGGTCTAATCTCATGGAGGGTCCTTAAATGGAAGGGAAAGGCAGAAGAGGAGAACAATGGCAGGGTGAGGAAGTCCTGAGTCCTTTTGCTGGTTCTGAGATGTAGGGAAGTATATGCAAGAACCAGGGCTCCAGGCCGCGGTGGGCTGGCAGCCAGCAACCATCCTCCAACTCCATGGACCTGAGTTCCGCCAACACCTGAGTGAGCAGGGAAAGAGTCTCCCTGGAGCCTCCAGAAAGGAGCCCAGCCCTACTGACATCTTCATCGTACCCCAGTGAGACCTGTGTCGGACTTGTGACCTCCAGAACCATCAGACAGTAAATCTGTATTGTTCTAAGCCGCTGAGATGGTGGTGATTTGCTATGACAATAGAAAACTCATCTACAGGAGAAGTGGGAAATATTGGCAGGGCGACAGTGACTGCAATTTTTCATTAAAAAACTTCAAAGAAACATTTGACTCTGCAAAACATATTTATGTGTAATCTTAAGAGAAAAATTAAAAATAGATTACAAAATAAATATAAGATATCAGGAACTATTGAACACACTACTGGAAATGGATCACTCATTTTTTAAAAATGTATGATGAGTTGGAAAAAAATCACAAGCATGAAGGAAAAGCTAGGGTTGTATTATTGAAAATAAGTATACATTGGTAGAAATCATACTCAGTTATAATTATGTATTTGTGTTTGTTTTTTTGAATTATGATAACTATATTTATTTTTGTGTTGTATTTTATAAATATGTATGTTATTTTAGTTTGTATTTTCCTACATTTATATAAGCATCGTGGGAAACCTCATTTCTAGAAAATCATATTCCAAGAACCCAAAAGGAACTAAATAAGGTCTCAAGTTCTGGTTTCACATGGCAACCACTACTTCTTTACCATTTGGTGATCGATCCCCTGCTGTTAAGTGAATGGTTTCACATTTCTAAAGCAAACCAACATAAACAAGAAGAAAAGAGAAGAAAAGGGATGAAGGAAAGACCTAAGAGAAATCCCCATAGTTTGGAGCTGGCATGTGTAAGAAAGAGCCAGAAAAAATCGATAAAAAAAGGGACGGGTGGAGACAGGGCTTGGGGCAGTGGAGTCAGCGTGGAGGAAGGTGAGCGTGTGAAGACTGATTCATTCAGCAAACCTTTCCTGGCTTTGGCAATGAGCTAAGAACTCCGCTAGGCCCTAAAGATGCGGAGGAAATAGACAGATGTGAAAATGAACCTGAGAGAAACAAGAACATTTGAGAACAAAATTTTGATTGTACCTCTCACAACCAGTGAAGCACAGCTCATGATGACTCGGAAAGAACATTAGTGTCCTCCTTGGTCTGGCAACTGAAAGAAAGGGGCCGTCAGGGACAGTGAATCTTTCAGAGCAACTGTTCACCCAACTGTGTGCTCAGCAGGTGTGTCTGGAAATAGTCGATGGACAGGTTACTCATTAGTATCAGAAACCAGGAGGGAGAAGCCAGAAAAGGAATGGCTGAAATACTTTTCCTCTGGGCCTAACAAGGGAAGCTGAGAGTCACAGGATCCCTGTGAATGCATAGGCTGTGGGACCGTCTGCACCCCTGCTCCACGGGAGGGTTTTACCATCTACAGAGTTGCAACCACCTAGAGAGGGGTCACCTACAAATAGGAGGCCCGCATGGCCTAGAGATCAGGCAGGGGCCCACAATAGACTTGCTCTGACAAAATGTACATGACTTTGAAGAATTTACTTTGCAACTTGAATCATTTCCATGTTTTTTTAGTGTTTTTATGGTAATATTTCATAAAAAGGCAGATTAGTAGTGAAAGGCACAGGCTTCTCTGGGTCCTTTCATGTTGTCTCGTAAACGTTGGGTCTTCAGAAGTTGTATTATTTTTGTCTCTGCTCTGGAGGCCTGCTCTTTCCTTAATTGATGTGGTAGCATTTGACTGGCTTTATTCCCATAGTCACATAATCATTATTTTCTATCTCTCAGTTGTTGCTCCATTTCATTAACTTTTTTTTCAGAAAATTGCTCCCTATTTATCTACTTATAGGTTTTGAATGTATGTAGTCTTTGTCCAAAACCAGTATGATTTCCTTTATCTTATTGCTTTTAATCTTTAATTTTCCTTTGTTCAGAATCAATCATTTTTCCCCTCCATACTTTCTTTGATATTCCCTCTTCTAGCTGCTGCCACAGTGATCGTATTTTCTTGAATTTGTACTTTATGTAAAATCTTTTGGTTGTGGGTGGTCCGTTAGGGGGATGCCCTTGGCTCTCACGTGCTGCAGCCCCTCCAGCCCGAATTCTATCCCCTTCCCACACCAGCCAGTTCCCAGGAGGCTCCCTCATCACTTTCTTCCCATCGAGTAGCTTTTCTTTCCTTTTGTTGGGCTTTTCTGCTTCGTCTGACTATTATTTCCTTTTAACCATAGACTCACCATAATGCAATCCTGGTCCTGCTTATTCTTTTGAGCTCATTATTCACATGTTTGTATTAACCCCAGTACCATTACTTCCTGATAGTTCTAACCATTTTAGGTTTTCTATTTCTTTTTTATCAAACAGTATGTACAAAATGGCCTTTTAATTTCTCCTCATACTCAATTGGTTTAATATAATCTTTATCTTGTAAGATCATTAATTCCATTTTATTTTTTAAAAAAATATTTATTTTTAGAAAGAGGGGAAGGCAGAAAGAAAGAGAGGGAGAGAAACATCATGTGCAAAAGAAACATCAATCAGTTGCCTCTTGCCCAGCTGGGGACTTGGCCTGCAACCCAGGCATATGCTCTGACCAGGAATTGAACCGGTAACCTTTGGGTTTCACAGGCTGGTGCTCTATCCACTCAGCCACACCAGATCATTAAGTCCATTTTAGCTGACTGATTGCTTTGGTATCTCTTATCCTCCAATGTAAGCCAAGAGGAAACTGTGTCAATATCTATTGAGGAAATGAGTTCAATATCTATCTGTGGAATGTATGAGTGAATGAATGAATGAATGAATGAATGAATGAATGAACGAGTGAATGGGAACCCGTGCGAATCAGCTCCCTGGAACAGCGCCGAGTATCTCGCCATCCCCCTCTGTGTTGCTCTCAGTGACATACATTTAGATCCAGTCAAGCGAGGTAAGACCGTGAGTCTCCAGTTTCTCTGATTTCAAGATTTCACTAACTGTTTATGAAACCTTTTATCTAGTTAACTCAGCTGCTCGCTATTAAGATGTGTTATCTTCTTGGCTCAGAAATAAAAGTCCCAGGGTAAGGAAAGAAAAAGGCCTGATGTTCCCTGTTACTGAAGCTTTGCTTGACTGTCACTGGCTTAAGCTTCCTGGGGATAACTTATCTATAACAGATCTTGCTTTAACATTGTAAATGTAAATTTTAAGGAAGGGTTGGGGGGGGGTGCTGGCCTGAGCCTGAGAAGTCTATAGCTCTGGGAGATGGTACGTGGAAAGAATAAGTAAAGCAACTCGCACCCTCTTTACCATTGAAATAATTTTCCCCCAGGCTATAATGGCTCCAACATCCCTTCCTAGTCCTTACTGCATATTAGCTGCATGCCTGTCCCTTTATTTAACTAGAATCGCAGGTGGCTGCTGCAAGCTACATTGGCCAGTGACCTACAGTCTTTTTCTATTTGAGACACTTGGTTCTTCCAGGTTTTGTGTCATCCGTGCTTTTCCAGACTTTGTTCGTCAATCACACCAAGTGCCCTTTCTCAATTTCCTGTCATTTATATTTACAGTGGTTTCCCATCAGTTCATGGACATTTTTATAGCTACTGCACTGCTACACCAATCCTCTTAAGTGATGTCACTGCTACTCCTCTAAGTCCCCGTCGATTATGCCCGAAGAGCTACATGATAGCAAGCCCACGGGGCACTGGCGTCCCACATTCAGGGCAGTGCTGTCATTGCTCACTGTCTTCAGGTGAGATGCAATGCTGCCCAGGGGGAGGCCAGGAGCTATCATTTTTCCCAGAGTCACGACATGATGCTGCCTCCAAAGGCATGTGGTGCGTGTGCTGCGGCAGGTGCCGGGCGCCCAGGCTCCACCTGGGGTGTGCTCACCCAGGATGCTGCCACTGCCAGGTGCCCTGCCGTGTTCACCAAAGCCCTTAGTGTGCCCAAACCAGGATGTGTCTTCTGGAACTCTCACTGGATTCCAGCTCATTCCTTGCTGAGGCAGGAAAAGGGCCTCCACCCTCCCTTGGAGGTATGCTTTGTTATACGGAAACTGGAATGGGGCTTCCTCAGCACACACGGGCCCACAGAGATTTTGGTGGGATTACTTTCCTTTGTTTTGTATTTGCATTCCTTGTTTGTGCTCAGTTTCCTGGGTCCTGCTAAAGAGTCCTGTGGTTAAAGGGTTATGGAGGAAGTGGAAGCCAAGAGCTGGGGAAGTCACACACTCATGAGTGCTCTTCCTGCTTGGAGTCACTGTCCTAGGGACACACTTGTGCTCACTTCTCTTGTCACAAATTATGTTCTCATCCAAGGGAACCCCTGGCTAATTTGCACAGCTAGGCCTCCTTGGCCCTGCCTCATGGGCTTGCCAGTCTTGGTCAGGTATGGTTGAATCCTAGCATGAACGAAGACTATATTCATGGTGGGATCCCTCCCTCCCTCCCCTTGATTTATTGGTATGAAGGGACATTAGCACTTCTAATTTCTTTCATCTTCGTTTCCCAGAATGCTTTGAGTACATGCACAGCTCTGCAGGCTACAGGAAGTGTCACACAGATCCCCCCTCAGTTTCTTTATACCCCTGGGAAGTACACAGCACAAGTATCACCATGTTTTAACCCTGAACAAACCGAGACCCACAAAGTGGCCTGTGACCAGGGCCACATGATGAATGAGTTGTACAATTTGAGCTGAGCTCAGCAATCTCTTTGTTCCTGCGACTTTACTACCTGACACTAATCCTCAAAATCCCTGAGATATAATTAGTGAGGAAGCTTGGATGGGACGGTTCTATTTTTAATCATCAGTATAATTCATTAAGGAGTATGAAGTATTAGCAAAGTTTAAAAATATAAAACTTATTCATACACTAAGTCAGATATTTCATTAGAATGTCTTCTTAAACAGAATTCCTTGAGAGCTAACCAACATGGTGTGATTTGAGCTAACAAAGGGGGAAAAACAAGTAATAAAATGATTGATTGAATTCCAGCAGAGGCTGTAATGCAGAGGGTCAGCCCCACTGGCCAGGTAGGAAGGAAATGTTTCAATTCAGTTCACCAAGCACAGTCTAGAGCCGCCTCTTTGCCAGACCTCGGGCTAAGGTGTGAGGAGAGATTGCAATGATAATTACAAACTGGACCTTAATATTAAAGGTTCACAGGGTGCTGGGAAAAACAAAACTCAGACACAAATAACTATGAGACAGGTTGAATGTGACAAGAATCAGATAAAAAGCTATGGTAATCCAGGAAAGTAAGAAATATGATGGATGAAAGCTTTCAACCTTTAAACAAGTTTCCTTTGCTGAGGAATAGGAACACGTATCAAAACCAGTTTACAAATCAAATCTGGGATTTCTAGAGTTGTACAATGACCCCAGATGCCCCACCCCAACCACAGAGTCCTCTGTTGTCCAGACAGGTGATGTCTTGGTCCTCCCTTTAACTTCATGTGTAGAAGGGACTGTGTTGTGTTGTTCTCATTCCGAGGTCAATTTTATGATCTTTGGTATTGACTGCTGAAATGCAGGCCATTAGCAGCAGGGGTGATCTGACTCAGCCCCATCCCTTCTGTCACAATTAATGTTTTCTAGTTTCATTAGGGGCATGAAATGTTCACAGGGCAGACTCCCATCTCAACAAGGTGCACATGACTCACTAATGATGATTTCAAATGAGAAAGCCGTCTGCATCCACACAAATTGAGATCACACTTTCATCCTTGAAATACGGTTGTGATTACATTAAAGACACACTGCAAGTCTGTCGCCTCTCGTTCCATTTGTTGTGTGTGTGAGCTGTGTTGGATCTCTCTATCTCCTATTAAAAATCATGAGCATCTCCTCTGCATTCAGATATGCCTCCTCTAGCACAAAACAGCAGCACACCCAACAGTTCCAGCTGAGAAGTGAAAGGAAAAGCCCAGTCCACTTACACAAGTTTGTGGATAGTCTAATAAGCACACACATGCTTTTTCTCAATTCCAATATGTGGACTGTAAACCTTATGCCTAGCAATTGACTTTGAAAAAAAATAAAGCCTAGTTGGCTTGTACCCGCTGCATCTCATATTCACTGTTCTCTGTGGTGGCCAGGCACACCCTCTCTTCACGTCATGGGCAGAGACGGGGCAATGGTCACTGTGAGCACTTGGGGCTTTTGGGGTACCTGGAGCTGTGGGCAAACAAAGGCTATAGGGAACCACTCATTTAAGGCTTATTCTAGGAATAATAACTCATTGTATTTTTATATCTACTTATTTTAAAATATTGAGCATTTTCTTTTTTCTAAATGTTACCAGGAGAGATGTAGAGGGAGAGGTAATCATAACCAAGTCAAAAAACAAGTGCCGGTGAGGATGTGGAGAAAAGGGAGCCCTGGCACACTGTTGGTGGGAATGCAGACTAGTGCAGCCACTGTGGAAAACAGTATGGAACTTCCTCAGAAAACTAAAAATGGAACTGCCTCTTGCTCCGGCAATTTCACTACATGAATTATACCCTAAGAACCTTGAAACACCAATTCAAAAGAACCTATGCACCCCAATGTTCATAGCAGCACAATTTACAATAGCCAAGTGTTGAAAGCAACCTAGATGCCCATCAGTAAAAGAGTGAATCAAAAAACTATGGTACATTTACACAATGGAATTCTATGCAGTAGAAAGAAAGAAGGAGCTCCTACCCTTTGCAACAGCATGGATGGATCTGGAGAGCATTATGCTAACTGAAATAAGCCAGGTGGTGAAAGGCGAACCTTTAAGTGGAACATAATCAACAAGACAAACAAGCAAGCAAAATACAACCAGAGACATTGAAATAAAGAACAAACTGACAGTACACAGAAGGGTGGTGGGAGGGGATAATTGGGGTGGGGGAAGGGGAAGAGTCATCAGGGAACATGTATAAAGGACCCATGGGCAAAGCCAAAGGGGGTTGGTTCAAGGGTGGGAGGTAGGGTTGCCTGGGGTGGGTGGGAGTGGTGGGGAGAAAATAGAGACAATTGTACTTGAACAACAATAAAAAAAAAAAAGAAGACAGAAAAAGAAGAGAGACAGAAAAATGGCAACATTAAAAAACAAAAGGAGAAAGAAAGAAAGAAAGAAAGAAAGAAAGAAAGAAAGAAAGAAAGAAAGAAAGAAAGAAAGAAAGAAGGAAGGAAGGAAGGGGAAAAGAGAGAGAGAGAGAGAGAGAAAGGGCTCGATATTTAAAAATGATCTACATATTTATCATTAGCACTCTTGAGTAGATAGGGCTAATCTATTGCCCTCATTTGACAAAAGAGAAATAAAGATCTGGGCATGTTTTTTCAAAGAGGGAATAATTGCTGAGGGTGGGTCTGCAGCCCAGTGTAGTTGTGTGCTCTCTCCCCTGGTTCTATAAGCGTTAGAGACACTGACCCTGCATCATGCTAGGTGGCATGCTAGGTAATTCAGTAGTCACTGTGCTAGGTGATGGGGATGTGCGGACAGTGAGACGTGAACTCTGCCCTGGAGATCCCCATCTGTAGATGGCATTGCTCTACATGTGGCAGGAAAACCACTGGCCTGGGGATTGGGAACCTGAATCCTGCTCTGGACTCTGCCCCTGACAACCATGATCACTTTGAGCAAGTACTTTAATATCTCTGAGCAATAATAACCCGGGCTCTGCCTATCCCTTGGTAATTGTAAAATTCAAAGGAGAAAACTCATAGAACAAAGCTTGTAAAGTAGAAATGGCTCTGAAAGTGTCTATGTGCAGTGTCAGTAGAGATGTTTAGAGCTGTCAGAAACACACATGTGGTTGGAACACAGGCTTAGGAAGGACTCTATTAATATACACAACCTGAAGGGTAGATCAGCGCATAGCTGATAGTGGTTTCTACAACACTGGTGTGACTGACGTGTGGCATCAGTAGGGCCAAAATAATTTGCCATCCACATGCAGACAGGCATAAACTGGCAATGTCCTGGGCAAACGGGTATGGACTCACACTGTCAGAAGGATTCCAGATGTCTCAGATGCGGCTCAGGAAATGTGTTCTCTGTCAGGCTGCCCTGATGATCCATGTGCTTTCTACCTAAGGTGCTGTTTCTGTCACACCTGCCACAGATGACCTCCACCCCCTCTGATTTCCTCTGTATGCCCCTCCATTCCTGCCAGAGGAGTCCACAGGGACACTGATCATCCTGAAGGTTTGGGTCTTTATCCCTTTTGTGAAGAGAAATGATCATGGGTGTTTGACAGATGCTAAATTACTAGACATCATCCTATCTTCCTGCATCATTGCGGTAATTCCTTCGGAATAATCATCTGTTCCATGTTTAGATCTTAAGTTCTGCATCTAAGAATGCTTTATAAATTGCTAAAAAAAAATTTGTTGGGCCCTGACTGGGCAGCTTCAGTGGTTGAGTGCCAGCCTGTGAATCAAAGGTTTGCTGTTTCAATTTCCAGTCAGGACACATGCCTGGGTTTTGAGCCAGGTCCCCATTTGGGGGCAACCACACACTGATGTTTCTCTCCCTATCTTTCTCCCTCCTTTCCCTTCTCTAAAAAATAAATAAATAAATAAAATCTTTAGAAAAAAATTAGTTGGAAAAGCCACCTTGCAATATCTTCTTTCTGCCCAACCATAACCTGCTTTAATAAGCTAGACCACATTATCAGCTGTATTGAGCGGAATAGTCACCAGTCTGTCCGCCACACTAGATCCCTATCTGGTGAGCACTGGGCTCTGTCAGGTTCACTGTAGTATCCTTCATGCCTGGGTGTGAGAAACTCACAAGAAGCCCTAGTGGAATAAAACATATAAAACATTTTTTACTCCTCTGCTTGGCTCATAAGACCATCATAAACTGTTGTTGATTAGTCACTAGGAAATAGAATCTAAAATATTTAAGGTGATTGATTTTTTCCCTGTGTAAACTGCTTAAGAGATAAGCCAAGGGTGAGAATATTATCCTTACATTTCCCTTCACATACAATGGGGAGAGAAGGGAGAAAAGTTTGGGAAGATCCAGTTATCATCTTTCCCAGCTGAAATATCTAATTACACTCAGGTCTTAAATCCCAAGATAGTATATCTTGCCCATTCACTGCTCAATAAATATTAATTGGTGGAGATGGTTTATAATTTAGTATGTGTGTAACATATGAGTATAATTTACCTGTAACCTGTGATTATCTTACATGTTCAAAAAAAGGGAACTGATTGGACTGAAAAGAAAAATAACTTACTTGACTTTAAAAAGATGTCATTATGATTCAACTCTTCATAAAATCACCCACCTTCAGACATCATTTCACTTGGATAGGTGAACTACCACACGCCCTGTTTACCTCAAGGAAGACAAGACTGCATTTGATACTGAGTTCAACTGTATGTCTGTTCTAAAGCTCTCTGTAGGATTAGAAATAGTCGGTGGTATTTGCCCAGCTCAAAATGGCCACTTTCCATCAAAACCACCTTCTCCTCACACAGGAACAATCCCCCAGTAGCCCACATTTGTTAATTTATAAATGACCCAGGAGTTCCAACCTTTTGGCATCTCTGGGCCACACTGGAAGAAGAGTTGTCTTGGGCCACACATTAAATACACAAACACTAACAAAAGCTGGTGAGCAAAAAAAGAAGGTTTTAAGTAAATTTATTGTCTTGTATTGGGCTGCCTTCATAGCCATCCTGGACTGCATGCAGCCCGCAGGCTGTGTGTTGTACACCCCTGGCAGTAGAGCCTGGATAGACTCTTTATTTAAAAGAATTTGTTTATTATTACTGTTTACCTAGGGGCAAAGTGCATATGCAGAGTAAGTTAGTTATTGGGGATGGACTCTTGATTTAAGCCAAACCCATCAGATCATCTCATATGGAACTGGGATTCAACTGGTAACTGGAAGTGCTTTCTCTGTGGCTAAAACTGGAAGAACACAACTGGGCAGAAGAATCTGTATAGAGGAAAAAAAATGGAGAAAACCAGCCTCAGAGGGAAAGAATGAAGTGAAGGTGAGCAGAGAGGCAGAGACAAAAGACTGAGAAAGGGTCCCCACCTCCAGTCTTCTGATGGCTTTCCATTCCCCTCCCCCAGGCCTCAGAAGGGGCCCACTGTGCCAAGTCCCACAAACTACACCAGCTTCCTGACAAATCCACTTCCACACCACCCACTCTTTTTCTCTTCAATTGGTTTCTGGATTTTCGCAATCAAAACAATCCCCTCCTAGACTCCAAAGAACACTTAGCCTCTTTCTGATAAAGGCAATTAACTTATCTGTCCCTCCCCATTTGTTCCCCAAGGAGATTTTGTAATCTTTGCCCACTGTCAACCCTCTAAACTCCAGTTGCCCATGCACAAAAATAAATTATTATATCTAACTTTGTTCATCCCTATTGGTAGAGATGAAAATATGACACAGTATTTAAGCTCAGATAGCCCAACACCGTTCCAGCCAAGAAAACAGGGGTAGCTGAATGGCAGCTGCCTCGGGACTCACAGCTCCAACTTCACATCTGTAGGGATATGAAAGAATGCAATCAAAGGGGAAATAGAATGCTGCCCCTCTTGCCCACATGCACACAAACACCTGCCCAGACATCTGTGTACACATACCCACGTATATACACACGAGCATGATGCAAAAGAGAGACAAGCTCAGAGGCCACACCTGTGCTCTTCGTGGCATCCTCATTCTCCACATCCCTGCAGTCCCTGGGTCTCTGGAAGCATCTCACCCAACCAGCCCTCCCATGGAGCTTGTAATCAGAATTGCCATTCAGATCCATCTTTCAGGGCTCTTTGCTTTGCAGTTCTATTATTGTTTCATGAAACTTTAAAACTTTCCACCCTTCCCTCATTGTAGTCAACTTTAAATAAATTCAGTGTCACTTGTTAAAATAAATGACATTTAAACAACCTCAGCATGGTAACTCATTCCTCATTATCATAGAGAGCTCTTCTGAAAGGTCTAGAGTACATTATCTCTACGAAATGGATTTTACCTTCAATATTAACCTCATTGCTCAGAGAGGACAGGTGCTAAGCACTCTGGTGAGAGGTGGCATAGAAATGCATAGGTAGATTGATAGAACTGAGTGAGGGATGATGAACTAAAACAAAAGCAGGACAAAAATTTAGGTTAAATATTAGGTAGAAACGCTGAGTCGTGAGAGAGCTGTGATGATTGAGCATGGAAGACTGAAGAACATTTGTATTATTTTAGGTACTCACGCTCACTATGCCTGTGTTGCTGGCAAAAGAGAAGCCACCTGTGGGGTGTGGCTGATGACTACAGAGCACCTCAGACAAAGCCCGAGGTGCCTGTTAGCCCAATGCCTTCATTTTACAATTTGGGCCACTGTCACCCAAAGCAGATACTGCCCTGCTTCAGAGTGCTTGGTGAGTAAGCAATGTAACTCAGACTACAGCTGTGATCAGCACACTCATGACCAAGGCTGTCCTGGAACCACTCCATTCTCATGGTTCCTTTGCTTTTTCACTCCCTGCCTCCTCGGCCTTTCCTTTCATCCTCCCTTGGAGTGTGGACCACCTGATCTGAACGCCAGTGCCCTGCCCACAAAGGTGTTTTTTGTTCCTGCATTTTCCCAGAATGATCTGCATCCAGTAAAAATATATATATATTATTAATAACCCAAGAAACTAAGAATCCTTCTGCTCTCTTGGTGGACTCCAAAGCCATGTCCCAGGGACGAGGCCATGACCAATCTCAGAGTACATCCTTCGCACCATCTCTGAGTGGTGGGGAGTTGCACCAGCATGGCCGCCTCCCTACTCAACTTCTCTCTGGGTCCAAGATGTCAACCTATAGGACTGTTATGAGGAATAGAGGCTCTTACACTCTGCTTGAGTGTTATGATCTTCATGAATCTTCAAACTAAATTCTCATTAGCACCTGCGCTATGTGGCCAATGCTGAACATGCCTGGTAAGGTCATTATGCAGAAAAGGAACTAAGGTTTTATTTATTTACAGCCCCAGAGTAGAGAGGGAAGGAGGCACATTTTACATGCATGAGGCAGAGTAGGAATACATGACAGCACCCATGGGCTATTTAATCTACTGCACAAGTGAAATAAAGAAGTCAGTGCAGGCCTGGGTCAGAAGGCAGCAAGAAATGGTATGAATAAGTGTTACTTTTATAACCTGAAAAACAAGCCTATATTTTTAAAAGAAAGTAAGAACACAGGAATGAGAGTCCAGGGATGAGAATTATGATCTTAGCCCATAACTTATGGTGCAACCACAAAATCACTCTCCCTCGCCAGATTCCCTCACCTGTGCAGTTGTGATACCTGGGCTCCCTGGAGGCTGCCCTCCCACGTGGTGTCATGTTGAACAGTATGGGAATCCCACAAATGTTGCCATCTGCCTCCTCTAAATTTTCCTAGAGCCACAGTGACTCAAGCATCTTATAAATTTCCTCTCAGATTTATAACATTTTTATCAGGTCCAAATACAAAGTGCATCTTTAGAACTCACACCAGTAACTGTTTAAAATAACTATTTATGGGCAATAATGACAATATTTGAGGTGCTCTCGCAAAGTTCTAGTTGGGAAATATCAATAAAATAATTGCCTAATTTCTAAACTGTGTACCGTTCTAATTAATTCTGCATGAGATATTTTTCCAGCTTCAAAGATTGCTTTACTTGTATTGCATAACAGAATAATGGTATAATTAGGAATAAATTTGTCACTTTTATAAGTAATTCCTTCTTATTATGTGTTTGTAAGCAAAGCACAAGCACGATTAAAGTCCCCTTTAGAAGCTTATATTAATTATTATGATTATTATGGATAATAAGCATCCACAAGCTGCCGAATGTACCCCAGGCAAGATGAGCAAAGTCACAAGACATGGCAGGAACAGGGATGGATGCCAGACTCAGGTTTCTTTATCCTCTGGGGCTCAAGACTCACTGTCTGCATGAGGCATGGGAGTCCAGGGGACTTCACTGTTAGTCTTTCTGTACCTCTGCTCAGACCTCCACACACACATGCAGGGGGCAATCCAGTAAGCAGACCCTTTTGCCCTCAACACCTCTTGCCTTTAATTCTCTTGCTTCCAACACCCACAGTCTTGTCAAAGCTCATTCATTCCTCAAAATTGAGCCCTGAGAGTTTCCTGCCAGGGAACCTCCTTCGGCTGCCACTCTGGACTGGGGCCCCTCCCAAGTTATCACTCCTGTTCTGTTCATTGGGGGTTGAGAAACTTGAAGGCAAGGATAGTATCTTGTTTTTCCTTCTGTTTTTCTTACAACCTCAACACAGAAATAGGTGTGGTAGACATTCAAGGACATTTACATGGGTCAATTACCAACAGAATAAATGAACAATAAAAGCTCATCTTCCCATTAACATGCATTTGCTAGAACCCAAGTGCTAGATTGGATGAACGATCATGAGTGCCTGGGTATCCAGCCAGCCATCCTGATGAGTAAGTGATAGGTTACTGCTTAGAATCCTTTCCCACCATAATGTCTGAACTACCCACCTTTGAGACCCCTCACTTTAACCTAATAATGCCTAACCAGCATTTTCTCCTCAACAGCTCAATGTAAAGCCATGGACAATCTCAGCCACCAGTGCTGGTAGAAGCCACTTTCTACACAGCTCTAACTTCACCTTTGAGAGGAACAAAGATAAGGGTGGGGCTCACTCAACATCACACTCCTCAGGTGAGAGGGGAGTAGGGTTTTTTGACTCCTAGACAGGCGCTCTTCACTGTGAACTGCTAGCTCATCTCCTTCTGGACACTGAAGAGACCCCTGTGCTCAGCCCCTGGATGGTTCTGAGACAAGTAGGTGGCATGGAGGATAAGGAAGGAGGTCCATCTCTACCACATCTTCTTGTGAGCTGTTCCTGGTGTTCACAAAAATTTCACAGGCATTACTGGGGTCCAGGGACTGTAGGGCTGTGGGCCCACTTTGCTCCACAAGGCCAGTCCTGTTTCATTCTCTTCCGGCCGACACCCACTGCCCTCAACCTCACTCCACACTTCGGCTCACAGACAGCCATATCTGCCCATGATGACAACACCGTCCCCATGGAAACCATGCAAAAATAAACGTGAAGAAGATGTATGTCTTATTTTAGGTCTATAGACTGGTTTTCTAAACTCTCTCTGTCTGGCTTCCTTTAATCCAGTCTGATTTCTGCAAGTGCCTGTCCAGAGGCACATTTGAAATACAGGTCAGAGCTCAGGCTGAGCTATGAGAAGGGAGGTGTTTCTGAGCTAAATTGGAAAGTTCTTCCAACAACACCGCTAAAAGAAGTGTGTATGCTCTGGTTGTTAGCCCAAGAATGGCCATCTCCCAGAAACCAGGAGAACTGTTCCCTCATCCAAAGGAGCAGAAGCGTACTGTCCTCTGCTTCCTTGTCTGGTCTCGCAAAACATCCTCAGGAGTCATGTGGAGCTACCTGTGAATAGCAATAGTAGTAGAGTGAATAAGTTTGCTCTCTTTGAACTAGTTCTTTGAAAGTTGCTTTAAGTTCTTCCCGAGTTCTCTTCCTTAAGGATTTCTACAAGTATCTTCTCCAAAGGACCCATGACATTCTGAGAGAAAACCAACAGGGGCTTCTCTCTGGGTGACACCATCCCTGGATGGGTGATGAGGCTCATGTGTGACTCATAAGGCCTAAAATTTACCAAAGTTCGCTGGGCCAGGTGAAGCAGAGCTGCATCTGATCGATGCATGAGGAGTAGCCAACGAAAACAGAGAAGGCCTCCTTTTGGGTTTATCGTCTGGGGCAGGCCAGCCACAGGACATCCATCTCCATGTGGGATGGGCATAGAGGAACACAAAGTTCTGGCTCTGAGCAGACACCCAAAAAAGGAGGGTGTCTAGAATATGAGTTTGTCACCCACAGGGGAAGAGATTGCAGCAGTGGTGCGAGGGGAACGGCAGGAGAAGCCAAGGCTGACCTCCATTAAAATCATGTACCACCTACCACATTTTCCAGTTTTTGTTCTTTCCTTCTGCCACTTTCAACATGCATTGGTTTCCATGTGTACTTGGTTACATCTTGGGAGTGTTCAGCCAGAGGCAACCTGAGCACCTGCCCAGCCCAGCAAGGTGGAAAGGGGGAAGAGATGGGAGGTGTGAAGAGGAACTCTTCTGAGAATGTTCTGAGAACATTAGTAGGGCCATGGAAGCTTCCTTCATTTAGCAGACGAGGGATAGCTTTCCCTAATAGGACTTGTGCTACGTTTCATTCTTTCCTTACCTTCCCCTATCTAAAAGCCTTTACACCACTGAAATGAAAATCACGCACTGCATTTCAGTGACAAAGCCTAACAGGAGGCCCTGCATTTTACACACGAGAGAAAATAGAGCCCTCTGGGGACATGACTGGTGGGCTGGGAGGGCTGAATACTCCCATCATCCCCTTGGAACACATCCCTTTGGAATCATTTCCAGTTTCCAAACACAACTCAAGTCCCACGGCTCTGTTGTGTGCCCCATCTGGTGTCTCTAGCCTGTCCTGATTGCCCCCTTGAAACACGTGTAATACATACTGCATGAACCTGTTTAGTAATGTACTGTCTGCTGTATTTATCCTCTTCAGACCCACATCTAGACTGTGAGCTCCTTGAGGAGCAGAGGACGTGGCTTCCATTTTTCTTATATCCTTCACAGTGCCAAGGAGATAGAAACCACACTTTCATCCATTCATTTATGCCTCCAACAGTTACTGAGCACCACTCTATGCCAACACTTATCCCAGGCAGTAGACTTACAGAGATGAATAAAATATGGTCCCTGAATTTGCAAGCTCTCAGTCTAGGGAGAGAAGTGGCCATGTGGGCATGTAATGATCACACGGTGCAGTAAACGCACCACAAAAGTGTGAGCTAAGTGAGTTCCACCAGAGCACAGAGGAGAGAACAGACGCAGAGGGAACAGTGGCGAGATGGTGAGCCAAAGCTGCTCAATAAATATTTGTTGATTAATTAGGGGAGGAGTACACTCTTTAGGGATTACAGGGACAAAATGTCCTCATTAGCTGATGATGAGAGAAACGTTTTCCTTACAGTCGGGAGGCTCATGGGAGCTGGCAAGCGATAATCTGAGTATTAATAATAACAAAAGGAAGAAACACTGGCAGAAGCAAAAGGCTCATAGGAATCATGAGCATCAGATAAGCCCATTATATTTCTGAGCCTGCAGTACCCTGTCCTGCCCATGGGACTGCCTCCTGCCCGGCTGTCTCACCGGCCCAGGGAGATGCTTGCATGCAAACAGGGCCATGTTCCAGTAATCCTGCCCCAGGAACCTTGGTGGGCTCAGACCAGCTTCAAGACCCTGGCCTAGCATAAGGGTGGGAGTCCCTCTATATGGCCCATGCTTTGCCTGCACAGTTTATTTATTCTGCAGCATATGCTGGCTCAGCACATTAAGGGAGCTCCAATTTTCCATATTCATTTTAGTCCTCCCTTAACTCTCGTAAGTTACCTTTTGCAGCCGCCTCGCTCTTATGGTTTCTAAGGCAAACAGCTGTGATTTTTCATCCTTTGAACTCTTGAGCCAAATAGCTTACCACTATCCCCTAGTTAACCTCTCCCCTGGATCGGGTGACCCCAACATGCTGGTTAGCAATGAACATCTTCTGCAAGGCTGGTGATGTGTTCATTCTCACACCCCACTTCACAGCTCTGTGGTGCTGGCACGCCCTCAATCTGTCCATAAATCACTGTCGAGGTGGGAAAAACACTGACTCCTAGTAAGCAAGCGAAACTGCTTTGCTCAGGTGGGAGGAAGAGATCTAATCGTACATGTAATGCAAGGAGCACTCACAGCCCCTTTCAGATGTTCTTGGTCAGCTTCACAACTTCTATGACTACCCCCTTGTTCTGTACAGACAACCGTAACCTAGGCCATGCCTCTGTCCATTTGATACTGAACACTAAAAGGCAGAAGGAGGTTTTGTTGAACAATCAATCAGAAGAAAGAACGGGTATTTTTAATTATGTTTATGCTAAACTGCAGCAATGATAAAGAAAAGGTTTACATTAGAACCCATGCTATTAGGGAAATTAATTTCTACATTGTTAAAAACAAGCTAAAAGTGAGGTCATCTAATGTCAATAGTCCTCCAGTCTTCGGGAGTTCAAGGTCCAACAGCCACATATGCGGTGCTTCAATGCTCGCACTCGGTTTGCACATTGGGGCAATACCCCCCTCCTCACACACACACAAAGTGATATTGGGCCATATTTAGAAACATTTTTTGGTTGTTACAATTGAGGAGTTGCCACTGGGATGTTAGGAATAGAGGCCAGGAATGCTGCTAAACATCCTACAATGCACAAGACAGCCCCTCACTGCCAAGAATTATTTCGCCCCAAATGTCAATCGTGGTTAAATTGAGAACTCCTGCTCTAGAATCACTCAGGTATTGCAGAGGTAAAAAGATTTTCTACCTGGACCTGGGACTCATGAAACCCATGTGCCATGACCTCCCCAAAGTGGCAGGCTCCTATACTCCCAGGCCTCCCCCCCAATGACACACCGCCCTTCACACACTGCTCCCTGCGCCGTCCTGTAAAGTGTGCGTGCACTGCGTATTCATTCTGCAGGCACACTGCACTTGCCATATTCTCAATGGAGCACGAGCGCCTGTTGTGCAGGAGAACAGAGTCAGGGCTCGCTGTTGGACTATTAAAGTTGCTGCTTTGAACTTGGCACATAATTCAGCAGTGGCCCTCCTCTCTGAAAGCTTCAGATAATTTATGGACAGAGTCTGCTGCTAATACCCTCTCTGGTCTCCTTCTGATTAGTTCTGATGTCTTTTCCTTAGAATTAAATGCACTTCATCCATGAAGCACCTTCTGTCAACTTGGCACAGAGCATTAGTCCTTTATGTCTAAGAAGTTCCATGTCCACAGCCCACCTTCATGACCCACTTCACATCCCAACTCTGCAAGAAATCCAACCTACCTCCTCTAGTTCACATTTCTTTCCTTGTACTGAGCAACACAGCACTGGGTATGGAATACGCTCACACCACCACTTTGTGTTACTGATTATAAAAATCTTATCTCATCAGCGAATGACCATTAAGGATACTAGGTATATAGAAATGAAAAGTAAGGCATTTCCTTTTATTATTATTATTATTACTACCTTCAGTGTTTATTACGGGTCGGAAACTATGCTAAGCATTTTACATGCACCACCTCAGTGTTGCAAGAAACATTATTTTTCCCATTTTCCAGATGGGTGAACTGAGCTCAACCAATAAATTAAATAAGTTTCTCAGGATCACCAGCTTTTAAGTTTCATGTGTCCCTTTGAACTTAGATCTGTATGATCCAACAGCCCACGCTCCCAAGTAGCCCATTGCATACAGCCTCCCTCAAGCTGGTTACAGTCTAACGGAAGGATGTGTATATTCATTTGGAGGAAGAAAATCTCCCGAAGCCAAGTCAGACTAATGAGCTTGTTGGTAACTAAGCATCAACAGGCTGTGGGTTGACCTCCCACTGATGAGTTTAATGCACCTTGTCTGAAACCAGCCTTGAGGACCCAGCAAACACGTGGCTCTGTGCAGCGCAGTCTTATGAATAATAATGAAATCCAATCAGGAACAGAGGCCTTCGATTTTAATTGAGCAATCTTTTAAAGGACTTCTTTTCTCAGTGCCAAGGTCATGTTCTCCTAGCTAAAGCAGTCATTTTATGTGTGTAGCAGAGATAATGGGCACTGGAGACATATTGAGGACAAGTGGCATACAGCATGAAAGAAAGGAGGAAATATACGAAAAGCAATCATTGAAGTATACACTATAGACCTTACCATTGATAATTGGTTTAAATTATTAAAGCACATAAGAGGTTATTAACTAGAGAGGGTATAAATTACCTTTTTTTCTTTTGCTGAGCATGACTTTTCAAAGTCTCCCAAACTTCCACGTTCAAAAAAAAAAGTTTTAAATGTAAAGTCATTAGAAAAAAAATCTTTTAAAAATTATCTCCAGTGAACGGATGACGGGAGAGCCGATGCTTCATGAATTTGAGATCATGTTACCTTCCATAAGAATATAGAATGGGAAGAGGTATTTTAGTAATGCTAATATTGTTCAGGGCTGGCTGGCTGTGGCTACGCGCATCCAAAGCATTGGGCTTATAGGGCCCCGGGACTAAAAACATCCTTGAGGGATTGAGACAGGTAGCTAGAAACATACCCTCAGAACTTCAGGAAAAGTCTGGGATAACATCACAGCTGCACCCAGATGAAAGGGCACATTGGCTCCGGCACTGGTGGAAGGATCTGAGACCTGATTTTGTCACCTCTGCCAATGTGCAGGAGCTGTGGAGGGCAGTCCCTGAGCCCAGGGGATTCTAGGGAGACTCCGCACAGAGCAGACTGAGTGACATCCATCCTCCTTCTCATATTCCATATGCTGATGTAGATCCCTGTTCTCCAAGCCCTTCCGGACCTCTCTGCAAACAGGGCTGATGAGCCTGTTCTTATCTGAGGCTGTGCCAACCTTCTGGGGCTCTGAATTAGCATTTTTAGGATGTACTGTTCTGGCAAAAGACCTTATATCTAGTAAGGCCAATTATCTCCTCGGAGTCTTAGTTCCATCTTTATTCATTAACTCCCAACTCCTCTCTCAGAAATGAGCTCATTTGGGCCTCTGGCCTTCTCTTTGAATGACTTTTCCTCCCTGTGGCCAAAATCCATGATCCTTTTGCTCGAACTCTCTCTAGGCCTCCACCTTTGCCCTGTGGTTCCCTCACCTTCACCTTGTGTTTGTCAGTGGGACCCTCACTGGAACAATGAAAATGAAGAGCAAAACTACTCTCCCCTGCCACCCAGTCCAGGCCAAGCTCTACTGCGTCTGGCCTGTCAGGATGACAGATATGCTACAATTACATCTCTTTAAAGAGGATATGAAACAGCATACCTAACATACACGCACAGACACATGCACACACACTAGTTGACCCCTCTCACCAACCTTTTCTTTTTGGAACTGTTCCTCTCCCAAGTCCAACTGTATCCTCATAAGTGCCAACAACCTTGTTCAGGATCAGACTCCATCCAACATGACCAATATGACCAACTTTTTCCAAGAATAAGAATTGTTTTCAAACTAAAAATAGGGAAGTCTTCTTGGGCCCCCACCTGCAAGAATATTTACTATGGAAAGAAATATAGTGATGCGAGCAGCCAGGGAGGAGGATGGTGAGTCAGCAGGGTGGGGAGCAGAGCACTGGTGGAGCTTGAGAGCTGGATTCCAGTTACTATTCTGGCCTCAATAAATTGAGATATTAGCCTCTACTTTCACTATGCAATCTTACCAAATGTCTTTCCAGTAAATCCACTGCTTATCCAAGCTCTGATTCATACACTAATTGTTGCTTCTATCTAAAGGACTCCTGAACAACATAGAAATATATTCTTGAATGGTATAAAACAATATAGTAACATACCAATCTCTCGATTTTTTTCTTTTACTTATCTGCACTTACCCTTGCTTTATAATGAACCTGAAATATTTATATACTATTTTTGTCATGATGATTTGATCAGATGATTTTTCAGAGTAAAAGGGAAACACTTGTCAAAAGAATAGCAAACATAATCATGGAGGAAGTCACTAGACATGAGGTGACCCCCACAACTAGATCTGGGTCATATGTGTATCATGTGAATATTTGTTGAGAGCCCAGTCTGCCAAGATACTGGAGGTACAAGAGTGAGAAAACCTGGACAATGTGGCTGTGGAGTTTCTGAGCTGATGGGGGAAATGGATATATCAAGAACCACCCAAAAAATATAAAGTTGCCACCACAATGAGTGGTGCTCATTGTGGTTCTCTATGGAGAGAAGCAATTTGGAAATAAGGAGATAGTTTCTTGTTAGGAAAATCATGAATACTTCCTGGGGGAAAATAATACTCAAGCTGAGATCTGAGACACAAACCAGAATTAATTGAAGAGAAAGGCAGGAAGAGTGGAGATTGCACATCCAAGTCTCCATGTCTGGAGAGTTCATGGGACATCTGAGGCATTGAAAGAAAGGCACTGAAGTGGGAGGAACAAAGGAATCACAGAATGAGAGGAGACTGGAGAAGTAAGTGGTGACCACACTATGAGACAGCTTGTGGGTCAAGTTAAGGATTTATGAGCATGGAAGGACTATGAGAAAACATGTAGATGGTGTCTATGTGCATGTGTGCTTGAGATATGAGGGATGAATTATGATTAGTATTGTATTTTTAGGCATAACTCTGACCATGGTGTGGGGAACAGATTTGACATGATCCAGAAGAGATGTAGGTAAATTAATTAGAAAGGTTTCCAGAATTGCATGACCCAAGTGGGAGATGATGGTTGCTTATGCTAAGTGGTGGTGATGAATACAAAGAAGAGAAAGAGATATTTAGGTGTGTAGTCACAGTTCTGTTTTCAGGAAATTTAATTGCTATCAGAGAAAGGGAATCCTTTATCTCAGCAAAAGAACTTGAATGTAGAAAAATGTAGCATGGACAAATACAATTGAGCTAAAATCTGTTGAGCCATTTATCTATCAGAATTAATTAAAGAAAGCTTTACAGCAAAAGGTAGGACCCATGCTATGCATAAAAGAATAAGTCAGGTTCTATATAAAGGAAGAAAATTCCTAAGAAAATTAGCAGGAAACAGGAAGCACCCACAAATTGGGTAATTGAGCAGGGTTTAGAGTAGAATATTTATAAAGCTATGAGTAATGCATCTAGAAATCACAAGAACTGCTGAAGTATCACAGATCTAGTAACCCTTGGGAATGACACATTGAAGAGAAGTAGCCATGGGAACTCAGAGAATGCTATGTAGAGAAAAGTGTCTGAACAGAACTGAGATATTGCAACATGAATACAGAGAGCCCATGATGACCCTTCAGGGTGAGGAGGAAGCCGTGGCATTGCAAACTCTTGCCTCATTCTCCTTACTTACTCCAGATCTCTGACCTATGCCCTTCACGGGTGCAATTCAATTAAAGCCAGGGGAAGGAGGGCTTTTGATTAAGTACTATACATGCATGTTAGTCTCCAAGGGCACAGAGCAGGGTGAAGAAGGATGAAGAATCTATCTACAGAGGAAAAACAAAAGAAGATCCAGCTCACGGCCATTCAAAAACCATAAAACACATCTAATAAATAGGGACTTGCTAAACATAAACTGTATTCATAGAATGGCACCAGAAATCTTGGTAGGTGGACATCGAAGGTGGTACAAGCCCATATTGGAGATATAGGAGCTTAGACTATATGGTCATTGGAAACTTTAAATAAAAATGCAAGTGATAAACCACAGGACAAGAGAGCAACATAAGGTGTCACTTGGCAGTACATAAGTAATTGCCAGAGATGCATACAGTTAAAATGCACCACTGGTCATCAGAGGTAAGGGGTTCTGTAGCCTGAAGTGACCATAAAAGTGTTCTTAAAAGATGGGCAATAATTTGAGCTTGCTAGATAAAACCATTGTGATAGAGAAAGATCAAAAAGACAGGGATAGCCCTGTAGGCTAGGACATGAGTGACTGCAAAATGGCAGCAAAAAAGACATGCAAGTTGTGTTTGAGAAATCTGACTACCTGGTTATTACAAAGACCATATAAACAAACAGAGATCAATTGTGCTGGAAATGTTATTTTATTCATTGATCTGTTTTTCAAATTGAGCATCCAGTGTATGCTATTGATGCTGGGGATTTAGCAGTGAGCCTGATAGACAAGAACTCTGCAATCATAGAGTTTATATTCTAGTGAAGCAAACGGAATATAAATAAATATACACTCGGGCAAACATCAGGTGGCTTCAAGTCTTATGGAGAGAATTAATATCATCTTATGTACTAAAGAATGACTAAATGGTAACTGTGTGGGATGTTGAAAGAAAGTCTCAGTGAGGAGTTCTTTGAGCTCAGATGAGACCTCAATAACTAGAATTATGTTTGTCCTATAATGTGATCAAGTGAAAGAGCATTTCAGACAGAGAAAAAATGGTATCCAAGGCCTAAAACATGTATTTGAATGATGTTCTTGAGGCAATAAATGAAGACCAGGAAGGCCAGAGCATCGTGACGAAGGTTTGCACCAGATGCGAAGGCTGGCTCTTACTGACTAGTGAAAGAAAATTATTACATTGTCAGGAATTTTATGAATCAGTTGACATCACTTTGGTAGCTTGGCAGTATTTACACTTTGGTATTTATACCAGAGAAATTAGCCAACACTATAAAACAAAGCTTCCTTCCAGTTTCCAGCACCTCACCCTCCCCATTCAGAGAACCTGTCCTTAAGCATTCACCAGCACACCACAGGATAATGTGAGGGAGTAGGAAAGGAAGCTGCAGAAGAAACCAGGGACCTAGCATCGAAGGCTTTACAAGTCAGGGAAAGGAGTTTGGATTTCATTTTAAGTGTTATGGGAAGCCATTAGAGGGTCTTAAGTAGGACAGAGACACAATCTGATTTGCATTTTTAAAAGATCCTTTTGGCTATGTTGCAGGAAACTGTAAATGGCTAAAAGGGGGAAGTAGGAAAATCAGTTGACAGCCTACTGCCCTGGTCTGGGTGAGTATAGTCCAGGGCTCTGACTAAAGGGCAGCAGTGAAAATGAACAGAAACATAAAACTGGAGACCTGAAAGAGAGGTAGAGTCCATAGTTTTTACTCACAGATTTCATGTACAAAGTGAGGGAAAAAGAGCACAATTTCTGACATTTGGCTTAAAAAACTAGGTATATGGTGGTGCCAGATATCTAGCTTTATGTCAGAGATCTGAGAGAAGTAAAGAGTTTATGTCAGAGGAGAGATATAATGAAAAGATAAGAAAGTTATACTCACCCTGCTAAGTTTGATATATCTATATGACATCCACCTGAAAATGTCAAGTACGGAGAAGGATATTCATACTTAGATTGCTGGGCGGGAATAAGAACTAGAGATGTAGTTTCAGAGTCACTGAGATGAGGTATGGGGTAGAACCCAGAGGGAGAGTGCGAGGAGAGAGAAATGCAGGAGGTGAAAGAGAGGTAGAGCAGGGTCGGAGTGGCCAGTGAGGGAGACCCAGGAGTGACATACCAGCTTGGGGGAGAGCCTGGCGAGTCGGGGCCATGACGCCAAGAGCTCGGGAAGCTGGAGTCCTTTCATTGAATACTATTGTAGATCAAGTAAGATAAGAAGAGAAAAGTCACTTGGACTGGTGAAAAAGAGATCGCTTATGTGCCCTGCCAGAGCAGTATTAACAAAGAAGTGAGGACTATGTGAAGCCTCCTTGGTATAAACTCAAGAAAGGATGTTCTGTGAAGAAGCAGAAATGCTTATAAAGGGGGATGACAGTAGCTGGAGGAGAATGGGAGATCCAAGAGGTTTTTGCCTATTTTTTTTTTTAGGTAAGAATGATTAGAATGTGTTTATGTACTAATGGGAACAATCCTATATACAGGGAAACCTCAAGGAATGGAAGGAGGAAGGAGATGCAGGAGCAAGAAAAGTAAGAGAGAAGGAAACCAGAGCACATGAGCAGGGGGTCTTGGTTGGACTGTTATTAAACGCTCCTGATATGCCACACTCCATTGACCAGATTTCTGACACTGCATCTGGAATGTATTCCAGCATCTATTTTTCCCCATTGGATTCAATCTGTTTATGGACTTAGACCCCACTGTTTTGTAATAGTTTCAAGTTCCATGGCCCAGCCCAATTTCAGGCACACAGTAAGATTCAGTAAGTATGTGTTAAGTGAGAATGAGAAGTTTTAACATAAACTATCACCATTAGCCATTTATCTGCACATTTGATTTTAAGTATATCATTGAAGAGACAGATATAACTAGCAGAAAAAAAATAGACAACTTCAATTACAGATTTCTTTTTTCTTACTTTAAATTTGACTTGGATTGACAGAGAAAAAGGTTGGGGCCAGATGGATGTGGGAGTTGTGGAAGAGATAGCTCCCTCTACAAGTCACCAAAGAGAAAGACAGATTATATATATATACATGTACCCCAGTTTATTTTGATTTTTGACAAAACATGTACATGTAACCTCAATGTTTCAGTGTTCCCGGGCATAGTGTGCCCAGTTAGTGCCCACTTCTCAATGTGTGGTGTTAGTGGGCCTCCTCTATCATCTTCTTTTCCGGACGTCCCTGGAAGCATATTTCATTTCTGCCAATGCATGTACCCCTGAGGCCATGAGACAATGGCCATAGTTTCCCCTACTCTCTGCCCCACCCCATCACCAATTTATCATGCTCCATCCTGCCCCTTGTCCTCTCCCCTCTGGAATTTTTTATTATCCAAATTCTTCCCATCTTTCATCATCCAATTCAATCCCACCAGCTCTAAGGATCCTTCTATTAAGGGAAAGAGATCTAACCAACTGCTTAAATTCTGTAGTATTTACTGAATCAATTACTTAGCAATTGTCAAATAGCCAAATGACACCTGATTGATTTGATTTTGCGTGAGCGTGTGTGTGTGTGTGTGTGTGTGTGAGTGAGAGGTGGGGGAGGGGGAGATTCCTGTCTGTCGGTGAGAATTTGGCCAAGATAACAGGTGCCTATCAGACAAGAATTTGGCTGTAGCATTGCTTTTGCCCCTCCACTCTCAGGAGCCAGAGATCAAGGTCAAGAACTGAGTGATCTTGAGAAACTCAGCTGTAAATGCAGATGGAACATTTTTAATTATCTGCACCACATAAGTACTATAATAGGTTATTGACTCTATTCTTTAAAAATATATAAAAAGGTAAAAGTTTCCAGATATAAAAGTCATGGGGATGTTATGTACAGCATGGTGACTACAGTTAATAATACTGCACTGCATATTTAAAAGTTGCTAAGAGAGTAAATCTTAGAAGTTCTCATTACAAAAAAAATATGTAAGCATATTTTAAACTCTTTTTGAAAGCTTTTCTAAAATATACATATTTTATAAGAGAAACAAGGTTATTCCACTCATGTGATCCATCACGACATGATATATAGAAATGAACCAAGGCCACCAGGACGTGGTGGCAGAGTAGTGGGAATAAGCAGAGAACTCACAAAATGACTTCAGGACCTGGAACATTCTTAAATCCCCTGCAGCTGTGTGATTTTGGGGGAGTCACCTCCTTCCCCAAGCCCTGGGTTTCTAAAATGAAAGGTTTTGAATAAATGGTCCCTCAGGTCCTTAGAGCTCATCAGCCCACAGCTCTGGGGCCCTGAATGAGATCTGAGCTTCAGCCTTTGATTGCTAATTTCAGATTGGGCTCTTTTCTGACATGCTGGGCTTCCAGGAACATCACTGAAATGACGTGGGTGTCGCATTTCTTTTCAGTTCCCAAACATGGGCCAGAGTCATGAACTCTCCTCATTTCACCTTTCAACAAAGAGCTTGGTTTGTTTCAGCTGGGAACACTACACATCACTATAATAAAATATCTTTATATAAAAAGACAGATAATATTCAAGTCACTAAATTAGATAATATCCATGTGTCCATATGGCACTCAGAAGTCACTCTCTCATTAGTGACTGGTGTTCACTTATTAAAAATGCAACTGACCAACCACCAGGGTCATGCTAGAAGCAGAGCTTCCCCAATGCCCCCTTCAGTGTTGTCTTGCCTGTGGGGGCTGGTGCAGGCTACCTGTTAGCAGTACCCCTGAACTTCATGCAGTGATGGGCTTTGCTACTAGCCAGGAGACACACCCCTTGGCAAACTGTTCCTGTGCCTGCCTTGACAGCAGAACTGGCTGCCTTTTCCTATTTGTCTCCTTGCCCCTATCAGCATGATGTGGGTATTTCTTTTACTAAAGGGTTTGCTTCGCTCACTTGCTATTAGGCTTAGGGATCAGACATACATAATTATTCAGCCTAGAGCAGCTTTTTCCTGGTGTTGCCAGTTTTAAGCAAGAAGCCAGTTCCTGTAGAAATCTGTGTCGTAGGAGAAAAACCACTCACAGCCTGACTGGAGTTTTGTATAACTGGAGAGGGAGCTAGAACTGGAGATTAAATCCTTTATCTGCTGTTACCTTGAAAATAAAAGGAGATTCTCCAGCTTTTCCCTGAATTGTGAAATCCCAGGGACCAAGCCCACGGTTCTGCCATTAGCACCTGTGAAACTTGGTTCGTATCTTGCACTTCTGTTGGCAGTGACCTTCACCTGTGTCTCCAAAACTCACAGATTTTGTCACAATCATGTCCATGTATTGAACAAGGCAGGACCCACACCTCAAGAAGGCCCGGCCCCCCGCCTTTGGGGGACTTCCCTGTCAGTGTCGCATGCTTTTGGGCTCCCGATCTCTAACTGCTGCCTTTAAAAATTGATCAGAAGGGTGAGCATTCTAATTTCTTGCACATGAAATTAATTTCCTTCTGTTTTGTTGTCATTGTCATTGTTGAGAAATGCCATGTGTCCCTGTTTCTTTTTTATTATTATTTTATTGTTATTCAATTACAGTTATCAGCATTTTCCCTCCACCACTCCCCCCTACCCCAGCCAAACTCACATCTCCCCCTTGCTTCCACCCTCCCCCTTGGTTTTGTTCATGTCTCCTTTATAGTAGTTGCTGAAAATCCAATTTCTATCTCTGTCTTAAAACTTTCTGTGTGCTTGCCAGCCCCAAGACTCAGGACTGTGCTATATAGTTCATCCATCCAAATGAGTCATCCAGAGTATTTAGCATCTGAAAATGTGGATAACCACAGATAAGCACTTTCAATCATTCGTCAAATATTTAATGAGCAATCATGTTCTGAGTTCTGTGGATAAATGGTATTTGCCTTCCTAGAGATTATAGTCCAACAAGAAAGATAGAGAATTGAACAGACACAATTACTGTAAAATACACTAGATACTTCAAGAGGCATAATACAGAGGAAAATGAAAGCATAGGGTGCTCACACCTTCTAAATGAGCAAGTCAGCCCAGGGTGACGTTTTGTGACACATTACAAGCCATGTCTTATCCTCATATTGATGTCTTCTTCTTTGATGTTTCTATTAAACCAACATCATCATTGAATATAGTGATAGATAGATACACCTTCACACACACACACACTAAGGTCATCCCTGTTCAAAGAACTTAAGTTGGTAATTGAGGCAAAAGACAACATCCCTACTCCTAAGTAATTTACAGTCTACATATGAAAGCATTATACAGAAAACATAAATGTGATACAATGTCTAAGGAAGCAGAGTCAAAAGAGTAGAATGCATTCTCAAAACTATTCAACCATAACTGCAAATCAGGCAAGATAGGGAAGGCTTCATTGAGGAGGGTCATTAAACCCAAGCTGTCATGTGTCCCCATTTCTTTTAAGTGTCTCCTGTGCGTTCTCCTTGTTTCAGGCCTCAAGATGTAAAGGACAAGACATGTGAGGCCTTCACTCCAGGACAAAATTAAAACCTCGAGGAGATGCAGAGAGAGGCATCATTGTTTATAGTGCAACCTTCATGGCCAGACTCTTCTGATTCAAATCCTTGCTCTTCCACTCACTTGTAATATGACTTTGGACAAGTTGTCCATCTGTAAAATGGAGATAAGTAGTACTACTTACCTTTAAAGTTATTTTTATTTAAATGAGATAATATGGTTAAAACTCTTAGTTTAGTTATTGGGTTATATGGAGTGTCAATAAATGTTAGCATTCTTTCATTAAAATGAAGCACATAGTCTAACAGAGGTCCTCTTATATCTTCTTCCAGGACAGGATAACTATGATCACCTGCTAAGATAAAAGAATCTAGGAGAACACAAAAAGTCATCTAGACTGGGGATATTGCTACTAAGAGATATTCAGCCTTGTAACTGAGCTGCTACAATGATCAAGGAAGAGAATGTATCTTAGAAATAGATTTGATTGACTTAAATGCTTAATTTTCTTTCCTATCTCAATGTACAGCACACAACATGTTCTGAGCTCAAAGACATAGAAATAAGGAAGGTGGATAGCACATTTTTGATAGCCATTTGCCCTAATGCTTTCAGTCATCCTGACTTCATCCAAGGCTGAAGCTTCTTCTTACTCCTGTAAATGCATCATTTTTTACTTCCTATTCACACTCAGTAATTAAAGCGTTTTACTTAAATCTAAGAGTTTTGTCAAATTTTTGCCAGTGTATTGCCTTGGTTTCTAGAGACTTTGCGCTGCAGTAAGATTCTTCTTGCAAATGATTTCACATTTCTGGAGATAAGCCATGCTGTTAACATTAGGGAACAGAGAGTATTAGTTCTATCTGAGGACCCCCAAACAGGGTTACAGATAAAATACAGAGATGACAAAATTGACCTTGGCAAGCTTCTTCAGCTAAAGGACTCATGAAAAGGTATACTCAACTCAACTCAATGTTGTGGATAAGAATGGGCCCCAAAACAGAGGCCAGATCAAAAGTATTGAGGTGGGGAGAGTGGTGTGCAGATCCAGAGGTTAAAAGGAAAGCTAGGAGTTCATTGGGGTCTGCCTTCAGTCCAGGCAGAACTAGATGGCCTTCAGTCCAGGCAGAACTAGATGGCCTTCAGTCCAGGCGGAACTAGATGGGGGTGCAGAAAAGTCCTCAGGGGACTACTATTTCCATAAAGGTGCTTCTCTCCTCCTTCAAACAGGAAAAGTCTATCCACAAAATGACTTCTGGAGCTTGTTAGAAAATCAATGCCCTTAAGATCTATTTTCTTGGAAGGCAAGGAATAATGGACCCCCTTTCCACATCAGCACCCAGACCTGACTGCCACAGCTTCACCTTCAGTGGGTTAGTTGCAGCCACCTGCAGAAGGACAGCTTTCAGACAGAGGGCTGCTGTGCCCAGGGATGAGCATAATCTATGGCTATAATAGGGAATCTATAAACACCCAAGTCAGGAATACCCTCGCATGTTGTCCATGTTCACACCCTGACTGTGCTTCTGTTCTCTGGCAACACCAATAAGGAACAGACAGTTCGCATCATGCCTCACTGCATTCTTACTTTCAAAAGAGACAAAGGAAATGCTACCCATAATGGGGGCAGAAATAGGCAGAGGGGCAGTACTACATAATTAAGAGCAAGGAGTTTGGAGTAATTCTCCCTGGGTTCAAACACCAGTCTCAGCATTTACTACTTATATGACTCAAAGAGTTAATTAATCTTTCTAGGCTTCAGTTGATCTAAAAAGTAGAGATAATAATAGTAGAAATTCTTGGAGTAATTGCGGGGAATAAATATTAACATATAAAAACAATCAGAATAATATCTGACACATAACAAAAGGTATCATTATTATCAAGAATTGCTCATATGTTTTTCTCTAATTTGGACCTTGGGAGAATGAGAGCTATATCCTTCTATGCAGGCCTGTGGATAATGATACTACCATCATGACTTCTTTATGGAAAGGAAAAATTAGTTTTGTAGGAGACAGCTCCTTTCTCAATGTTTTCCTGCTTATTCCAGGACCCTGAATCCCTACTACAGGAATATGCATGAAAACCAAGGACACAAGCCATGTGCATTACCAGTAAAACCCCATGTCACTGGGAGACCCCAACCTGGAGCTAAAGGGGACTGAGTTCGTTTGCTCACCAGCCATCAGGAGCCATCCTCCAGCCTTCATGACTGTGGAAGTACCAGTAACATGGCTCAACAAGTCAAATGCCTAGGACCTGTCTGTGTGCAGCTTAGCCTCGGCCCCCCCAAGTAGAAAGGGTATATTCCTCCCATCAAAGCTACCAGTGTGCTTAGGAAAAAATGCCACATCTACGTAACATAATTGGCAAGACCCCTGAGGTCCTTTCTCTCTCTCTCTCTCTCTCTCTCTCTCTCTCTCTCTCTCTCTCTCAGGGGTATGTAGAAACAAGAGCACAGGGTTTCCTGCAAAGACTTAAAGATGTTATTTTCTAAATATTGTTTTAACATAACATGATGCAGCAGCAAACACACTGGTTTGGATGTCAGGGGACTAGAGGGGAGCACGACAGCCTCCCCCACTAACTTACTGCGTGACTTTTGGCACATTCCTTCAACTCAGGGATACATGAGTCATCTCCTGGGTGAGATGCAGATAAATAATGCTGATACTTCCCAGCCCCATGATTCTCTGATCAAATGAGGCTGTACTGACCTCCAGTAAAGCAGAAAGCAGGGAGACACATTAGCAGAAAATCTGCAGTTCCCAAAACTCTGTGTAAGGTATTTCACAGCTGGAGGTTATTGGTTAAGTTCACTCTATGACACATCTGTGCCTTTTAACAACTGAAGACAATTAGTGGTAAAAAAGAAATCCGTGAAGTTACTAAAAGAAAAAAGAACAGGAAGACTAGCCATATATCCATATACCTTAAAAGTTCCCACATTTGCCCTGGCTGGGGCGGCTCAGTGGATTGAGTGCCGGCCTGAGAAACAAAGGGTCACCAGTTGGATTCGCAGTCAGGGCACATGCCTGGGTTGCAAGCCAGGTCCTCAGTAGGGGGCATGTGAGAGGCGACCACACATTGATGTTTCTCTCCTTCCCTTTCTCCCTCCCTTCGGCTTTTTCTAAAAATAAATAAAAATCTAAAAAAAAACAGTTCATATTTCTTTTTTTAAAAAAGCACTCACTTTTTTTTCTGAGAAATGTATCAAAATAATTTTTCCATCAACCTCTGTCACAAAATAATACTCAATTATGAAAAAAATCTTAAGGAAGTTTTTTGACAAGCTGGAGTCCTGGAAAAATGAACTTGTACAATATTTAACTTCATGGCCATTTCTGAATCTTCCCCAATAAAAATTCCTCCCACCTCGCCCTAGAAAGCTCACATATCTAGGGCTCCTTTCATTGACTAGCTTGTGCTGATGAATTCTGATGTTACATTTACTAAAACTTTCCATCGCTAGTCAAGTACTAAACTCCCAAAAGCATATTAAGCTGCACAACAGAGAGTGCGCCCAGATTTATTAACGCAGTACATTGGACCTTGGATTACCAAGTGTCTGCAGAAAAGGGAAGCCTGCAAATGGCAGCCTTCGAGGGCATGTGAGGAGGCATTATATATCACCATTCTCTTTCCTGAATCATCACTCAGTGCATTTCATACATTATCATCAACTGTATATCGTGTATTATTTTAAAATAGAACATTTGGATCTTTACAGTTATATATCATCAACACCTAAACTTAGATCAGGGCAATCCAGAGCCACATGGCTCTGTGACGATGAATGATTATGAAACAGATTCATACTTTAAACTGTATTCTTTGTTCTCAGCACTTCACTGGGAAAAGAGGAAATTTTCGTTCTCAAGCAAGGAATCCGTCGTTGCTGAATGATGGATGGAATGCTGCCATCTCTTGGTAATCTAGCACAGAGGAAAACAGTTTTTCGAAAAGTAATTTTGCATTTTTATTGGCTGAAGGCGATGCAGTTAAGAAGCATAATTTTACTCTTCTGGTGTCAGAGCAATCTATAATTGCTGTTATTATTTTTAGCATTTAATGCTTACGGTGCACATTGAAGCTATTCCCTGACAATAATATCATATTAAAAAGAATCCATCACATGGCTTCCCCGGCCTAGTTTTCACAAAGCGAGGTCTAAATTAGGTTGGCCTGGCACCTCCTCTCACACCTCTGCTATTCTGGGTCTACTCAGTAAAGTTCACGAGCCATGCACAAACCCTTGGAGGTCTCTGCATCGCCTACATTTACTCTCTTCCAATGTGCACCCCAGTCAGAGAGACAAGACAATGGCTGGCTCCTCAGGTTGGTTTTTGGTAGAATAAAAAGCTGGGATTCAGAAACTTGTGACTCTGCCACATACTGGTCCTACAACTTTGGCCAAGCAAGTCACATCTGCTCAGTGTCCTCATCTATAAAAGGGAGAGAGCAAGCTCTGTTCTACTATGTCACCATGTTACTATAAGAACCAAATCAAATTGCAGCTGTGAACATGTTTTACAAGGGACAAAGCACTGTGTGTAGGTCACTGATACCTGGAGAGTGAATGGTGTGTTCTTATTCTCCATGGAGGGTGTTATTAATAACTCTAAACTTGTATTTGGCTTTCTTCAAAGTTGATTACTCTTTTTCTCAGAGTTGAGCATCTGATGACACCAACAAAACAATATCAAAAAGCTGGCATTATAATTCAGAAGCTGTCCTATTAGGCAAAGTTTCAAAGCCCCATGTCAATTCATGGCTCCACAGTATAGTTCTGGTCACCCAAAGGCATGGCAGAGTCAGGATAGTCTGGAAAGTTGGAGAAATCATCTGCTTCATTGTCATGGTAGTCATCCTGTTCTTGTGTTATATCCACAATGTACCTTTCCTAGAAGTCGTCACTCATGAGAGCCACTTAATCATATTCTGTTTTTTCCCAAACACTGGGACCTCCTGGGTTTGCTAATATGTGTCTCTGCAGAGCTGAACATTGTACCTGGGGCTCTGTGTGTTAACAATATATTTTTCAAATTGAAGTGAATTAAATATTATCAACCATTCACCATTTTCTGGGTGCCAGAGAGTCAAGAGGAGTGAGTTGAAATAAATTCTGAGTGTAATCTTGACATTAAAAGAAATGTACCTATTTGGGGGAAAAGTGAAATTTTAAGAAGAGAATAAATTGAGAGTGCCACAAAGCAGTACGTTGTTTGTATTTTCCTAAAGTCTGAAACATTCTGATGAGATATAGAAAAATGGTGTTTATTTGAGAGCAATAGGTGAGTGGAGGGGCCGGGGAAGATTCTGTGATTCACAAAAGCCAACGCAGTAAAGGGCTGCCTCTGGCACAGTTCCTGAGGCCTTGGGTTGCACCAGGGAGAGAGAAATGCTCACAATAACAAGTCCAATGTGTTCACTCTAATCTGTATATTCACACCTCTGGAGCACCACATTAAGCTAGAAGCTCTTTACTTAGAGGATAATGGCAAATTTTCCAGAGAATGGCCACCAACGTAAAAAAGATTCTGGAGAAAATGACGAGTCAAAACAAAGAAAGAAACTGAGCAGCAGGTTCAGGAGAGAAAACAGAGCATCCAAGAGATCTGGCAGCTGTATTCTGATTTCAGGAAGCTTCCCGGTAAAAGGTGTTAAGAGGTGACACCTAAGTCCAGAAGATAAGAATTAATGTCATTGACAACAGTGACAAGGAAGAATCTTCTCCATCTAAAACAAAATCAAACAGCAACCAGAACTCTCTAATGAGACTCTCCAATAGAGCAACAAACCATCCAAGGCGACAACGAGCTTCCTGCCCCTGATGTGTTTTGGGACAAGACAGAGGAGGAGGGGGCCACCAGCAAGGTGTTGCCATAATTCCTGTGTAGGATAAAGGTTCTCCATAAGTGAAACAATAAATTCTCCCCATTTTAAAATAAATATGCACTATAGATATATTTTATTCAAATACATATACATTTATTATTACCATGTGACAGATTTATTACTGGAAATAGGGTTTGGAAGAAAGATGGGGAAAGCAGAATCCTGAGCAGTGAACAAATAAAGCAAATTTGCAGATCTTGACAGAACCCCCAGTGTGAGTCATAGCTACCTGCCTGCCGCAGGGGCTGCATTTATGTACTAGCTCTACGGTGTAACATTTAGGTAGGCACCCTCTGTAATCTATAGGTGGGGAGGTCGCCTTACATATAATCACTAAATGCAGTCCTTCATCAAGGTGAGTTTGTCTTATATTTAGATAAAATGATTATAAGTGTTTGCTTTTGAGATTGTAACATCCTCTGTACCAGCTCTCCTGCCTAGTACATAATTAACCTGCCAACCCACCCTGCAGTAATAAGTGTGATAGACAGGAAACATATTAGGAAGGAACTTTTGTGTGATGTGCTTTCAAGCTCTCCTTTATCCTTCAACTATCTTTCCTTTTAATTAGCACTTGGGTAACAGCATACCTTAATGAATTACCATATTACTGTTATCAATAAAAATTATTTTGGGCTTAAAGTAGTCATTAAGATGAAATGTGTAAGACCTACTCTGGATAGTTTATAGAGAGATAGCTGGAAATTAACTCTCTATTTTGTATATTAATTTTAAATGATTCAGAGGATTCTCAGATTTATAAATACATATTTACTAAACATAAAGATGTGAATGTGTTGGAAATAGAGGAAAGGGAATAAATGCCTACATCTGGAGAGAACACAGCCCTGATATATTAAAGAAGGCATGTGTGTTAAAAAAAAAAAAAAGGCAGATGGAGCAAACACATTTATCTCTGCCAACTCTCTAGAAATCTTACTAAAACAATAGCGAGAGGACTATTTACATCCCAAAAGGAACAGGAGAGAAGATGATAATAACCAAATAGTGTAGTCAGGAAAGCAGAATAATGAGTGAATCTCACTTTTCAGATATGGGTATGTTGAACACTCCTGGTGGCAGAGAAAACAGAGGGGTAACCTAATTAACCCCCAAAAAAATTCTCCTGTAAGATTAGGAATGCCACTGTCAGCTCTCTAGAACAGTGCAGATGAAGGTGGGGCGAAGAAAAAGATTCAGTAGAAAACGGTATAAGAAGTCAGATTGGAGATTCTCTTCTCTTCTTGGATCGGCTAGGCAACATTGTCCCCACACCCTGCTGGTAGATGGGAGGTGGAGGCGCCATCATTGGTCGGGGAGGAGACTCGTCACAGTTGAGAGCAGAGATGTGACATGACGCCCTTCTCCCACAAGGCTCTAAGAGTGTTGGGGTTCAGGACCACACAATTCAGGCAGAAAATCTGCAGCCCAAGAGGAAAGAAAAAACTTGAAGTTTCCAGTGAAAAGCCTAACCACTTTCACTTAAAATAAACCTACATACATACCTGATTAGCATCTCATCAGGCTTTTTATGTCATTTTCTCAAATGAGCAGGCAGTAAAAAATTAATCACAAGAAATCCAAGGACAATTCCACACAAAAGACAAAGAACAAAACAAGCAGAATGTCTTCAAGGAAACAGGCAATCATTTAGGAGACAGAAACTTTAAAAAATGTTCTAATCGTATCTTTACTGAGATAAAAGGAAATATTGCATTCCCCAAACAGTAACAGAGTGTCACACAAAAAGTATAATCATAAGACAAGAAACACTGAGAAATGAATGAAAGAAGGCAAAAATTAAACTTGAATTAACGGATGGTTGTGAATATTTGTAAGTATTCTCCTTCCAAAAAGGAGAGGAGGGCGTGGGGTCAAAAAATAGAAAAGAAAAAAGTCAACAGAAATTAAGATTACTGTTACTCCAAGAGTTTTCATAAATGTATAATATAAATAAAGAAGAAAATAATTTTAAAAAGCTTTCCAGATATGATTATGTAAGTTTCCAGAAAGAACAGTGTCATCAAATTCCTTGTAAAATGAATAAAATATACTATGAGGCACAGCATCACAAAATTTTACTATACCAGAACAATAATAAAAATCTAAACATTGAAGAGATAAAATTTTTAAAAAAACAAACTACTTTAAAGGAGGGAGAATGAGAAAGGCTTCATTCAGACTTCTCAAAAATGGTCCTTGAATTTAGAAGATAAGGAGACAGTCTTTAAAACTTCCAGGAAGAATTATCTCCAATTGAATTCTTTCTCTGCCAAACTCTTTCTTAAGTATGAGTACAAATAAAAGCATTTTCAGGTGTATAATGTCAAACAAGATTTGCCTTCTATGCATCCTTTCTCTAGAAAGTGCTGGAAGAGGTGTTAACACCAAAGTAAATAATTAAACCAGGAAATTAATAGACATGAGACCTAGGAATTAAAGCTGATAAAGGAAATCTCCAACTTGATAATGAAAGAAGATACCAGAATAAAAGATGCATAACCTTCCTAGAAGCAAGCTGATTTGGCTTAGAGCAGGTCAGAAGGACCAAAAAATAAGGAGATTCTTCAAGAAGATGAAAGTGATCAAATGTATAATGGGTGTTGACACATTAAGAAAGTATTTGGGCATTATAGATAAGAATTTAAGGAGGAACTAGTGATAAGATCATGGAACACTGAACATACAAATAAAAGACTATTCTTAATTCCTGGGAAACCAAAAGTTTTGCAAGAAAGGAAAAGTACTCATGATCTATAGTACCTGGTTCATGGTGAATAACAACAACACAGTCATAATGATGGAATGTCTTAATTCTGATCTGACTAAAATTACGTTGTAATTATGGTAGTAACATGGGGAGATGGCAAGCGAACATGTGGAAGCTGAGCAGAAAAAAGAAATTTCATTTTCTCTCCCACAGTGGGAAGCCAACAAATAATGCTTTCAATGGAAAAAAAGAGAAGTGTACATGTGAGTGCAGTATTAATAAACATAAAGGTAGATACCAAAGGGAAGTAGAAATATTTGAAAGTTGACATTTTCTGGAGCAGCAATTGAAGGAGCGATGGGAAGATAATCATAGTTTTCACAATTAGTCCTATAGTATTTGCATCTTTAAACTATGTGGTAAATGAAAGAAAATGAAAAGTATTTCATTTTCTGTAAAGTTCAGAGTCAGAGCTAAACATTTTCTTTTTGGAAGCCTCCAGCTAGTTTCAGGAACAGAAGGACCTCCTTAGAAGATGCCAATGAAGATAACATCTTCTGTTGATCTATTTTGAGGGCACAGAACCTCCGGAGGAGACCAAAAGTAGCCAAGAGAAGTAGCAGAATTAAGAAGAAATGTCTAAACACAATTTTTCATTTTTGCAGAATAAGAAATGGTCTCATTTTTTACTCCCCATGAGAAGAAAGCATGTAAACACTTCTGCTTTCTTCCCTCACCTCTGATAAAATTAAAGGAAGGCACTCAGTGTATGAGGCTCAATTATTTCTAAGGATTCTTCTTCCTTCTGATTCAGCTTCCTTATGAGCTGCTCTCAGCACATAAGTGTCCCCTGGTGGCCCTGAGTACACCTTCCAGGCAGTGTCTGGCTCTGACTCTCCACTGGGAGGTATACAGTTTGGGGGACACGTTCAGCTCCAGAGAGGAGGTATATTTTACAGGGTGATTGTGGAATGAAATGAATAAACATTCTCCAATTCACCTTTATCAATAGTAACTGACATTTTAGCTCCATATACGATTCTTACAACTTATTTCTCAACTGGCTTCAAATTCAAAACAAAACAAAAAAAAAGGTGCTTTTATTGGATCCACCTCAAAACCCAGCAGACTTTATTGACTTCCTGGAGCTGGTTCACAAAGGATAACACTCATTATGATGACAATGGTGGATGTTGAGATGTGCTGGCCAGTGTTCCTTTCAGAGTTTAGTTCCTAGCTACTGGGAACAAAGAGCCTTCATCAATTGCCTGGCTGGCAGAGTTATCTTACCGAAGACACCCCCTTGCCCAAGGCAAACCAGAACCATTGACTGGTCACATAGGCCCAGACCCTCACCCTAGCTCCAGACAATTCTAAAGGGTCATCTCAGCATCAGAGCTGTCTGTGAGAAAAAAAGAAATCCGGATTAAAATGATATCCCAACATAACTGCTCCTCCTGGCAAATCCTATTTTCAACAAAAGTGTATTCCAACAATACCCCATAATAAACTTCCTGAAAACTTCTCTCCATTTCAGAATCAGATTCCCAGGAAAATGAGCTTTCAAGAGTGTGCAATATGTTATTCTGTAACTAAATCTCACAGACTATTCAAGATTTTGACAGTTAACACTTGGTGTTTCCTATGTGTCAGTCATCTTACATGCATCCTTCATGTGTGCGTGTGATAACAACATTACAGAGAGCTATTGCTAGCATGTCCAAGATGAGGACAGTCATTTTAGAGAGGTTAAGTAATTTACAACTAGCCGAGCTGATGTATCAATAAAGTTAACCTGTCTATAAAAACTATCCAGTTAACATCCTCAGTAGAGTTCTTTCTTAATGACACACCAATTTCCACACCACTGGCCTTTTAGGATTTTGAGAAGTTTCATGAAGAGGAGCTCTCTTAGGGTACAATGTACTCTGCCCTGTGTGTCTTGCCTTAGCAAGTAAACACTTTCAACCATAGAAACAGGATCTCAGGTTTCCCCTTGTCTTCTTTACATAAACTGAGGAAACTTAACTTCTTGAGATTTTGTTTCCTCAACCATTAGCCTGGGATAGCTGGGTTGTTCTGTGAATTATTATAGAAATAATTAATTAAGAAACTGAAAATGGAGAAAAAGCATTTCCCCTTCTCCAATTTCCATAGTCCATTTTTTTAAATCCTCACCTGAGAATATGTTTATTTTTCAAAGATGAAGGGAGAGAGAGATACAGAGAAAGACAGAGAAACAGAGATAAGCATCCACATGAGGGAGAAACATCAATTGGTTGTGCCCCAACCGGATATAGAACCCACAACCTAGGTGTGTGCCCTGACCAGGAATTGAACCTGCACCCTTTTGGTGCAAAAGGTGATGCTCCAACCAACTAAGCTACCCACCCAGGGCCATTTTATCTTCTTATTTGAGTTATCCATAGTAGTGTTTTTCCTAGCTAGCTCTCTCTGAAGGATATACTATGCTTTTCATCCCCTCAAGCTCCTGATGAGCTCTCCATGGTACTGACTGCAGTCTTGGCCAAAGGAAACCAAGCATAGGCTACTGCAGATAAAAGCAAATTTAGCGATAATCTTCTCTCCTGAGAAACATAACTTTGCTCGACATGCCATCTGGGCACCCTCTGTTCTAAAGGTAATGTCATATCTCACCAAAAGGCAAAAGAGCATAGGATTTGTGGGAGCTCTCTTGCTTCTTAGGAATCTGCTTAACTAATTTCAACTGCTTTGTGTAGATGAAGTGGCTGGATATGTGACCTGTGGACAAGTGAGGCATCTCTTTATGACTTATCCAGAGTGAGAAATAGGACAAAATTTGATGCACTCATTCCTGGATCAGAGGTTAATCACCTTTTTTGTGATGTGAATTACCTAAAAGCAAATAAGCAGTTGGGTACAAATAGTTTAACAAATATTTCCTGGATTATTATTATCCTCAAGACATTATATAAGTATCTATCACTATTTGTACATATATAAATGTGTATTCCTTTTAATACAAAGATGACATGAGCATTTGACTGTGCCATTTTGAGTCCCGCCAGAAAATACCCAGGAACGTGGCCTAGCCAGACATTCATATTCTTGCCACATCCCCCTTCTAACCAATAGTACAGCTCTGGGCAGTGGTGTGTGCTATCATTATAACTCGTAATAGCTATGGAAAATTAGATGTTCTATCCAAGGAAAACAAACGGAGCTTGTACATAAACAAAATTGTAATTTTGACTATTCCTATCATGAATTCTCTATGTGCCTTGGCATAATCAGAGACATCACAAAAACTAAGGAATAGTACTGTTCTTTGGATTTAAAGGGACACATATATTCAATCAACCAAAAAATACTTATTAAACTCTCATAGTATACAAGGTACTATTCAAGGACTAGTATTGGAAGGAAGTAGAAACATGTGTAATAAGGATTTAAACACAGAAAGAACTAAAATTAGAAAAATGAGAACTGAGATTTTTTTTCAAGTTTTCTACAACATCTATAAAAGGTCACGGTCATCCCCTGGGGACAGGATCTCTTTGCCATCTGCACTGCCAAGAGCCTTGGCAAGGCAGCACAGCCACAGCCCTGTGGGGCCCTCACCACAAGTCTGCAGGAGCAAGGACGGGGCACCCTGACCTTCTCTGAAAATGGAGCTCACACGACTTTAGTGTTGTGTACATAGGTCACTGACCCCTAATGTAATTGTCTTTAAAATTTCCCATGGAATATGTAAAAAGTAAAAACAAAACTCCTACCTACCCCCAAACCACAGACTCATGAACACAAAATTAAGCCCTGATCAGTAACATGCTGATAAAATTATTTTATTTTCTAAAGTTCATCTCAGCTACATTCCCTCCTATACAATGTAGTTTAAAGATAGCCATAATTTGCTTTCATTTAGTTGATGTTTTTTTCCTCTAATCACACAAAAGAAATGTGGTCTATTTCCCTTAGATTTTTTGTATCTAAACTGGTCCTGTAATTGCCTTTGACCAGTAAGAAGCAGCAGAATTTACACTGAAATTTCAGTGGCCGGGCCTTAAAGAGATGGTCAACTTCCACTATCTCATCGTGAAAATATTCCATTCCTGGATCCCAGCCACCATGCTATATGGAGATGCTTTCTCTGCACACAGAGAATCAAGGAGCTCTGGCTGAGCTCTATGGGATGGCCAGCACCCATGGCCACTGTGTGGATCAGCCATCCTGGACATTACAGTCTCACTGTGCCTTCAGAAGAGTATAGCCCCACCCCATACCACACAGAACAGAACTGCCTATCTGAGACCCATCAGACACAGAATTATGAGAGATTATAAATGGTCATTGTTTGGGGCTGTTAAGTTTTGGGAGCAGTTTGTTCAATTGCAAGGAATACCTGAAACACTTCCCATTTCTATGCACATTTAGCCTCTCTTGAGATGCTCACTATTCTCAGTATTTTGGAAATGCACTCCCAAGTACAGGACACATAATAAAGGTTCAGTGAATATTAGCTGAGTGTGAGTGAGTGAGTGTGTGTGTGTGTGTGTGTGTGTGTGTAATCCACTTCTCTATATACCACAAGAAAGTTGCTTTAGAAAAGCAGCTGGTAACAGTATGTCCTTAGTATGTTTAGATACCCAGGGCACAGCCCATTCTCTCTTGGTCATCAGAGTACCTGTTTAGAACTGTGGAAGGTTAATGTTGCTGCACACATTTTTATCTGCTGTTGCTGCTGCTGCTGCTCACATCCCTCAGCTGTGTCCCATCAGCCCTTTCTGGGCTGAGTTCCCTGTGGGTTTCCCATTGTCAGGACCAGGAAAGAACAATGACTTTCCTGAAATTAGGTTGTCTCTGTGACCTGAACTCCAGAATTCAAATAGGAAAGACTCTGATATTGTCATAACACATAGAGAACATTTTAGAGGCTTGTTCAAAGCACAGATCTTTCCCACATTCACAGATTAGGATCCTTTCATTCATGAAAATTTTTCTTTCCTGTTTTAATAGGTCTTGGGTCTTTTCTGCACATGTTAAAACTGCAGGCATCTTTGTTTATCACCCCAGAAATTCTGAAGATCATAACCAGGGGGTCTTTAATGAACTGTTTAAACAATATACTTCATATTTGGACAGTTTCTCACAATTTTGAAAGTACTTTGAAAATACTATCTCCTTTGTTTCTGTCTCTTTATGAATAGACTTGCTTTGGGGTTTTAAGGCTTGCCTTCTAAGGAGGGTAATTGTGTAAGGGCTATTGATCTAGCAGCTGCTCATCTGCTCCTCTCAGATGTTTCTCCAGTCCATTGTCTTTGTTCCCAGGCATTTGTAAAGGCAGGAAATATACAGATGTATTTTATTCTGGGGCTTGTAGTAGCTAATCACTTTCCAGCAAGCATTTTGAAAGAGCAGTGGCATCACTGATGTTTTACAATTATGTAAATCCATGAGCAGAGAAGCACTACCATCACTCTCTCCTACTGTGAAAGCAGGGGTGGGGGGAGTGACTGTCAAGGAGGCCCAGGTGAGGGACCTGATTAGACAGCATTAACCAACTTCATAGCCTCTTGTCCCATATGTGATACTGGAAGTGAACACTCCACCTGTGGTGCCTTTTCCATGCTTGAGAAATACTACCATCATTATGGAATTAAATCACTTGAAATTCAGGGCCTCTGCTGATTATATTGCATAATGTGATTTCACTCACTCCTTACCCCCAGCATTCCTCTTCCAGAAGCCCTTCCATGGAGAATTTCTGTCCAGTCACACGTCATTTTTTTCAAACCATAAAATACTGCTTTTCATCTCACCCTCCAAAGGGTGATCATAGTGAGGGGTGGGGGAGGAGAAGAAATGAAGAAAGAAATCACAGAGCAAAATCCTGGAGAGGAACTTCATGACATCATAGGGTATCTACTCTCAGATAGAGTCCGGACTTTATATCCCAGCTCTGATTCTTGGTAAACTGTTCCAACCATCTGATTTCCCAATCACTGCATTTATAGACAGGAAAAGTGATGGTATTTAATACATAGAGATGTTATGAGAGAACATGGATGAGGTAGTGACTTATCCATCTTACATACCCTAAATTCTGTTTAAGTGACTGGCATGTGCTAATGCTGTGCCAGGAGGTACTAACACAGAGGTTAGGAAACTGTTTGAATGTGCAGGGGCATACTTTGGAAAGTATGAAACGCATACTGAAAACCTTAAGAAGTATGAGAAATAAACAAGAACCCAAGGGAAATGAACATTGAACAGGAATATATGAGATCAGAGAAGACTTCTTGGAGGTGGCAGACTTTGAAGAAAGGACAGAACTTTACTAAGTAGTAAAGGGCAAGAGAAAAGAAATCCATGACATGAGTTGGCTGAGCATGGCTACAGATAAAAGGTCACATTTTGAACAACAATCTGGACGCGTTTGTGTTTGGGAGAAAATGTATTGACCAGCCTCTTTTAGTCTGCCCACCCATAACATAAATCTTTTGTGCTTCGATGGACCATTGTACTCTCTTCAACCTCAATGCCCAAACATGTATAAAGAACAGGTCGATGGCAGAAAGAAGCAAGTATTTTTAAACTAATGGAATCCAATAAAGGGGGTCTAGGGAGGCAGGCAATGGGGAAGTCACAAATAAGTATGGAGCTACCTAACAGATAATCCCCTGAAAGTGGGCATTTCCATCATCAGGTGAGGGGTGTGGACATGAGTGAGAAGAACTCTCTTGTGGGCGTACAGGAATAAGTGTGAGAACTGTGTCCTTACACTGGTGACATGACTTTGGTCTTGTTAATTCCTGTTCCCTTCATCATCCTAATGACCCTGGTCATTGTTTTAGACTGAATTCTGAGTGGAAGAAATTAGAATAAGAGGAAACAACTAGATGACATCACAAGTTTCACAAATACAAAACTAACAAGGATTGTTATATTAGTCACAAATACATTCTCTTTGTGTTTAAAGACCAAGGCAGTTGTGGAACAGAATGAGTGTTACCTGTCTATCCCAAGAAGACTCCAAGGCTAGCATCCCTAATAACCTTGCATGGACATATGCCAAGTTCACCTAAAGCACAGAGAAGATTTAGCAACCAAAAGCAAAGCAACCTTTGCCAAAGCCTTAAGCACATGAGGCAACAATAGAAAATAAAATATTTTTAAGACCAAGGGGAAAGAAAACTTTTGATGATGAAAGAATCGATTTAAATTTATTTTTAAGTCATTTTGGCTGCATGTTCTTTATGAAGAGACCATGGATAGAAGTGGATCGGGTGCGGAGGCAAAGCAGCTCCTTATAGCCAACAGACTCAAGACACATTTTCCTCAACACTATTTTGGACTTTATTCTCCCCATAAGCTTTCAAATTTCAATCACTACCCCTACTGAGTCTGGGGAGAAATTGATAAAGAAAATAATATAGCAGACAATCACAAGTGAATTGAATTTGAGCACAATTGAGATGAACTGCAGTGTTTAAAAATAGAATTATTTCAGAAATGGGCTTAAAGGGAGAGCATTTTTCTCTTATGTGTTGCTTAAATGTTTGAAACCAGAAAGAAGGGAAGAAATTAGAAGGGCAGGCAGATGGGAAGGGGGAAGGTTGCACACTTACTAGGCTAAATGTTGATTTAATTTCTTTTAGCTTTTCATTTTGGGGACTCTTCTTAAAACTACCTGAGCAGCATTAGAAAGGGAAATTGCTAAAATAAAATGATGTTGCCTACAATCACAAGTGAATTGAATTTTTTCACATGGGCTGTGGTGCATAAAAGCCTTTTCTTTTAGATATATATAATTACTGAGGTTTTGAAGAGGGAAAAACAGCATCACAAACTCATAGACTCTTAGAACTGAAAGGGAACTTAGAAACTACCTTACCCAGTACCCAAATGGGGCCACACCATCAGCATCCTCAAAAGAACTTAAAAGATTGTATTACCTGATCCTATTCAAGGTCTCCTGAGTCATATTCCCTGGAGCTGAGGCTCCAAAATGGGAAGTGAAAGCCCTTAAAACAACAACAACAACAAAAACGTTAAAGAAGCTGGACTGATGTCTGGAAGCTACTGATTTAGTGCACCTCTCGTGGTTCAGAGTGAGGAATCTAAATCTCAGAGCAGGGAATCCATGACGCTATTAAGTGGCAAAGACAAGAAGTGAAGTCAGCGTTCCTGGATCCTGGTGCATTGCACTTTTCTGTACTCCCAAAAGAGAGGTATGAAAGAATAGGAAAGTCCATGCAGTAAAGAAATCTCCCCAGGAAATTGCAAATGTCCCCAGCTGATGTGATATAGGTTCCCACATTGCCGATTGACAGGACCAGGAGCACCTTCCTCATTTCGGGGCTGAAAGCCAAGGAAATCAGCACTGATTCAGTTAGAAGTTGTAATGCTGAGCCTCCGGCTTTGGTCTCTTGAAGTATAGGCTCATTGGACAATAATCGCTCCTTTAATTACCGGACAATACATGTAATTAACAAGCTAAGTCCTGAAATGAGCTTGAGCCAGATGCTCTGAAAATACAGGTGCAAGGCCTCACCCACAAGGCTTATGCTAGGCTTACGTCAGGAAAAAGCTAATGCTGTGAAATATCAGGAGAACAAACCAAATCAACGTTTCCTGTAAGCAGCTCTTTCTAATTTAGGAAGCTGCTCGTGCCAATAGCAGATTCTCAGAATGTTGAGCGACCTTAATATTCATTCAGTTCAAACTTTCACCAAGGCAAGGATCTAGTCCATAATACCCATGCCAGGTGGTGGGCTGCACTCTGCGAGGACATGTCCCGTGAAGTGACATTTGCTCTTCTTTTTAAAGCAACCAATTTTGTTGTCTCATCTTTTATTGCTGAAAAAAATTTTCACCTATTAATAACAATATTTTCTTCTCGGAGATTTCCAAACATTGATGTTCCTTCTGGAGGGCTTTGTGGGGTTTTTTTGTTTTTGTTTTGTCTTTGACAAAGCTGGTTCTTGTACTAAATAGCAGCTCCTAAGATATTTGCAGAAAGCTATCGAGTGGCCCCCTGTGTGCACATCCTCAAACAGAAGCACTTTCTCTGACTTACACCGTGTCTGAGAGTGTATTAGCCAGCTGTTTATATCCCTAATATATTATTCCTTGCGTCACAGTTGAGTGTACGGGACCTCTCCAACCCAGTAGAATGTGATCTCCTTGAGAACGGACACTGGAAAATGATGTATTTATTCATCCCTGTATTCCCGTTTCCCAACGTGAGGTGTCACACAAATCAAGTATGTAAATGTGATTGGTAATTGAATCACACCTCATTCTATTCTCAAGTTACCTCTTCTTTGAGATAAATCCCCTAAATTCCTTGAATCTCAAGGTTCCCTGAGATTAGCACTGCTTGTTTATCATTACACCATAATGCTTATCACAGAGTACTCAATTAATACTACTGAATCGATCTGGCAACATGTTCCAGGTCCTTCATAAATCTTATTGTCTTCTCTGGACACAATACATCTTAGAGGCTCTTTTCAAAAATCAATAGTTGTACAGGTGATACTGGTATAATTTTATTAATCAATGTTACCCCAGCAAGTGCAATAAAAATAAAATATTAAAAAATCAAAATAAAAATCAATACTACCCCAAATAGGGTCTTGACCCACAGTGAATTACTGCTTCCTTTGAGGTAGACTTTATGGAGCTCAGATTTACATTTGGTTTTTTCAAATAACCATCATATGTCTTTGCTTCAGGCTGACCCTAAAGGTATTGGAATCACAAAGTCCTTTCTCGTAAATATTAGCAGTTATATTTCCCCGATTTAAACAAGAGAAAAATTTTACAAATTTTAACTGAAATGTTAAGTATATTTTAAGGTACATATAAAATCTTATAATGCTGTATTAACACCAAAACACTTAATAGAGCACAATGGGTAAACTACTCAGATTTAAATCCTGGGTCTACCATTTACTACTACGTGACCTTGGGCAAATGACATCACTTGTCTGACCATCAGTTTCCTCATCCATTAATTGGGCATAATGATAGTACCTACCTTCATAGCTTATTTTTAATTTTAAAAAACTATGTATTTGACAAGGACATTTGAAAATATTTTATTTTAAAAAATCTTATAACTTAATAATAAAAATCAACTCAGTAAAATAAGCAAAACTTTTGTGTAGACTCTTGATAGCTGGACGAAATGCACTAGGTAAAAAGAAGAGACCTTTAGTGATGTGGTGGGGAGGTGTAAAGGGAGGGCCAGCATCCTGCAGTCCTGCGATGTGGTCCCAGGCTTTCAGGGAGCCTGTGCCTCTGGACTGTGAACTTCCTGAGTGTTTTTGCTTTTCTGTCCCACCTTGGATACCCAGGATGGCTAGAGTGGGGGGAGCTGGCACTTTCCCTCCCCCGGGTCAGTTAGGCCCTGGTTAAATAGTTTCTCCTGAGGGAAGACCTTGTGAAGAAGAACAGAATTCCCTGGCATGTTTCAAAATTCAGGAAATTTTCTCTAATTTCTCTAATACGCATCGTAAGAACCAGGTACAGCTTCTGGAGAAACAAACTCACAAAAGCATGAGAGCACCTATGACCGGACTCGTCTGGTTTGAACGGAGCCTCCAGCAGGGTATCAATTACAGTCCAGATTTCCTATCCCAGCACTGGATCCCATGGAGGTTTCAGCTCATGGGTTTCCTCTACTTTGGGAACTTGGGATTCTTTGACGGTCTCTCCAATTTGGGGAACAGGATGACCTCACTTCTCTTAAGGATGTAAGAAGAGTTGAACTTTCAGTTTGTTCTGATTTTCACTTGCTATTAGGATAAAGTGGTAGCTTTCAAGTTTCTTACATGCTGGACAGAAAACTGGAAGTTCCTTCGTAGCTTTTTTTGTGCATAGTATGTAGCTTTTTTTTTTTTTTGAGACAGTGTATGTACAACACTATCTTCTGCGCCTAGTAGATAGTAGATGTTAAATAAATGTTTATGATTTTATATGTTTGGGCTTATTATTCTAGTTTGGCAAGATGATCTGAACCCTGTTTTTCAAAAAGCTTATTAAATTGACCCTTCCAACTTGGGGCCAAGTGAAAATGTAATTGGTCTGCCTCCGGTACTTTCAGACATCGAATTGATTGAAAAGACACGGAGTTAGAGCTCTGATCCAAGTTATTGTAGACATATTAATTCACACATCTTTTGATACATGTGCTTAATTGCTTATAGAAATGAACCTACAGCATAAATCATAAAGCTTCCTTCTTTCCTTCCCTACAAATGTAATCTTGGTATGTCAACTAATGTGCTTGGATGACATTGTGAGGGACACCGGTTTCTCCTATGTGGACGTATAGCCACTAGTGTGTGTTGATGCAAGAAGGCAAAACCAACTATCATGCAATCAGTAGAGGAAATACTTATATACGCAAATCAAAGGGGCCACCTGCTTGCTGCTGCCACTCTGCTCCATGGAGCCAAGGCTGTTGGTGGGACGCTGCCCACCACAGCAAGCTTGCCTTTTCAGGAATAGGCTTATATGCTAGAAGCAGAGCCACCAGTTTTTACCCAAATTCCAGAATATCTTTTATCAGTCCCTAATAATCTGAGCATGACTCTTCATTCTCTCAGAATCCTATGAGCAACGTGAGGGCAAGCACTATGTACCCCATCAACATTCCCTTCCCTCTGCCCCCTCTAAGGGGCCATCCCCAGGACCTTGGGAGATCTAAGCAGAAATTGGCCCCTGGGGCTGACTGATGTCTTCAAGCTCTCCTCCCACCCTTGTTTTCAGGTCCCTTGACCCAGAATGTGGGTAAGAAGACAAAAAGACAGAATCCTTATACCTTTCTACAAGTGAAAATCTGAGATGCTGTTAATTGTTTCATGGTCACTTTCTAAAGTCTCCTGCCAGATTACACATTCCTAAGAACATGATACAATAAACACACACACAATTACACACTTTGATGCCATGACCAATATCCTTATCTGGAAACGAACAGCAGAACTGCTCACAGCTTCTAGACCTTGCCCTAGAATTCCCTTTTCTTTCTTTTTCAACATTATTCTTGAACAAATATTTATTTATAATTCAAAAACAAAATAACTTTTTACTTCACCAACTAAAAAATGAAGACTTGTGTGTTGCTCTCTACTGTGTTAATTTCCAGTTCAAGATTCATCCTGTCCTTTGTCATCTACATCTTTGTCATCTCGGTCCCTCTTTTTCTTTCTAGCGGGCATCTCTTTGTAACTTTTGACCATTAGGGTCTCTCTTTAGGTACATTTATCACAGTTATTTAGGATAGCCTAGAATTCTCTTTTCAAAGATTCGCACAGCCCTGTGACTCCTGCCCACATCTCTCATGATACACATCCTGGAAAGGGAGGTAGAGAGTGCGCACTGAATGTTTCTGTTGTACCTGGTTACGTGTACAGCTCTTGGCCAACTTTCAGAAGTTACAAAAAAAAAAAAAAAGACAGCCTTGCCTTCAGTGACCTCCCTGTCAACAGGAGGGCTGGGCCACCACTGGAAAGGTCAGCACGTTATTCCACATGGCCTCTGAGAAGTGACGGCTGGATTGTTATATTATGAACCATCACAGCCGTAGGCCTTTGCAGGAGAAACTGCACAGTGATGGAGAAGTGATTAGAAAACTCCTAGAAGAGCTGGCCCTGCAGCTTGCTGGAAAAAGGGTATATAGGAAAAGTGACAGTACCAATTTTTTTAAACCATTAAACTGCACTACAACCTGTATATCTTGTTGCTTCCATTTATTTAGGAAAAAAATAAATTAATTCAAACCAAAAGTTAAACATGGGACCCCAGGCCTGTGCCTGTAGAGAGATGACTCTTCTCTCCCCAGGGTTCTGTAGGATGAGCAGCCTGGCAGGGGACAACAGGGATATGGGGCCAGCACTCATTAATTTTGTGCCAGTTTTAGAACAAGTTCATTTCTTAAAGTCCAGGTAAGACTCTGCATACTGAGAAAGCCTATTTAGATTCTGAATCATATATTTTTTGGTTCTGTTGAAGTTTACTTATAATTTTTAAATCCATTTATACCACAATAAAAAAGAAAAATTCAAATTATTTCAGCAAAGGGGCAAAGTTACTCCTCAGGCAATGAAGGCTGAGAATCCTGTCTATAAAATACGAGAAAAAAGAAGCATCTACACACTTAACAGAACTAGTTGGCTTTTAACACTTAATGAAGTTCCTGGAAATTTTCTCAAAATACTATATCCTAAATATAGTATAGGATAAAAATGGTCTTAATTCAAACAGTTGACTAGCAATGCAGCAATGACTATTGCCAGAAAAAGAGCTGGGTCAGAAAAATCTACAGTTATTCAGTCAAAAACATTTGTTGAAAGCATGATGTGCCAGGTACTATGATGAACATTATGTTTGCCTAGAGACCAGATACTGAGGCGAGGTGGAAACCGGTAGGAACGGTTAAATTTAGGTTTTGAGAGCTCTGTGTTCAGGGGTCAGTCCTAAGCAAGCAGAGAAACTCGCAATGAGAGGAGATGAGTCAACAAGCACAGGAAATGTTAAAATACCCACACGGTGGTCATTTTTAATTCACCTCAGTGGTCAAAGGGGGAAGAAAGGAAAAGATCGTGACTTAAACCATTGCTTTGCTGAAGTTATTTTAAGACTTCTAACTTAAAGCATGTCTAATAATTTCCTGAGTTATGTATGCTACATGGCAATGACCTTTTTTTGTCATTTCTCTGTAATGCTTCAATGGTTTTACCAAAAACTAATTGGTTAGTGTAATAAATAAATAGACAGATATCTATATATAGGGTCTGGCACAAATAACACCCCTTTTATTACATATAGATCTTTTACAAAATCATGAGCATGTAATTCTGTAACATAGCAAATTCACACTCAAGCACACCATATGACTTTTTAGGTGAAATGTTCAAATTGCTGTCCATCTCGTGCAAGACATTCATGTACCCTACCAACCACACTCAGTGGTGTCACTTCTACCTGACCCTGTATGTATGTATGTATGTGTATATATGTATATAAACATGCACATATACACATATGCTTGTGTGTATATTATATATTCACATGTGTGTTGCATGTATACATACACATGTCTATTATACAATACATATCCATGAATGTGAGTTTATGTAGGTATATATTTACATAGACATATATACAAGTTAACAAATAAATATATCGGCTTGTTTTTTAATGCCATAGTATAGAGTAACAAAAGTTCTTTAAGTGGATGAAAAAAGGGCCAAAAAATTATTGAAAAGTAAAATCAATTCCATTGTTCTCCTTTTCAGTTGTAATGATCTATAATTATAGAAATATATAAAATTATTTATTAGACTAATATGTATAATTGTCTACAGCTTAGGAAATAAAAGACCTATCATATAGTAATTTTCCTCCCAAGACTGACACAGAGGGTCACACGTTCCAGCAAAGTTAAGGAAAGCTAAACAAAGGGATGCCGTCCCATGTGGAAATGTGTTTCTGAGGCATGAACATGTGGAGGGGGAGTGGGGCAAGGTCACAAGCACAGGACTTAAAATCCAAATGAGAATGCCTGCTTGTTGTGCCTCAGGTTCTTAATCATGGCTTGGCTCAGCCAAGAAAAATGCAGGGAAGGTGTCTGAACTCATCTCCAAGGAACTGAGCCTAGATCTGTGCTCTCCTTTAACGTGGGCCCAGTGTGTGGCAGTGTTTGGGGGGTGGGTGTTGGCTGGGTGCTCACATTCCAGGTGTGGCAGCTGGAGCCAGCACCATGTCAGCATCCCAGAGTCTTTCTCGGCTGCCTTGAGGTGAAGGCTGTGTCCCCATTGCCTGCCTGGCATTGTGGTACAGGTGACAAATGTCCATAAGGCCTGCCTGAGGAAGCAGGGGTATCTGTGAGCTCTCGAGTTAGGGAAGCTTAATGCATGGCCTCAGTCTCACACACTGCCCAAGTGGAGACACTGCGAGCTCATGAGCACCTTTTTTCTTTAACAAGCACAAAGAAAACCAAAAACAATGAAATTAAGTCTTGTTGACTTCCCTCAGGATGGCACATGAGTAGTGATCGTTAATGAAAAAGGCAAAGACATCTAATTCCATTATCTAATTTTCTAGTTGGAGACAATAATTTTTCCCTCACATTATTTGGATAACAAATATTCTAATGTCATATTACTTCCACATCCCCCAAATGAGTGTAAGGTAGACAAAGAGAATACATAACCAAGACACAAACTGGAGACATTTTAAGATGGAAAATTTGTTGAGCAATGATGTTGGATAGTACATTCATAAGCTACAGTTAGGAGTAAACAACCCTAGGGGGATGTCTTGGCTCCGTATTTGTTTTCTCCCCCACTCCCTTCCTGCTAATGGTGGTCTCCATGCTGCACTGGTGTACAGAACAAATGGCTGGGCCTGATGAAGAGTCTTGTCTTCCTATTGAAAAAGGGACCAAAACTTTTCTGATAGACTCCGGAAAATCTTGACTCTCATGAGACCATCCAAAGCTACAAAGGTCAAATGCACTTTCTAACCTGGAGAATAATCAAAAGGACTTACATTTGGACTCTGACTCTATAAAGATAAAGGCAGCAAAGACAGAGAGGTGGGCAGGAAGATGGCAGGAGATGGCATGGGATAAGTGAGATGGTATAGAATAACGCAGTGTGGCATGGTGTGATCCTACGTAAACTTTTATGGGACCATTTCTACATCATCCCAAGACACACATTATTGAAATGTGCCCTGTTTATAAATATGCATCTTTATACTACCTGACCCACCCTTTTGCCTCTTATTAATGTGCACATCATTTAAGCAACCTCCGGTGTGAACTAAAATCAATCAATTCCATAGTTTCCTTTTAAAAATCTATACTTTAGCTGTGATAAAAAATAAATAGTAGAGGGAGAGAGGGCTCTTCCTTAAACTTAACAGTACAGAAAGGAAGGAACAGATAGCAAAATACTATAGAGGTGAAAACTGCAAGCAATTTCAAATTTGGTTCCTTGATGAGTGAGAGTGGAGACATCTGTAGACATCCCCACACACCCTCATACCCTGACATCTTGCTGCACGCCAATGCAGCGACACTGCACCCACTTGGAAAGAGTGTCAGTAGTGAATAATCAGCAAGGTCTTTACCATACTAATATGACATCTTCTTGCTTTCTGAATAGAAATGCTAAGACTAATAAAATTTGGGAAAAAAACAAACAAAAATTCAATTAAAAACCTATAGACCCATGATTTTTAAGTTAATTTTTGTCTGGGGAAGTGCTACCATTTATGGACTTTGTGTGGTCAGGAGAATAGGAAAGACAATGGGACCTACTGCATCATCCTCATCATTGCACCTGAAACAGGACATGAGATGCTTTGTCTTGGTCCACCCCGGCCAGCTAGTCCTGTGTTCGCAAGGTCAAATCCCCCAATACTGCTGCATGTAGCTCTGAAATCATTCATACCTTAGATAGCAAAATGGGAAGTATTTTCTTATGAAAATATTCATATTTTTATTTGTAGTTAAAATTAATGTAATAGTAATAATAATAATATAGAAATACTCTAAACTTTATGTACAAACATAAGAAAGAGAAGTGATGCACACCAGTGGTCCATTTAAGAATGGGTGAATGGGCCCTGGCTGGCGTAGCTCAGTGGATTGAGCTCGGGCTGCGAACCAGGCATCGCAGGTTCGATTCCCAGTCAGGGCACATGCCTAGGTTGCAGGCCATGTCCCCCAGCAACCGCACATTGATGTTTCTCTCTCTCTCTCCCCCTCTCCCTTCCCTCTCTAAAAATAAATGAATAAAATCTTAAAAAAAAAAAAAAGAATGGGTGAATGGAAGGCAGGTGCGAGAGACCTAGGGCCATCCTCCTTCGGGTGCCGACAAGAGGAGCTGCATTTGTCAAGTTTTGACACAACCTGAGTCAACAAAGTGATATGACTGCCAAAAAAAATTTTTTAGATAAATTAACAGAATTATAATATCCAGATCCATGAAGGTGTTGGCCAGCCCTCTCAGATACAAGGGTCATGTATCCAATTCTGAACACTAGGATGGAAGAATTGATAACCTGGAAAGATGGATTAAATGCTGAAGGGTCTAGAAATGTGTGATTTTGGGCAAAATTGAAAGCAGAGAGGATATTTGGCTTAGAGAAGAAGATTTGGAAAGCTAATAGAAATTGTATTGAAATATTTGAAAGTTACTTGGTAGAGGAGGGAATAGTCATGCTGTGTGCCTCTAAGAGGTCAAACAAAGTCCAGCTGGTAGACATTGGAAGATGTAAGTTCTTTACTCCATAAACGGGATCATTTTCGACCATCTGGGGAGATTGTCAACCTCCTATCACAGCAGTGCTCAAATACAGACTGAACATCCACTTAGGGAGGATATAGTGTCAAGTGGAAATAACTTAAAGATTCCTACAATGCAGCAATTACTCCCACACAGTTCTCCTGACTCTCCACTTATCCCCAAAGGTCACCATTCAGGCCAGAGCTTCTTATGTAACTTTCATCCCTAGTTTATTTTCTTTTCATTTTCCAGAACTGCTGCTCTCATCATGGGGTGCAATAGCATACTGACTTCTTGTGCTTTCTTGTTCCCTTGAGGAATGTCTTCCAGTTTGGGTAATTACATTCTGCCAGCCTAAATTATCCCTGCACTTTATATGAGTAAGGCATTTTTCTTTAATATCTATCCTAAATTGTTGCATAGTGTTTCTGTGTACCAGTAAATATTACATACAAGTCAAGGTAATAGTCAGAATCGTGGAAACAGCCCGCCCTGTGTACAGGAGAACAAGGAAAGATTAAAACTAATTAAAATTCACTTCGATTATTCATACCCTTTCTGCATGTTTGTGCCTTTATGCTGGCACTTAAGGAAAATTGGCTTCATATAACCTGCACTTATTTTCCTGAGTTTTGTGAATCTTTTGTGGCTCCTTTTCCTTTCAATCCCTATTTTACCCAAAGGGCCCCCAAAAGGTTTGAAGTGGTAGAGGCTTAGCCTGGACCCCTTTATCATGAAGATAATTTTTAATTACAGCTCTTTAAACTCTATCATAGTCATGGCTGCTCCAGTCAAAGGAGAAATGCCTTTTGCTTGTCTTCCTCCTTATTAAGAGCATTTATTCTCATTACTTTCATTACTGACCTTGGGAGTTTATTGCAAATATTATTCCTCTTGTACACTTGCTTTCACTCTCATACTCACACACACACTTGCACACACACACTCTGGTCTCTGACCTCTTTCCTTTAACTATCCCAGTATCTCAAGATAGCACAATTTCCATACACACATCATTTATTCCACCCATGCTTTGGATTAGGCAAGGGGTACATTGGAGCACACAGAAACTTGTTTGGAGATGTGAGCATCAGGGAAGTCTGCAGATGCGGCACTCACCCAGGTGTGTAACAGTTCATCGATGATTGGCTCTGAGGCCCTAAACAGCACAGGCTGGGTCTCCTTATCCTCATCTCTCAAGAGCTAACACAAGGTCTATTACAAATGCATGTCCAGGAAATGAGGTTTAAACTGACATGAAATGGATGGAAGAATTGAATTCTACGAATGAGACTCCAACCTTCAACACCCCAGAGCCCTCTTAGGCATCTGCCCCCACATGCATGAGCTTTGATCTCTGATTTCCCAGTGCACGTTTCCTCCTTCAAGATAGATCTTGATTTCTCTTGCTCTCTTCTCCAAAGCAGAAAAGTTTCCGTATAGGAGTATTCTTTGTCTCTTCAAGATATGGGTCTTTTTAATCTGCCATATACTGCTAGGTCAAGAGGTTCATTTATTTATACATGTATTTATCCTTTCATTTGGCAAATACTTAATGAAATGTACTATGTGCCCAGAACAACACAGTTTCAGGGGATACAGAGATAAGAGCTGTGTTCATGAAACATACAGTGTAGAGAGAAAGACAAATATTAAATAAGTACTTACATAAATATTATTAAATTTCTGTTTTAGAGATGAAAAGTCCAGAGGGGGAAGAGTGTAACAGAGAGAACACAATCCCATAGTCTTTTCTTGAGGCACACAGGCATCGATCATCAACCTTGGATGTTCATGTTTGTTTGGGAACTGCCGAATGAAACTTCTCCTGTGGTCGCACATCCTGCCACTTCGCAGGCCAGAGAGGGAGCACGAGATAGGAGAGAGTCAAGAACTAGGAGTCAGGGAAGGTCGGGTGTCGCTTAGACCCTGCTGCAGAGTCCGAGGGCTCCTGGGACAGCCCCTTCTTTTCTGGGCCTCCCATTCTCTACAAGTGAGGAGAGTTGTTGGCACAATGCTCCTGGTGGCAGTGGCCCTACAGGTGCTGACACTTCATACTTCTCCGGAAAATGTCTTACGTGACAGGGAACAGCAGGCTGGAAGGATTAGTCACTAATTAGGCAAGGAACATGACATAGACCTACTTCATCTGAACTTTAGATGATTTTTGCTTTGCAGGTTACTCTTCCCACCCACAATTTTCTCATCCATTCTAAACTGATTCACAAATGGCTGCAAGAATTTGGGGGCTTATGTTTTTGCAATTCAGACAAGTGACTGGAATATTCCTAGCACATACACTTAATCAAAACAAGCCCAATTAAGCTCACTACTCCAGATTCCACCTCATTAGCTTTCTGTTCCTAAAATATAACAGATGTCATTGCTGCAGGCCCAGAGGTACAGACACATTTTTCAACTAAGCACTTACAATGCAACCTAAGTTAGAGGAAGATTTAATTATTACTTTCATTGTCATGGCTTCCCGTGGAAGCTCATTTTTCACTTAATAGCAATCTCTTCCTACCTAGTTGCCCACTGCCACCAAAACAATGTGTCTTTTTCCTTGAATAGTGAGTTCATAAAAAAGTTTTATACCTATCGTCTGTTTTTGTGCCTGGGAGATTGATTTCGGTTGCTCCTGGACTGCTCTTACTCTGTGCGTGTTATGTGAATGGAAGAAGGAAGAAATGGGATGCAATGATTCCCTCACTTTTCTTAGTAACCCCTGGGCTGGTTTACTGGCTCCTTGGGCACCCTTACTCAAAGGAGATTCATATTTCTTTTTTTTCCAGTGCACTTTGGACAATATTGTATTAATTTACATTACAATTTCATGTATGTAGTTTCTCCTCAGAGCCATCAACACTTCTAAACCTGTACCCTATCCTTATGTTTCTTCATATTCCCAGCTCCAGACACACACTGGCACACAGTAGGTACTTGTTTTTAAGAACTGAAGAAAAATAAATAAAAGAAAGAACTGAATCAAACTCTGCTCTGGGCAATAGAAGAAAAAAAATGCTTCATGTGAGAGTGAGAATTGATGACTGAGTCTAGTAAGTGGAATAATTAGTGATTATTTGTCTAAATAGCAAATAGCTGTAAATCTCCTTCTTATACATTATTCACCAATTCAATTTTTCAAATCAATGTTCGCATTAGTTCACTAGGTCTTCCTTTTTTAATTAAATATGTTCTTAATTATTATGGAAATGCCATATTTTGAGATACAAACACTCAGGGAAGTGATAACTCTTGTGGCAAGTCACACATACAAGTGGTGCCTCTGTGCCCTCCCTCACAGCCCACGGGAGTGGGTCAGACTAAGCATTCTATTCCCGGTCAACCTGGCGCCTTGCATGGTTCAGGATTGGGTTTTATTTTGGGATATGTCTCTCCTCCTACCCTCACTTTGTATTTCTAGGTAAGTACTCATTTTCTAAAGAGACCCTAGGTAGTTTTTATGCCTGGAAACATTAAACAGTAGGAGTCCAACATAGTTACACTCCATAAATGTATCTTGGTTTTCTTTAGATTAGCAAATGTCTGTGGGTTTAGAATTTATAATCCAGTGGGGGACTAAATAAAATGTATACCATAGAGATACATGCAATGAGATTATAAAATATGATTTGTAATTTTAAATACTGAGAAGAATATATATGTCCCAGTGATGTATACATTAGAGTTTCCTTGGGGATTGAAAAATAATTCCAAAAATGGTGACATCTCTCATAATTTCCAAAACATCCATGAAGAAATTTCTTAAGAGCCATGTCTTTGTCATCTTAGGCTGTTGTAACAAAATGCCCCAAACTAGGTGGCTTAAACAACCAAAAAACGTTGTCCCAGTTCTGGAGGCTGGAAATCCAAGATCAGGTTGCCAACCACTTTAGCTCCTGGTGAGAGTCAGCGTCCTGCCACCTTCTCACTGTGCTCTCACATTGGCTGTTCGTGACTGTGCACAGTGAGAAAGCCCCTGGGCTTTCTGGTGTCTCTTCTTAGAAGGGCACCAATCTCATCGGGCCAGAGCCTCACCATCATGACCTCATTTAACCTTAGTTATCTCCACATACAGTCACATGAGGGGGTAGGGCTGCAACACTGGGATTTTTGAGAAGCAAAACCTTCAGTCCATAGCATACTGATTTAATAAAAATAATATAAAATTTCAACTGAATTGTCTTGTAATCAGAGAACTTGTGTTTCGAGAGGAGAAAGCATTGCTTGCTCTCCTTAGTCACCCATACTCCTCTGATTTAGTCACTTGACTTGGCTTCAAATAATCTTTGGCAGTTTCTAATATTGAAACTCACCATCAACATCTATGAAATGTCACCACAGAAATTTAAAGAACATACTACATAGACTGAAGACAATTTGCAAGGAGGAATTTAACATTTATTTGGAATAATTACGGCATAACCGGGATCTATGCACAGGCATCCATGTTGACTGCTACATAGGGAAAAGTTTAATCAGAAAGAGAAGGTGGGGCATGTTGATCAAGGCAACCAATGGCCTGTGTTTATAGCAACACCTGCTAGTCTTACCACATCTACTACATACCTGTGGTTAAATAGCACCATGTCACATAAGAGATAGCAGAGCATAGTGGAGTTTAATACTAAGGCCATTATTTTTAAATTCCTTCAGTGTAGGACAATATTTATCTTGTTCTTGACTTTATCTCCAGGGGCCGGAATAATGCTGATCATAGGGTAGGCACTTAAATGCTTATTAAATGGAATGAATAGATAATTCTCTAAAAGGCTGACTAATTGGGTTCTGTTAAAACTAAAGCCTTTTTAATATAAAACAAGGATTGGCAAACTCTATCCCTAGAATCAAATCTGGCCCCGCCACCTATTTTTGTACAGTCTGTGAGCTAAGAACTTTTCTATTTTTTATTTTTAAAAGATTGGGAGAAGAGGGGTCAGAAAAAGAAGAAAATTGTGTCGCTGTGTCACTTAAAAATTACCTAAAATTCTTATTTCTGTGTGCTTTATTGGATCATAGTATTAACATAGTGCTTTTTCTTAAATCCAGACTTAGCAAAGAGGATTTTGTTTGACAGGATTATTGGGGTGGGAAGGGGACTATGACAATAGGTAGAGTTGAACTTATAGAATAAAAAGAAGGCTCCTTTCAGAAGGGAATGAGCAAGACTAGAAAGACCCAAGGGTTTGTTGGTAAAATGTCCATGGGATCAGACAGCACATAGAGTAGCAGAAAATTACGGAAGTAGCCCTTAAGGATGGGCTATATGCTGGCTCAAGCTAAGGGTAGGACAACATTCAGAACCCTGCAGGGAGGTGAGATCTTAACCAAAGTTTGGTTCGAAAGCAGGTTGCTCCCATTCATTAGTTGGGATTAAACAGTTCAGCTAATTATTAAGAGGCAAATAATGGGAACCTGGAAGATTGGTGCCCGGCCTTGTCATGGATAAAGGGAGTCATGGGTTAGTCTTAGATAATCTAAGTCATAGAAGAAGGCTAGTTCTTAGCAAACGACATTTTGTACAAGGCAACAGAGTGGGGAATTTCTTACCCTTTCAGTTTCCCAGGATCTCAGGGCTCAGGTAAAATCCACCATGGTCAGTAGCCACATCCATCCATTTCTGTGTTGTGTGTGGTTGCTTCCACAAGGCAGCCTGAGTAGTGGCACAGAAATCAGAGGGCCCACAAAACTACAGTATTTACTATCTGCCCTGTTATAGAAAAAGTGTGTTAACTTCTGACACAAAGGCATGGGGTTGGGGGGCACATTTGGGTTGAATTCGTAGAAATTTTGAATGTGCTAATGTACGAAAAGTAATGTAATTTAGCAAACTCTTTGATTAAACTCTGAGACAGTAGTGAAGACAGTCAGGAAGACAGTGAGTCCTGTCTCATTACTGCTGGAGGTCGAGCTTGGCTCCTTCTCCGTGAGCTCCTGACCCCTCCCTCCCTCACCTCCCTCCCAGTAGAGACTCGCTGCATTGAAATGTCTGTCCCCTCCCCAGGCACTTGATTTCTTGGGGGAAAGAATAAGACTTTGCTTTCTTTTTTGAATTCTTAACACCTAGAACAGAGCCTGAAAATCTAGAGAATGAAGAAAACAACACAAGAACAAACAAACTTTGATATTCAAAGTCATTACTAACAAGTATTGCCAAAGACAAGTCTGGCTCCAGGGAGAAGGTAAGAGCAATCTTTAATCACACTGTGCATATGCAAAGCTACTGTTAGAGAGCAAAGAAACACTTTGTTCTCTTTAGTAGGTTAAATATGCCTCTCCACAAATGTGTTAACATCCTTCCTTTGCTTAGCAAATCCTCTTTTCATGAGCTGTTCAAAGGTAAACTGTATCCCCAGGTTGGATTATCATAACCTCCCTATCTGTGCGCATGCATTAAGCTCATCTCTCCCATCTTAAAAAGAAATTACTCTTCAACCCTGCCTTCATCTCAAATATCAACTAACTTTTCTCTTCACTTTCATAGTTAAACATCTTTAACAAGTCATTTGCATTCTCTTTGCGAAAACTTCTACCTTTAATGACTTTCCTGATACCAAGCCTCCTTTGGGCGCTTTCTTTGCCAACTCTTCGATGTTAGTGTTTCCCTAAGCTTTCACTTCAATCCTCTTCTAGCACTATGCAGTCTTCTTGAATGAGTTCACTCCCATGGCTGAAGTGACTGTCTAAGGGCTCATCATGGACATATCAGCATTCCCAGCTCTTAACATTCTCTTTGAGTCCCAGGACTATAGTTACCATTGTCTACTAGACACCCTTTCTTGAATGGCCCACAGACACCAACACTCTAAAACAGAACTAAAGCCCTTTCTCCCAGCGCTCACGTTCCTCATCTTGGATTTCCTGTAGCAGAGAATAACACCATCATCCACCAGGGACTACAGATTACCCAGAATGTCCCTCACAAAATTAGTCACCAATGCCTGTTAATTTTACTTCCTAAAAAGCCCTGAAATATTTTCGCACCTCGCAATCCACCTGCATCTATGGCGCTTCTCATAACAATACTTTTACCTATAACAACCTCTTAATGAGTTTCCTAGTTCTCAGTTTGACCCACTGTAGATCAAGGTGCACACCAGCTTTAAAACACTTTAGGATAAGTCCAAACTTTTTAATATGATTTAAAAGAACCTTTGTGATCTGGGGTCTCCAGACTTGTGTCCTGCTTTCCTCCTCTCACTGCATCCTGTTCCTCACACCCCATCACACACACGAGCCTTCAACCACACAGAAAAATTTTATTCTCTGAGTATGTCTTTCTCTCTCTAGCCTCCAAGTTTTATCCTTTCAGAGTATTTTTACCCCACCCAAACCTTACCCTGTTCCCAGGCAAAATCTACTCATCATTCACATCACAGCTTACACACACATTTCTCTAAGCAGTTTTTCGTATTGGCCTGTCCCACCACAATTCGGGTCTGTTAAGGGGCCTCACTCTCTTTCTCTTTCAGAGCCCTGTCCTTTTCCTCCCATGCCACAGACCACATTGTGTTCTAATTGCCTGCTTCCTCATCTAAATCCCACATCATTGGCACGTTGTTTGAAGTCAGAACACATGTTTGTGTTGGTCTGTCCTGTATCCCAAATTCAGCTATACCACCAGGCACATGCCTGGCATTCAGTAAATAAATGTGAAATAAATACAAGAATGAAATCTTTTCTAAATGAAATCAGTAAAATGTATCCTTTCCTTTGTCCCTCTCAAAATAATTAGCACAGATTATTAAATAAGTAATCGGTTTATAGGTCCCAATCTATAGAAGTAAGTTGAAACACTAAAAGACTTATGGCATATTGATTTTACAAGAAAGTCATTGCTGTGTTTTTGTTGGCCTTGTATTTGGTGTTTTCTAAATTAGTTCTGTGGCTTTGAAATATATTCCTTTGGTCGAATTTGGGAATTGAGAGTAAGCTCTTGAATGTGATCAGCACTTTCACTTTGAGGGACGATATGAGACGCGCATAAACGCTAATCTGTGTCTAAGTAGGCTTCCCAGTCACAGCCCTCTAAGAATTCTTGGTTCCTCCAGGCCTTTTCCGGTACCCCTCCACAGTCTGTTTTCTGAAGCCCACCTTGCAACGGGTTTTCCTTGCCTCCAATTCCCTCCCCTTGGAGCCCACAAGCATGTCACATACATTTCTGCCATCCCTAGCAAATCTCTGGGAAATTGGGGCAGAGCTTTTGGAAAGATACAAATCATTGCAGGTTTGGCATCAACACACCACCCATTTCAGTTGATTTGCTATTAGCATCTGTGATGAAGCCCGGAGGTGGCTGCCAAACCTTGAATGTCACCGAGACAAAATTTAGCTGGTGGGGCTGAAGCCAGGCTTATTACTGTTGCCATTGTGGAGCTTCATGACTGTCCTCTCTTGTTAGCGGGCCTCCGTTTGAGCACAAAAAGCATAGATTGCTTGCAAAATCTATCTTAATTAATCATAAATAGTGCCTGATGGGAAGATTGCTGCTTTCATCTTCGTTAAATAAAACACAATCACAAAATCCTTGCCTAGCCCCAGGTTTCCACAGCATTGTGCAGGTTGCCTCCCTACATATTTGAGATGCTAGGAGGTCTAATCGCATCAGTGTGTTACTGATAGCCTCATTAGGCGACCCATCCAGAGCCGCTCCCGGCCCTTTCTTCACCAGCAGGGCCAAATCCCAAGGAGTTAAATGGGGACACTGGAATAGAAAAGCAATTCCACTCCTTCCCGCCAGCTAATTAAGAAGGAGCATCAAGCATTGTGCTAAAGACTTCACTGAGTCAGCCATGCAGCTCCTCAAGGCTGACCTTGCAGCAAATGGGGAGAATACAGGAGAGAGTCACTGTTCCGTGTAAATGGTCATCAGGAGAGCTCGGGTGCTACCAAATGGGTGGCTAAGTGTGCTGGCATGAGTTTGCTTTGTTCTCTGCCCTTTGAACTCACAAAATTTCCTTTCAAATATAGAAAGCAAATAATGAAGAACTTAGCCTTCTACTGAAATGGACAATATATAATCAGCTTTTTGCACCAGTAACATTAAGTACTGCATATTGGGGCTTAAATGTGGCAGTGTATCGTGGAACACTCACATAATATAATGGGCCTGTACACCTGCATAGTGAGTAGTGTAATTGTCCTTCTCTCTCACCAGCCTCTGTATAAAGAGCTTCAAAAAAAAGAAGATAAGAATTCAATTTCCCATCTTTTCTTGCAGTTTCAGGTGAGGGTCTGTAACACAGTTCTGACCAAAAAAATATAGGGAGAAATCTGCTGATACCAGTCCTGTTCCCATCTCCTTACTGCTTAGAATGAGGACATGTACCAGCGATTGGAACTAGGAAGACAAAAGCCACATGCTGAGAATGGGAAGACGGGAGGACTGGAAAAAACTGATTTCCTGATGCCACTTGGATTGGCCTCGTGATCCCAAGATTGCTTTTGCTCAGACCTCTTAGGGCTCAACACACACGCTGTGTATTTAACTCCCTATTAGTCAGGACTTCTGTTCCAGAAAGAAGAAACCTCTTCTTCCTGATGGGGAACACCAATGAATTATGATTACTTCCTGCCTTTTTTCTTTTAAAGAACTTCCTATCTTTTTCCCTCCGTGGGTCCCTAGGATATACCTGAGCAATGACACGAGAGATCAGACCTGATTGAGCTCCCCTTCTGAAAAATGCAACTGGTTCCTAATATTTAGGAATTAATGTCCTGGAGACCTTCAGTTCTCTGACTCACAAACACCACTTGTCTTAGTCAGAATCCAGTCAGGAAAACAAAACTGACATGGTGCCTTTATACAGAGGGAATTGAATATGGGAAAATCAGAGGTAACACTGAGGCATCTCAGCGATAACAACAGCAGGGGGCTGTTCCTACTCCCAAAGCTGGAGGGACAAAAGGGAGTGGGTATATGTAAACATAACTCAAGAGCTCAGAGAAACAGCCTCAGACAGTGGGTGGGCAGATCTCGGAAAAGGAGATAACTCCTGGGAAGGGAACATGTTTAGGATGACAGACGAGCCTGATGGAGTTAGGGTGCAGACCTCTGAGGAGGTGGCATTGCCAGGTTCTGGGACCTCTAAGAGGATGTTCCAGGATGGCGGAAAGATGCTAAGCCAACTGCTTCAGCCGGGGTTAAGTGCAGGGTCTGAAGAGAGGCTGTTGCTAGGGCAACTCTGACAAGGCCATGAACACACAGGAAAATGGAAGTGTCTTCTGCCTTCTTCTCTTTTCCATTCTCTTTCTATTGCCTCTTATTGGACAAACCTAACAGGAAGCCAGCTGGAAAGTATCTGGGAAATGTAGTTCACAATGGCCCAGCCTGGCACCATATCCCAGGGCAGAGAGTGACAGGGTAGGTTAGGAACTGTGAGGTTATAGGCAATAACAGACATAATAGGAAATGTGATAAAAAATAACCAAACATTAAAAGGATCCCATAGGGGCAGTATTAGTGCAAAACTAAAGTTATTTCTGAGAGTATTAGGCAATTCTTCCATAAAAACAAAATTCTACTTTTCTGGCTTAAAATCTCCAGTAATGTTAAAAACTATAAATATTATTTTTCTTCTCCCAAATTAATGCATAGTTATTGTAGGAAGATTAGAAAACAGGTATGCAAAAATTAGAAAATAAAGTCTACCTTTAATTGTATCATTTATATTTCTAACATAAATGTGGTCAGAAGTTCATGTTTATATCATTAATAAACATAAATAATATTTACTACAGCTCTTTTAATGCTTTACACATAGTGTGTCTGTAGTTCTCAAAACAACCCTGTGAATTAGGTGTCAGTATTGTCACCCTCCCTTATATCGCAGATGTGGAACCTGAAGCCCGGAGAGATCAGGAGAACGCCCAAGCTCATACAGCAGGCAAGTACTGAGGCTGGGCTTCCAATCCAGGCCATCAGACTCCAGGAACTACACACTTCACCACTGCCCTGTACGACTGCTTTCCCTATACTGTCTTTGGTGACCTAAACCCCCCCTTTTGACACCCTATATAATATTTCATAAAGACATTTTTACTTAATAACATAAAAGGTGTATGTCCTCATTATTTCCTTAGGCTTAAACCCTTGACATGGAATTATAAAGTCATAGGATCCACCATAATGAAAAATTGAGGGAAATATATAATTATTCATGATGGTTACAGTTAATTATAATTTCAAAAGTTCATAATGAGAGAATCTGTTTCCAGACGCTCCACCAAAATGGTCATTTAACTTGTTAACTCTTTGATTGTTTTTCTTCTATTGTTATGTCCATTACTGCTTCTCTTGCTGCCATAGTTTCCCCTTCTTTTGAAATTTCCATTAAACCTGTTTTAGACATCCCAAATCTGCTCTCATGGATCTCCTACTTTTCTTTCAGTGTCATTTTCTTTTTTCTCTAACTCCTGATCAACTGCCTCAGGTTGATCTTCTAGAGCATTGGTTTGGTTTTCTACGTATCAGATGCGCTGTTCACAAGTTTCTTTGCGGTTTTAAATTCAGCAACCATATTTTTCATTTCCAATTAATCATCATTGATCTCAGATTATTTATGATTATAAATGCATTTCTTAATATCATAGGCACAAAACCATTTGAAATTCTATTGAGTCTATAAATTAGATATTTTCTAAAATTTTTTCTGTGCCTAAAAGAAATTATTTATAAGGATATATGTTACCATACTTCCTTATTTTCAACCACAAAATTGTTACACGTCTGGTGATTTTTCTGTTTTTTATTTGTCATTGACTGGGAAATAAATATGTCCAGGAATGATGAGTCCATTTAAAATGATAGCTGTCTCCACTCAAGTATTTCTAGCAGAGCATAATGGAAAAAAAAAAGAATTTTGAATTTAGCATAGTTTTCATTTGGCCTATTATAATTCTGTGGCACTTAGAAAGGGCAAAGTCCCTTTAGTGATCAGCCAGCAGATACTCCCCCAAAAAAACAACAGTGGAAGAACTCTTTTGTACTGTGAATAGAGAAATATATGTACATTGGTCTCTGTCTCTGATGCTAAAAGAATCTCTTGTTCTAATATTTAGTCTTCTATTTTGAAGTTTTGATACAGAATTCCTAAATCCCTTGGAATTTCTTGGGTGAGAGCTATGTCTTTTGTTCTAATTAAGTGACTTCCAAAGGCAGGGGGGCTCCTAGGTGGGGACTGGTCACTAGAAAGGCCAAGCTATGATTGCAAACTTAGAAACTTCAGCCCCATCTCCCAGTCCACAGAGAAGGAAAAGAAGCTGGAGGCGGAGTGAGTAATCAACCACACCTACATGATGATACTCCATAAAAACTCCAGCCCTGGCTGGCGTAGCTCAGTGGATTGAGTGCAGACTGCCAACCAAAGCATCGCAGGTTCTATTGCCAGTCAGGGCACATACCTAGGTTGCAGGCCATGGCCCCCAGCAACTGCGCATTGGTGTTTCTCTCTGTCTCTCCCTCCCTTCCCTCTCTAAAAATAAATAAATAAAACCTTAAAAAAAATAGTGTACTTTAATAACATTTGTAAGTACAAGCTTTCAGTAATTAAAAAAAAAAAAACAGGAGTGTGAGGATCAGGGAGCTCCCGGGTTGGTGTTCACATGCACGTGCCAGGAGGCTGTGCACCTGAACTCTGCAGGGACAGAAGCCCCTGCTCCCGGGACCTTCCCAAATGCCACCCTGTATATCTCTCATCTGGCTGCTCAGCTCTATCCTTCAGCACATCCTTTATTACATAATAAACTGGTAAATGTAAGTGTTCCTCTGAATTCTGCATGCTCTTCTAGCCAATAATCAAATATAAGGGGGAGCTCATGACAATCTCCTATTCGTAGCCAAGTCAGTTAGAAGTTGTAGGGAACCTCACGCTCTCCTCCTCACACTGATATCTGAAGCAGGAGGCAGCCTCGTGGGACAGAACCTTTATCCTGTGGGCTCTGTGTGAATTCCTGTTAGTGCCAAATTGAACTGAATTGTAGGACACCCAGCTGGTGCCCTGGAAAATTGTTTGGTGTGGGAAAAGCACCTCACACATCTGATGTCAGAAGTGTTTGTCGTGAGTGTGGCATATTGTGAGAGTAAAAGACAAATACGTAGGAAAAGTAAATTTTCCTTTGGAGCACATGGTAGCTTAAAGTCAACAGAGATAAAGTGCCTATCCTTCACGGGTACCACAGCCCACATTATCACCAAACAGGCCTGCACCCCCGCTAGAATTCCCCTTGACCTACAGGATAAACCTAGAGCAGGCACCATAGCTGACTCCCCAGTGTCTGCACTCTTTCTAAGGGCAATGGTAGCACTGAACTCTTCTTTTCTCTCTTTTCCCATAACCTACCCCATCTCCTTTCTTCACTGCTCCAGGGCAATGGTTGCTGGTAGAGGCCCCTCAGGAGTCTCTGTCATTCCAGTGCTCAGAAACACTGTTCCTTCTCAATAAATAGAAAGCCAGGCAGCTAGTGCTTCCCCAAACTGACTTTTTCTTATAGTGTAAGTCAGGAAACTTCTGATTCGCGGATGGAACTCATTCTGTTTTCTTGGCCTGGCATAAATATTTCCCCTGTTATTTTAATGCTCTTTTCTCATGTTAATAAAAATTTGAAAGAAGTATATTTACATGCATATGAACAAATTGCCACATTTATTTGAACCAAGCTATCAGTTTCTACAACCTTCCCAATGTATCTTTATTCTCCAAACCAGAAGTTTACACTTGCACAAATAAATAGTTTGAATCATTCTTTTAGAGTTAAAATTTATATAAGGATTTGTATTCCCATATCCTAGCGAAAAGGGTGTGGTTCAGACACATTGCAATACTACAGGTCACACCATTTGCTAATAGAGAACATTGTGAAACTGAAATATACAACGTATTTCTAAGCACATTTTAACTGATGGCAGATCAGGTACCACCCATGAATTTACAAGTTTTCTCTAGGGAAGTAAATACTTGGGTAATTCAAAGGAGGAAATTACCTTGGTTCAGTGTAGTTCCAGTGCTGAATGCAGTTTTGAAGGGCTTTATGGGTAGCCTTGAAGCAAAGGAAGAAAAGGCAAAATGACCTTCGAAAGCACCCTGATTACTTAAGTAAGTAAGTAAGTAAGCATTCTAAAGTGTGACTCATTAAAAGCAATGCAATGTCCTTCAGCGAAGTGAAACCTATGTCAGTAGGCAATACAGAATACTGTTTTTAAAACACCAAGAAAGTCTGAAGTTCCTATGGCTCCTTAATAATGACTTACTGAAGTCTGTGTCAGCCCTTGGTGTTCTTGGATATTCTTGCTCAAGGTAACAGACACGTGCAACAAATCTCCTTTGGTAATCTTCAAGACAAATTTGCCTGTCTAAACCTAGAATGATCATTATGACCTTATGTTCCTACTTATATTCGGTATGTCCTCCCTTTGCCACAAAAGACTGACTTTATTAGTCATTACTATTAGCTGCGACAGATCAGCATGTGACTTTTTGGAAAGTAGAATAAAACAGATTCCATTACATGGAGGTAATGCCAAGGAAGGGGAAAAAGCCTTTGAGGATTCAGTTGGGTCATTATAATGATACCCTGCAAGTTAAATAAAAGAATCCTTCCTTATCTTACAATCTAGCAAATCTTTTTAACAAATAGAAGACATATTCACACTAAAATTATAATGAAAATTACATCACAACTATAGGTTTAATAACCATTGGGGATTTGCCCAAAGTGAAGATGAAAAATATGGAAAAGGACTGTGATAATGAATAAGAACATAGAGATGGAGGAAGAACTTCAGCAAACAAAAAGCTCAAACTGGGAAAGTCACCTCACGCTGTCATTATTAAAAATAGGCCCATCAAAGAATCTGCCAATGTTCAACTACAGCTCTTTATCAAACCTGCCAAGTCAAATAAGAACCACAGTGATGGTCAGATGATGGGTACGAATCCATCTCCATCACCCACCCAGATGTTTATGAAAAGTGACTTGAAAGAATATCTAATTCACATATGCCAATACAATACTAGCAAGTAACGGTACAGGCATTGGGCATCAGTGGGTCTGGTGCCAGTGGAGATGCATTCTCAACTTGAAGACCAGGCAGAAAGTATTCTCTTTCTCTGTTCTCCAGTTTGACTCTCAGCACATGTACACTGCCTGCCACAGAGGTAGTGATCCAGGCAACTACATCATCACTTTTATTAGAACGGTGTGTCTCGCCCTCCTCCAATCGGGGCTGGATCAGAATGTGCCCTCATGCACCTAAAGCTAACACTCTAAGTGGCAGGAAACAGGAGAGGGAGGGACAAGAAAGGGACAAAGCAGGGGTTTGATGGATTGATGTGGCTATGTTAGAATCGGGAACAAAAATCATATAAACTTAGGATAAAAAATCTTTTCACTCCCCTTATGCCATGGAAATCCACCCAATATCATGCCATTTGGAAAGTATCTCATATATTAAGTTGATTAAAGCATGCTTTGAATTGGGTATGGGTCATGACATCTCAAATTGGGATCTCATTGGTCATCTTTGAAAGTAATGGGATGGTTGACTGGAGTTACACAGAGAAATTCAGGGTAGATGAGCCTACCTAACTTGAACTGTAAATAAAAATGTTACTTTGGATCTAAACGTGACATTTCAATCAGTCAGCAATTATTCTCCATTTGCTTGAGACCTTGTGTTCAAAGATCTATAAGGAGATCTTGGGTGGCGCACCATCTAATTGATAAAAGAGGGGGAAACCATTTTTTAGAAAAACAAGAATAGGCCATTATAATTTACTTCGAACCTTGTAGTAGTGACTACACACCCTCTACGTATGTAGGGGAAGTGATTGCCATGAGGGCTAGAACTACCGGAGAGACCAGAATTGACATAGTGAGATCTGAATGGACCAACAGGATTTCACTGAAGGAGGAGAATATAACACAAGGGCAAGGAGAGGAGAATAGAAAGAAAAACAGTTTTCTTTTAACTTTAGTAAACAAGCATTTCCTTGCCTCTTGACTTTTCTGCTTTGTCTTAACAACTATCTCTGAACTAGTTAAATGATGAATGGCCCCAGAAAAAAAAATATGGAGCATACAAATAAGTGATGGTAGATTAAAAAAGAGAAAATCATCGGGAGTTGAAACCATAAAAGAAAAATTAAATTGCTGGGACTATATAATGGATTCAAATTTTCAGTCACACACTGATATATGCAAAAATGTAATTTATTTTTCTATAGTCAAATATAATTTCTATCATTAAACTCTCATTTCTGCTCAGTAACAGAAAACTGATATCAAGTTGCTTTCAGGTAAATTTCTTCCTATTCAGGTACTTCTCAGTCAATTCAGGTCTATAATGTAGCCATATTCAGAGTTTTTAAATCACTCTCAGATTTTATTCCCTCTCTCCCTTTTCCCCATATTGATTCAAATCTCTAGGAAACAAACAGCCATCATTACAAAAGCAATAAGGGAGAGAAAAGGAATCTCCATTCCGTAGTCTCATGGTTATGTCCTAAGCTGCCCTTCTTTGAGATGTCCCTTGTCGTGTGTGGTCTTCAGATATGTCCCCTTCATGCTGACACCCACTGAGATGACCAGTCATCTCATCAAGGATTTGGGTTCATAGTCTCTGTCCAGTTGCTTGACTAACATGTCCGAAGTCCTACTTCAGTCTTCAGGTTGTAGGTCCAGTATAATTACTTAGGGTCCTTCTCATTCATATCCTTAGGATTCTCATGCATTTTCAGTCCTCCCTAACTCTCTCTGACTTTCCTGTGGGCACTGGGGAGGCTAACCTATTCTGCTAGTCCTGAAGCCCTAAAAGATGTGAGTTGCCAGCAGATACTTTGCCCCCTGACAAACCTCCAAGCATCTTTTCTCTAGACTTTTTTGCACCATGATATCCAAGAGACATATCCTATCAACTGTCTATCAGAAGAAAGCTGGGTTGGACAGAGAAAGCTCAGATACGCACTGTTCCTACTTGCATTTGTCCACACCATCCTCATGCACATTATCCCTGGGGGTTAATGCAAACAGTGTCACAAATTCAATAAATGTCCTCTCCCCTTTCCTCCTATCTCTGATGGAGAGATTTTTAATTGGCTTTATTTTGAGAACTCATTAGATAAAGAAATTGGATCTGCCATAGCTATTCTCATTTTCAATTTTTTGCTGCCTGATAGGTAAAAGTGCCTTATGAACTTAAACACAAAGAATATGGTATATTTATTATTCCTCCTCTGGACAGTTCAGAATTTGAAGGATGATAAGCAGCTAAACTAAGAGGGTGAGAAAAAGTACAACACACACCAAAATTGTAGTTCACCAGTCAATCTACTACATCTAGGATTTTGATGTGAAAAAGTAAAACAATAAACTGAAATGAATGTAATGGTAGCTCAAGCATTGAGCAAGCCTTGAGTATGATGTCTATGATTGTGAGACAGAAATTCCATTCATCCACTATTTATTTATTCAACTACTTATTAATTTAATAATATTTATCTAGCACCCATAGTGGCAAGGTATTGGGATATACTAGCAGACAATATTTCTGTTCTTATTGAGTGAACATTATAATGGGAGAAGACAGATAATAGACAATAAACCAATAATTTTTAACACCTGTAAATGCTATACAAAAATTGTCTATTGGGATTAAAACTCGAGGTGAGGGCTACCTTAAGGTCAGTTGTTAGAGTGAGGGATACTTTCGATGAATAGTTAGAATGATGAGGTTTTTTCTTTTATAGTTTTTAATCAAGCCTAGACTTTCCAACCAAATAGTGCCCGAGAAGACTGCCTTACTAAGCTAGAAATACAACAGCTAATGAGAATAGGCTCCACAAGCCTTCCTCCTCCTAAAATGGAGCTTTCAAATGCTTGGAAACAAGGAGCGCTCCAGACTCCTGCTTTGTGCTGCTTTTGTGAGAGTTTAATTGCTTTTGAATGCATATGAATGTCGATTGGAACCAGGCTAAATATGTCTTCTTGGAGACAGAGCATTTGGTCTTTCTTTCAAGTTCTTTTGTTTGCTTGAATTGGCTTTGTAGTTTAACAGATGTTTTTGGAGGAAATGGAGACATAAGCTTTTATAATGCTGAAAATTAAATGAGAAACAATACTCTTCTCTTCACCTTCCCCAAAACATGCAACCCAGCAAAATTGGCAACCCACCTTACACTGCAAAAAATCTTCACTCTTCAAGGGGTACCCCTTCCTAAAATTAAAGATAATTTTTGTGTAACTAGAGTTCATTATATATTATTCATTCTTTGGGGAGATACATAATTGAATGTGTAAGTGATTATCCCTTTAGCCCTGGGGAAAGATAGTGTTTCCTAGATTCATCAAATTTCCTCCCTTTAATTAAAAATAAAGCAAAATTGCCTTAGGAATATGAATGCCTAGATAGTCTGGGCCAGGCCGTACCCCTCCAACCTTCTGATCTACCACATAAGCAAACTCCTTGTGCAAACTCAGAAAAACCCCTGCACACACTCTCTGCATGTTCCTGCCAGCTTTTCTTGCGTGACTTTGTTCCTTTACCCAGGCGCCTTTCTCTTACCCAGACCCAACAGTTAGCATTACTTGTGTGCTACCTTTGCTTCTATATTATTGTAAGGTCCTTACTGGAAGATAATAGAATACAAAGAGCATGAGCTTTGAAATCAAAGCCGTGCTAATTTTAACTCTATAATTTTCTGCGTGTCTAATCTTGGATCAGTTAACCTTCCCCAACCTCAGTTATCTATTCTGTAAAATAAGGATTATCTACATAGAAGTTTGTGTGACTGTTACATTATATAATATATCTAAGTGACTGGTACTGACTCTCACTGGAAAGAAAAGAAAGTTATCCCTTTTGAACATGGAGGCTCTGAACTTCTGGCTTCTGGTCCAGAGTTTGAATGTCATCATTCCCATCCACACAGTAATAAAAAAGCTGAACACACAGACAATCAGCCTCTCTTCTTAGAGTCATCAGAGAACTGGTCACAGGGAAAACTTCTTAAAATGCTAGAGCCTGATAAGTAGACACGAAAAGCCTGGCCTGCCTGGAGCAGAAGTCCAGGTGCAGAAGCCTGCAGCTGAAGGCACCCAGGTGAGAGCCCTCTACACTGTAATTGAAGTGCTGGTGGAGAGTCAGTGTGGACTAGCAGGAGAGTTAAAAACTCGTCCCACTTTGGTGTTTGACCACCAGCAGCCCTACCAGGTTCTCACCGTAAAGACTGGAGAAGAATCTCCTCTATGTCTGCTAGGAAGACAGGAAAAATAAGCATTCTAAAACATGCTGAGCACTTTCTGTTCTCTTTCACAAGGCACCCTCTCCAGGAAAACTATTTTGCCAGAATCTAAGCGAATGGGGTTTTACCAGAACCTGGCTGACCAAGAGAAGGGGAATGCCCAGCCTCAGCCACCTCTGTTCTTTGACATAGTGGACAGGAAATGTCAGGCTCACTAAAAGACTGAAATCTAACCATAGGACTGTCAAACGCTTACTCTCCTGTATATTAACAGAAGATTACAGCCTAAAGAACTACAAGTCTCAGACCTTATCTAAGGAAGAGCCTCTCAAGACACCCAAAGACAACAGGGAAAACAAACAAAAATGACACTAAGGGAAATTGTAGCTTCCTACACAACAGTTACAGCAAACAGTAAAGTCAGTCTAAACCCTAGCCAGAAAAACACAAAATTTTGCATTAAAGACCTATCTACCTCATTGAATTACAAGGCACACTACTGGCAAAAATCAGTCTGAAGAGACAGAGTGAGTATCAGACCCAGACTCTAATATGTCAGGAATTATCACACTGGAAATCTAAAACGACTATGATCCATATGCTATGGACACTAATAGAAAATGTGGACGGTGTGCAATGACAATGTATTATGTAAGGAGAGAGATAGAAACTCTAAGAAAAATATCAAAAGGACATGCTAGAATTCAAAATTGTATAGCAGCAATAGGAATGTCTTGAATGGACTGATTAGTAAACTACACCCAGTCAAGGAAAAATATCAGTAAACTTGAAACTATGTCAGTAGAAAGTACTCATATTGAAATGGTAAGAGGAAAAAATGAAAAAGAATGGAGTATCTGAGATCTGCAGGAAAATTACTAAAATTGTAACCTATGTGTAATGTGAATACCAGAAAGTGGAGAGATGGAGAGAGAAAGAAAAACAGAAAAGGAGGGGAGGGAAGGGGAGGAGAGGGGAGGGGAGGGGAGGGGACGGGAGGGGAGAAAGGAAAGGCTGGAAAAATTATTTGAAGTAATAATGGCTAAGAATTTTCCAAAATTAATGACAGATAACAAATCACAGATTCCTGGAGTTCGGAGAACAGCAAACAGGGTAAATGATAACAAAAATCTATACCTAGACACATCATATTCAAACTGCACCAAATTAAAGACAAAGCCTTGAAGGAAGTCAGAGGGAAAAAAAGCACTTTAACTGTAGAGGAATAAGGATAAGAATTACAACTACTTCAGAAACCATACAAGAAGAGAATGGAATGAAATATTTAAAGTGTTGGGGAAATAAAAGCCCACCAACTTAGACTCCTTCACCCTTTGAAGTTACCCTTCAAACATGAGAAAGACATAAAGACTTCCTAAGATCCACAAAAATTGAGGAAATTTGCACCAGTATATTTGTCCTGCAAGAAATGTTGAAACAAGTTCTTCAGAAGAGAATGAAAATAATATAGGTCAAAAACTTACATTTAAAAAAAGAAAGAGCTTTAGGAAAAAATAAAGATAAAATAAAATATTTTCTCTTATTCTTAAATTATCTAACAGATAACAATTTGTTGAGAATACAAATGACAACAAATTAATTGGTGATTATAGCCTATGAATAAGTGTATGAATGACAGTAACGTTATAAGGAGTTGGAGGGAGGAACTGGGAATATTGTTATAAGATATAGCATTACTTGGGATCAGTATAGTTAGGTTTGAAAAATGGATATTGTATCATCTACTCTTCTTATCAATTCAGTTAGGACCTTTTAGCTTAAGCCAGAATAGAATATACTGTCTCTATTAACTGCGAAGTCCAAAAATGGGGCTGGATAGCTTGATTCTTAGTTCAAAATGATGGCTTTAGACCAATTTCTTCCGTCTCTCAGAAGGGCTTTCAGAGGCAGAATTGCCATATTCAGAAAGATCTCTGTGTGGGTATGTGTAAGACCACTCACTGAAGCAGCTCCGGACTCCAAGGAGAGTCTGAATGACCTACCAAACACCGGGGATTCAGGGTGATTTCCAAGCCTGAGGTCACACCTGGGTAGCCGAACAGATAGGTCACATTCTCCAGGAGAACACCGTGTGCTGCTTGTGTTAGTCACGCGTGCCGCACTTAGATCCAGGAGCTCTGTGGATTCCACCAGAAACAGTGTTTCGAGGGTAGAGGGAAGGGTGGTGTGGGGGACAATTTTCAAACAATGGAACACAACAATTAGTACATCATGAAATTATTTTGATGAGCTGCAACCGATTTTCTAAGTATTCTTTCTATATTGTTTTTGTTTTTACTTTTAGTAGATGAAATAGAGGAGGATGGTATGGAAGAACAAAAGAGAACAGAGCAGAACAGGATATTATATCCACATAAGGATATTATAGGTAATAAAAGTAAATATTACTTTATAAAATTTCTATTTCATATTAAAATGTTTACTAGGTTGCAGTGTTAAATACTTTCTTATGAAAACCAGTATCCTAGTGGAAAATTAAAATATGATTATCAACAAAGATAAGGATGCAAAGCAAGCAAAAATTTATAAGAATTCATCACATCAGGAAAGATTCTATAGTGGATACTCAACTGATATTATTGAACCTTTTAACCTTATATTTTGACTGATACCCTTCTTGTCATTGAACTGAGTTTAGTCACACTGTCTAGAAGGAGAGGGTTTATTCCTCCATGAGTTAGAATTTCTGAAGGAATCAGCATGATACTTAAGTTTTAAACTGTTCAGGTTTTTGAGTGCCCTGAGCTGAAGCTACAATAATGCAATATTCCAAAACCAGGTGACTTTGGAGAGCAGAGACAAGTAGGGGTGGGCAGGGGATGTATGAAATAAACACAGCTTGTCTTTGACACCACATCTCCCCCACCCTGAGATTATCCACTCTCCTTTCTCCAGTAATCCACCATCCCCACTACCCCACCCCAGGCACTGTGCCCCGGGTTTCATATGCCCCATCTGTTTTCATAATACATGTCTGTAGGATAAATACTGGTTCAAAAGCAGGGTAATTTATTCTGTTGAAAAGGACAAGAAAGATGGGGAAAGAAAGTAGGAAGGAAGCAAAGAAGAAAGGAAGGAAAAAAGAAAAGGAAGGAAGGAAGGAAGGAAGGAAGGAAGGAAGGAAGGAAGGAAGGAAGGAAGGGTGGGAGGGAGGGAGGGAAGGAGGGAGGGAGGGAGGAGGGGAGAAAAAAAGGAAGAAAGGAAGGGAGGGAGGAAAACAAAACTGTAAGATACTTTGTACTTTTTCCAGATCATGCATACCTACAATAAGAAAATGAACCCTTTAAGAAATTAATTGACAACATTAAGGAGACAGCTGGAATTTTCACATTACATGAAGATCCACATACACAGCCCAAAAGAAAAATCATAAAAGCCAACAATGGCCATAACAGTCTTATAAAATGTAGTAACAGCCATAGAAAAAAATAAACCCAATGACAACATACCTTTTAATTCTAAAATAACTAGTAAATATGGGTTATGTGTGCATGAAAGGTGCCCAAGAATAGCCAGACAAAAATTAAACATGTTATAAAAAGTGAATAGCATCCTGTAAGTAGGTGAGGACAGATTGCTCCTTAGTCACAGCCCTCCTCTCAGCAGGCCACAGTGATTGCAATCCTGGTGCAAAGAATAATTTTGTGAATAAACTGAGGCAAAATGTCCATCTTCCCTTTTTTAATCATCTTCATCTACATCTAACCCCTGTATTCGTATAGGACTCAATGAACTTTACTTAACTTGATCATATAAAATCCTGAATGACGGTGTTATTCAGCTGGAAGAGATGCTGAATAACACCATCAAAACCTTGAACTTTAGAAGAAAACTGAGGCCAGAAGTTAAGCAACTTGGTCAACAGTACCATGATATTATAATTATGTCAGAGCCTGATGGGAATTAAGTGTGAAACAAGGACTAACCTGCATCCATTACTCCTTTCCTGCAGCAAAAGGCAACACAGGTGGCAATGTTCGTGGACTGATTTGATTTCTGCAAAGCAAAGACATTAAAGCAGGACCTGAGCTTGGTCTGGTGGACCACTGTGGCCCGGCAGCAGCAGCAGCAGCAGCAATGGAAAAGAACAAAAGGGCTACAAACCAATTATCAGCAAAAAGATTTTGAACGCTGTTTTGATCAATGTATTGAATCGCACAAGTGACCAGACAATTATGAGTATACCTTCTGTTAGGACGGAAACGCCTCTTGGGGATTCAGAAGCTTGTCCTCCAATGAAGAAAAAGAAGAGCCTGCTCACTCACCAGGAAGCAAAGTGACCTTCTCTACCCCTTCCATGTATTTAGTTTTGAGGTTCAATAAATAAGATGATAATCCTCAAAAGCATTAAGTGTCAAAACAAAGCCATAAAAATTGCACTTAATTCAGTTTAGGGAAACTGTATCTATATAATGTGTTTAATTTTTTATGAAATAATACCAGGGAGTTACCTTGTCTGATCGGTGATTTCAAGATTTAGGATCTTCAAATCCTGAGTACCCAGTCTGAGACCCCAAACAGTGTATACGGTATTCTGTAAAGGCATGAGCTTCCTATGATAAAATAAGTAAGTCCTGGTGATGTAATCTACAGCATGGTGATTATAGTTAGTACCATATTGTATATTTGAAAGTTACTAAGAGAGTAGATCTTAGAAGTTCTCATTGTAAGAATAAATAAATGTGTAACTAAATGAGCTGATGGATGTTAACTAAACGTATTGTGGTGAACATTCCATAATACACATGATTATCAAATCATGATGCTGTACACCTAGAACTACACTATGCTATATGTCAATCAGGCCACAATGAAACAAAAAGAGGCACAACGCAGTGTGACCGAAACTGAACCCAGCCTCTCAAGACGGATGGCGTCTTCTCAATGTAGAGGTAGAGGCAGAAAAAAAGATACACCTGCACTAAACATGTACCAAGCAAATCTCCACAAATTTTATAAATATGACCCCACCTCATAAAAATGGCAAAGGCTAACCAGAGGCTTAATAAGTAACAGCCAGATTAATTTGCTAAGAAACACTCTTTGTCCTTTGGAAAATGAAGCAGGCATCAAAAAGTCAAAGGATTGTCACTGAAAGTATTCTTTTCCTTCCTTTTTTTTTCTTTTTAAGTTGGAAACCCAATAGTATTAAATATTTAGGGATGACATTTCTTCTAGACATTCAAGAGACCACATTTTGTGAACACAATGAAAAAGAACCATTCTCAGAAATATAAATAGATGGTCATTTTTTGTCTCTGCTGGTGGTGTTAAAATTATGCAAGACACAATAACTTTTTGCTGAATGTCTCTCTTCCTAGCTGGGGCATCTTTCAAATGCTAAATGCACTTCTGAACCCCCTCACAGAGCAGCACAGTGAACTTCCTCTGAAAAACCCAGTGATCACGTCCCTTCTTCTTGCCGCAGGAGCCTATGAAAGAGACCTCAGAGGACTCCCAGTGAGAGCATGCTTTTCCATTGGTTGTTTATGGTTAGAAAACTTCAGGCATAATACAAACCCAGAGAGGTAATTACTTCTATTTTTGTTTGAGAAACAGAGTCAAACACATTCCAAGAACCTCATTAGAAATCAGGTGCCTTTTTCCCTGAGCCTGCATGCTGTTTAAACTAATAGGACATGCATGGATGCTCCATAGGTATCCACTCACCCTTGAGAGTTCACTAAGTTTGTGGCAGCTCTACTCTAGGCATTTTGTAAGCAACATATAAATATAAGGCATGACCTTGGCCCTCCTGTTGCTTAGAGTGCAGCTCAAAATACACAGGGTAAGTATATTATTGCTCTGAAATAGCTCATTATTCTCATATATACTGGGCACTACCAGCAGTTAATGTTACAGTCATTGTGAATAAGGAGATCGAGATACAAAAGCAAGTTGGTAGGGGCAAGGAGGAGAGGAGATTCAAGTTGTACCTTTAAAATGAGAAATGCTATCTCTCTTCTCTGCATTTTTTATGGGACTCGCATAATGTACAGCCTTGCAATCTACACACCCAGATCTATGTCAATCTTCCCTCAGCACACACGCATATATACCCTCAGGCTTATATTGAATATCATGCATGGGTGTGTAAATGTTAAGTCAAATATTATAAAACTTCTAGATTTCTGCTGTGTTTTGCTGCTATTTAAGACCTTATCTACCTCTGAACTTTTAGACACCTCAGCTCAGACAGGACGAAGTGATTTTCACATATTGATCTCTAAACAAATATCTTTCACTGAAACAAATATTTATTATTGAATTTCTACATATGAGAGATAAAACAATATAGAAAATATTTCCCCTTACTCAGAGACACTATTCACAGAGAAAACAGATAACTTCACTGGAATGTGTTTCGGTACAGCTATTAGTACTAAGCCAGCACAGAGGAGGGTCACCAAGTCCAGAGCAATAAGAGGAATAAGGTTGGATGAATAAGTTAGTAGAAAGAAGAGGATTCAAGGGGAAAGAGTAGCATCAACAAACTCACCATGTTTACTAAATGAATAAGTACTCCAATGAATAAATGAACAGAACTTTAAAAAAAAAGGATAATCCATCCATTGGAGAAAATAATATGAGAATAGGTACTACAGAGACAAATTTAACCAATTAAAAATCTTAGGTAAGGGAGGTTTGGGGGGAAATGCAGACAAGTTGATTGGGGCAACTTGGGTAGGGTTCTGGCTCTCTGTCTGAAATAGTGCTGCTTCCTCACTATTTTTAGCTTTTTTACCCACCATGATATCAAGGCTGGGAAGCCTGGAACTGGCCAAGCCTGACTCTGTCAAGACCAAATCTGTTCACCTACAGGATGTTTAGAACTGCGGGTGAGTACTGAGAAAAAGGTATGGCAGTCCTCGACCTGAGTAATGCCATCCAAATAGGCATGCGCACAAATAAACATACACATGTGGGTACCACTGTTCCACACACACACACACACACACACACACACACACACACACACTAGTTTGTCCTAGGACATCTATGAACCAAGGGATTCCATTTAGCACAGAAGCCACAATGTCAGAAGAGCTAGAGAATTTGGCCTCCATCTAACATTTTATACGAGGCCAAGAGTGTGGAGATTTCAGATCTGTATTTCAGCTGTCAAAGACATCCAAGTTGACTCTAAATCCTGCCTAGCTAGGATGTCATTATAATGAATTAGACCCGCAGGGATAATGCGGATAGCAATTTGCCATGGAAACTAGAATGCAGTGGATGGGTCGGCACTGAGTAGTGGCCAGAGCAGAATATGTGGAGTCTGACAACCAGGGTTTGGAACCTGTTATTAGCTATGATTTGGGTCTCTGTTACCTAATCAATTTGAGCTACTCTTTACTTATCTGATGAAAGTTGTCAATTGCCTCTTAAATGATGAATTCAAAAAACTCTACATTCTCAGCCAGTGGTTGCCCTCTAGACACTTCCTTTCCACCTCTCTGGCTTCTCTTAAATCATCTCATCCTTGTTGCCCAGTTTTCTCTCTGTTTGTTTCCCTTGCTCCATTTCCTCTGTCCACTCTTAACACATTTGTGTAATCTGGGTCTGTAACCTTAGATCTTCAGTTTCCCTGGGGAATCTCATCTTTGTCGGCTCTACTCCAACTTAAGAGGAAGTGCTTTTTACACCTTTATCTCCAAGTTTAGCTTCCTCTAACTCCAGACTCATACATCTGACCACCTACAGAACTTCAGATAATCATAACCAACATAGAGCAGAGTTTGTATTTGTACTGCTCTTCTTCCAGGCGTCACTGGACCAGGTAAACACTTAGAAGCAATACCTAACCGAGTGGTGTGAGCTTCACATGTCACATTTGGTATATATAGTGGACTGAGGATAGAAAAGGAATCATAAAACTCAGAGAAAAGAACACACTGAAGAGGAAATGAGAAAATCTGAGCACCAGAGAGGGTAATAACTACAGTAGGTAGAAACACTTCAAATATATTTAAATGCACCAAAACCCATCATTATATTTGCACAAACTCCCTAGTCATCTTTGAAAGATGCTCAGGAACCTAATGAAAACTGGTCATAAAAGGAAGGAATCAGGTATTACACATGCTTTTCTCAAAAGCAATACATCTCAAGGTAAACAAGTAGCTAACGAAGTAAACTTTCTCTTATTCTAGGGAATATTATTGTGATTGAGTAAAGAAAAAATGAAAAAATTAGATATCACCATATCCCGTGTAATGTACTATAATGAAATAATAAACTCAGATGTTGATAATCAATGGCTCCTAACATTACAGGGACAAGCAGGTAAGACTAGCCCCCTAATGGATATAAACAATTCTGCATCTGCAGCATCTTTGCTTATCATCAGAACCTGAAACTCATCAACTCTCTAAGCCTAACATCAACTTATAAAAAATTATATGGATGGAGAGGAAACTTAAAATAGATCTGAGAGATATCGCAAACAACATCACTGTATGGTCTTTATTTGGAATCTGGTTATATAAACTAAAAATAGAGAATATACAAATGATAGATGGAGAAAATTTAAACATTTACTGAAAACTTGCTAATATTAAGGAATTATTGTTTATATACGTGATAATGGTGTTGAGGTTTTTTTAAAAAAATTGTAATTATTTTGAAAGTTATACTTATATATTTACAAATGAAATGATATGATGTTTGGGATTTGTTTCAGAAAATTAAGGTGAGAGGAAAGAGTAATATATAGATGAAACAAAATTAGCTCCGAATGGTTGATTATTGAAGCTAAGAATGGGTACATGGAGTTTTATTAAACTATTCCCCCTACTAATACATATGTTTGCAATTTTTCATAAGAAATTTCAAAACATCTAGGGAACTTTGCTTAGAATAAGGTTTTAAATATCCAGAGACTTGTTCTAAAATCACTACTAGGAAGGGAACCTGTTCTAGGATATGACATCAAAGATGGCTCAGGGTAAGAAGGTGCCATAGGTACAGAGTATAATATGGAGTTCTTGGTACACTATTCATTATTAAAGAAGAAGGAGAGTTATTGCCAAAAAGTCATTGAGAAATCTGTCAGTCCCTTAAGTCAATTACACTTTTAAACACTCTTGTAGCCTAAGAATCACTTCGGGTACTGATTAAAAATACAAATTTAGGAACCCATGAAGATCCAATTGGAAAGAGGCTGGGAAGTTAGAAGTTTAACTAGTTTTCAGATGTTCATCACAGTTTGGGAATTAAAGTAGTTAATTCTAAGGCCCAATATGGTATTCAGTTTGGAATGCCTTGTAAGCAGTTGGAAGTTGGAGGCAGTTACTAGAATTAGATGAACAAGAAGTGATACAGATTTTGGAGTCATGTTCATAGATTTTCAAAAATAGTCCAAGATAGGCACTCTCCAAAGTGGAAAAAAGGACAGAAACTACAGCAGGCAAAGGACACTATTGGCAATTTTGGGTACTAATCATTTACCATTCTTGCACTCAATGTCCCAACTGATTCAGAATTCCACACACACACAAATAAGACTAAAATATCATTTGCTTTAATGGCAATGAATGAAAAAATATGATTGAGACCAGATACCAAAATATCAATTCCTATGCTTTTCCTAGTAGGGTTGAAGTTACACACCCCAGGTAAAGGACTCACCTGATACGTGTGCCTGCTCATCTGAGCCTTCAAAAGGTTGCCTGGCCTAATATTTTACTGCTGAACAGGTGTGGATGAAAGCACTGGCCCTTCTAATTGATCAAGGAATTAGATGCCTAAAGAGAGAGGTAACTAGGGCCATTTTCCTGCTTTTTTTGACATCATGAGTCTAGTTGAAGATAGAGTGGCAAATGGATGTCAGGTTCTCCAAAAAGAGTGGCTGATAAGAAGACACCACAAATGTCCCTATTAAACCAACCCATTCACACATAGGCCAAGGCAGAATTCAGAGATCAACATTATTTGCTATTAGCACTATTTGGACAAGTATTTCTATTCTTCTTTGATATTTATTCAAAGTTTCTATAAAATGATGTAGCAAGCTCTTAGCGTAATAGAAAATTGAAATGAGTTTTCCAGGTTTATTTTGGTTTCTTTCTACAACTAAAAAAGGATAAACAAAGGTGATGATTTTTATTGAAAAAAAATATCAATTAAAAGTTTTGCAGTGTGGTGATTGCTGGGTGGATGGAGGTATAAGGGGACTAAATGGTAATAGAAAAAATATAGTAAAGATTTTTTTTTAAGTTTTATTTTTCAATTTTGTTGAGATGTATGTGCCTAGAATATAATAAGTCCCTGACAAATGTTCATTTCTGTTGTTGAATCAAACTTGTTAAGGAATAATAGAGTTTGTGATAGAGTGTTTTAGAGGAATTAGTTTACTTCATTAGACCTAAAAATCATAATATTTATTATAACTTTAAAATGTTGAGTTAACCCTGTTGAACCCTGAAAAATAGACATGGGCATGGGTCCCACATGGTTGCTAACATACTCTGTTCTACAAGCAATCAGTAGAAAGTGCCCAGGTTTGAAATTCAATGCAGAGTTTAAATCTGAGGTCTGCCATTTATAACCTGTGTTGCCTTAAGCTGGTTGCTTGACCTCTCTGTCATGTTCTTCATCTGTAAAACACATATAAGAGTTGCCTTGGCTACAAAAGAGTGATGATAACATTACATCCTTCCAAATCTTGTTGGAAGAATATATGGAATCACATTAATAAAGTGTTTCTCTTATAAGACAATGCTCATACAGTGTTCTAGCATTCTCCAGTGCTCTTAAATATATTGTATTTCCACTTTGATAGTTTTAAAATGCTGTGACTAATGTGGAACAGATATTTGTAGTTACTGTATTTTTCGGACTATAAGACACACTTTTTCTCCCCCAAATTTGGGAGGAATAATGGTTGTTAATCCTGCTGTTGAGTTCTGTTTACATTTACATTGGTGAAATATTATGTTATTTATGTTAATAAATATTTTAACACATTTTTTGCTTCAAAATCTTTTTTCCTATTTTCCTTCTCTAAAACCTAGGTGTGTCTTATGGTTGAAAAATACGGTATATGTTATAACTACAGAGGCCAATATTCAGTGAATCACTTATTATATTAGTTTGATATTGTTGTGTAACAATATAACCATTAACCTAGCAGCTTGAAAAAACTCACATTTATTTTCTTGCAGTTTTCATGGCTCTGTGTCTGGACACAATTTGTTTGTGCCTTCAGCTTGGGGTATGACATGGTTACAATGAAGATGTCATCTAGGGGTGCACCTCCTCTGAGGTTCACCAGGACAGAACTCACTTCCAAGTTAATCAGGTGTTAGGAGAGAGAAAACTCCAAGCCATGTGAGCACTGAAGTATTATACAGTGGAAGCATGTGACCTCATACAGCCCATTACCTGGCTGACCTTTATTGATTAAAAGCAAGTCACAGACCTGCCTGCACTCTAGAAGAAGGGCTCACACAAGGATGTGATCATCAGCAGGTGAAGGTCATAGGTTCACCTTAAGAGTCTGCCTCCCACACTTACCCAAAGGTATGTTTTTGGGAGCAGAGTCAGAATTATAATTATAACTCAAATTATAACTTTGAGTTCATATGTTATGCTCCTTCCACTTACACAATTAGTTTTCAGAAAGTGTTTAATGAGTATCTACTATACACAAGGCATTGCTCAATGTATATAAGGGCTGCAATAAGGAATATGATGTGAAAACAAGGGGAATATAGAAGGTACCTAAACAATTATTCCATAGTGATAAGAATTTTAAGAAAAGAGAGAAAATTGGGTTGTGATTGATATGCAGGAAGACAAAAACTAGAAAAGTGGTTACACTGAATGAAAAAATATATATTAGGTTCATAGAAATGGACTAGGTGCTGGGAAAAACTATAACTTCCAATAAAAAAGTAAAAAGTTTTAACTTTGTTGTATAAACAATACATTATAGTTTTTTTTTCTTTTTAATATCTGATTTTCAAGAAAAATAATGTTTTGGTTTTTCTGAAAATAATGCTGCTAAAAATATAGTGGAAGCAAGTCACAGATAAGTTGGCCACATTGTCGTTTCCTGTTCACAGACATTTTGTAAAGATGAAAATAGAATTTGGTAAATAATGGTTGTTTTAATACTCTGTAATGTGCTCCATAAAAAAAAAAACAACCTCATGATAAGTACTGGCAATGATACCATAGTTATTTCCCCTACATGTCTAAGAGCAAGAACGTTAAGCTGTTATAATGTTAAGCCTTATCAGTGGAGGTATTGAATTGAAAGGCTTTAAGCTGAGGAGAGAAAAATGATTTAAGGGTTTGGATGAATTGCACAGGCCTGCAAAATGGCATTAAATCAGTTCTGAAAAGATCTGAAGAGGACACAACACCCTGTAAGTGTGTTATACTTTGGTATCATCAACGAGTGATTGGACAACACAGAAGAGGGAAGCGTGAGGTGGGAATATCAGAATTGCACCAGACACTTAAAGTCTTAAGAGGCATCTGAACCACGATAGTCGACAACTAAGCTTTTGCTCCTTATCACACCGATACTGATCACTGTAAGAAAGCTTGCTCTCAAAGCAGAACTCCCAAATCCAGGGACTGATAGAGGGAACTCAAAGACAACATTTTGTTTTTATGTCTTAGATCAACTCAAGAATCCCATGGCCATGTGTAATTGTGATCATATAGGAAGTCAGACTGGGGAAGTCTTGGGAGAGCTAGGTTATCACTAAGGGAGAAGGCAAGAGCAATGTTCAACAACAGGAATTAAGCAAATAAAATCATACCTTAACCTCTCTGTCCAGTGCCCTCATGTGGTCTCTTGGCTGTCTGAGGTCCCCTTGTATGGTGCTATTGCCATCCAAAACAGTGTTTTCAACTTCCATGTAGTATGTTTTTCAGTCGGGAAACATTTCAGCTGAACATAATGACTAGTTTATTTCAGTGCCTCTCTTTCCATAGCTACTAACAAGTATAGGGGTGCAAGCAGACACAGTAGACAACAGCTGATTTTTCTTGATGATCTTGTTCTACCACCTGTTCTAAGCATGTTCCATGCCTTAATTTTTTATCCTCACAAAAGCCCCATGAGTCCATTTTCAGACTAGGCAACTGAGATCTGGAGAGGTTAAACAACTTTTTCAACTTCCAGGGGTAAGTGAGGATGGAGCCGAAATTGAAACCTGGCCACTGGGCCCGTGAGCCCATTCTCTTCTTGGCTGGACCCTAAGGACAGCTATTCTGGGTGCTGCCACCAAAAATTCTTTATTTTTCAGCAGTTGGAGGACAATGTGTCGCACGCTCAGGTTTGCAATAAATTCAAAACCAGAATTATTTTTGAGTAATTCAATAAATTTCAGCTCCAGAGACTCTAAATTTGATCTATGAAAATGTTTGAGCCATCCAGTTCATAGACTATAGCTATCTGTGTTACCTCAGAGGACAAGAGTCTGCACTGCTGTTCTTGGCTGCTTCTCAGAGCCAGATGTCTGGATAGCAATGAAATGCAGAAGATGGGAGAAGAATGCCATGACCCGTCCCTGCAGACATTTGAGGTATTTCAGTAAAGAGCAGTGATACATTCTCACTTAAAAGGCAGGGAGTTGATATTATGACTTCTATTTTTACAATGCCATAGGAGGAAAGCACACCAATATGTTATGTAGTGGAGGAGGATTATAAAATGCTAATTAGCCCAAGAATGAATGAAACAGGTGCCAGAAAAGGTAGGTCCTCCCAGGATAACTCCTATATCCTGTTATTTCCCCTTCTAATGCAGGCCTCAAAGTAATTGACTAGTCTAAGGCTTATTTTCTGTAGATTCCCATTCAGTACCTGGAGCTTTTATTGTACTTTCATTAACTAAGGTTTCAATGACTACAGAGCACCAAAATGTTGCTCCTCAGAATACACATGTACTTTACAAGAGCCGAAAGCTGCTTGTGGTGCAGATGCTCAGTCTGGGGTGGCCATATCACACAAATGGACATCAAAGCAGGTTTCTAAACATTGGTGCAGTTGCAGCCAGATAGCAATGGGTCTCTGAATTGAGAGAATTCATAGGAAATGACTGAGGTGAAGAGGCCACTCGCTGGAAGAGACACAGATGTTGGAGGCACTCTGGTTCAGGAAAGCCAATCTCAGGGCAGAGCAAGGCTGTGGACCAACCCTTTTTCAAAGCTCAGTGTGCACTAGAATTGCCTAGAGATTTTGTTAAGAAGCAGAATTGGCTCAGAAGGCTTGAACTGGGGCCTGAGATTCTATATTTCTAGCAGCTTTCCAGGGATGCCTGTGCTGCTGGTCTGTAGATGATACTTGGAGTAGCAGAGCTACAGAACAAACAGAAAGATGGGCTTTTTGTGGCACTGGGCAGAAGAGAATGGGAGGCATGCCATTCCCCTAACAGAGAAAGTTCTCAGGGAGCTGGTCAAAGGAGCACAATCATAGGGCTTTATCCTTAACACCATAGCATACATTCAGCTGACTGTGTCCATCCAACCACCAGTCACTAAAGAGTTTTTATGCTGGACTTCGTGCTTGTGCAGCAGAGAGTCGGCCCTCTGCCCTGTATGTACAGGAGACATTGTGGAGCCAGAGCAGGAACTCCAGATTTACATGTTGTGTCTTAAGTGGAGTTTCCATTTTCTGCTTGCCATTTTGACCTAATGACAGTTTGCTTTTCTGTGCATCATTCCTTCCTTCATTGTAAATCTGGGGAAAAAATACATCTTCTGCTATATTAATCAAGGAAGTCTAATCACTTTAAGAAGCAACTCCCAAAATAAAATGGCTTAACCTAACATTACTTTACTTTTTGTTTGAAGGACAGGTCAATAACGGTGTTTGGCATTGGCTTCTGACACTGTAATTTAGGAATTCAGGATCCTTCCTTCTCATGGCCACATTTGTCACTATACCATCAGCACCCCCCCCCCCATTTCAGCCAGTGGATGGGAAAGCAAATGAAAAAGCATGCAGGAGGAATTTTATCTTTTATCAGCCTGGGAGAGACGTGGCACATAGCAATTCCGCATGTGTTCTATTGACTGGAACTTTGTCTCTTGGCACATTTCACTTCCAGGAAGGCTGAAGACTATAGTCTATCCTCCTGGTCAGAACAAAGAGGAAACGAGTTTGGTGAATGTCTATCCCATGCTTTCTCAACCAGAGAATTAAGTCTTAATGCCCTATGACACCTATGACATGTGCTGAATTAACTTCTCTTCTATGCAGGTACAATGGAGTCTTCTATGTGCTTTCCCTGGAAAAACTGAGAAAATCACCACTCAAATCACTGTGTAGCATTTGATTTGTAGATTTGTGTGAACAATCTCTGCTATACCTTCGTATCAGTGAAAGTGACGAGAAGATTGAATGAGAAAATATGTGTAAATACTCTTACGATACATAAGACTACTTGAATAAAAGCTGCCACAAAAGAAAAACAAATGAATCAGTCTGGGGTGGGCGGAAGAAAAAGTCAGAGTGATCGGAGAGGTACCATGCTCTGTGCAAGGTGGTTTCCTTCTTCTACATTTCCTTTGCAAGATTTCAAACTTCCTGTTCTCCCAGATGACCTCCTAATCCTCCCTCTGAAGTCACTTTCCCCATAAAGCATTACTGAACCTTTCCCTCACACTCAATGTGTCACTAATTTCTCCATAAACCCCGGGCAACATAATGCATCCCTCAGTTGGCATATTCCATGTGTGCAGTTATTTATTTAGATACTTGCCTCCCACTGAGAACAGAAATCACTTTGTATTCCTCCCTCTTTGCTTAGCACACAGTATTAAACATTCAGTTCACATGTTCTGAAAAGCTTTAGAGTTTTTGTCAGAGCAGAGAGTCCTGTTGTCTGTCTGGATTAAATGGAGGCTCCGGAAGCATGTTTACATCCTCTTTGGTTCGCACGCAGGGTCCTCAGGAGCTGTCTCATATTTCCTGGTACAATTCAGTTGTTAGTGCCATCCTTCACCTGGTCTTTACGCATATCCTCAAACTGGACCAAAGAAAACGCAACTGATGGGACTTGGCAAGCATAGTGATGACGGCTTCAGAAACTGAGGTAAGCGGGTGCCAATGAGTCATGGAAGCCAAGAAGGTTTTCTCGATGTTCCCCAAATTATACTTCATAGGTATCTACATACAGTATTCAATTTGGGCACATGATGGCTTCAGTACAATGGGGAAGTACACTCTCCCATCACTCAGTCTTATCTGAGAAAACAGTTTTGTGCCCCAGAATGGTTTGGAGCTCCGGTTTATGTCTCTAGGAAAGCTCTGCTGAAAAGATGAAGACAGAAGACTGCTTTCTCTGTCACTCACTGGAGAATACAAGAGATGGGGAATCTGTCTTACAAACCACCTTCCTCAATTTAGTTGCACCAGAGAATCAAATAAATGTGTGTTTTATCTACTTAATCTCATGAATTCTATGCAAGTCTAGCCCAGTGGCTGACTGTGACAAGCCATCAGAAATCCCTTCTTAATTTTATATTCCCCCACTTCACAATCGCTTGATAAATGATTACATCTGACAGCTTTTAATCCATGTAAGAGTGATCATTGGTGATGAGGGCTTTGGAAGAATTGCATGTATATTGTCCTACCTGTGCATCCCTTACCTGCTTTTTAATCAACAGATATGCCACACACTGACAGAGTCTTTCATAACATGCTCTATTCAGAGCTTTGGTATAATTTTACTGCTAGTACATGATAAACAGCAAAGATGCACCCCCTACTACAAAAACAGATTTATTAATAAATAGCTGACACTCTGTACTTTTGCAGAATGCCAAAGCAATTAGTGACAACAGTAGAATGATTTTCAATACTTACAGAGCAAAATATCATATTGATTCGAGCTCAAAGCTTTCTCTAAATAACAGCCAAGGAATTGTCTACTGTATTTGGTCAATTCTTTTAAATAGCATGTGGTAAAAAAGAAAATACATCAGTAAAAATGCTTTGAATGTCCTTCCCCTTTGTTCAACTGGATATGTTAACCAATTCACTAATATAGAATGCCTAGCAGGATAACGACATCAAAAATTATTTTGGTTTGTTTTTTATTTTATGTTTGCATATATATGTATATATACATACATATGTGTTTTATTAACATATATATAGGATGTATATCACCAATATAATTCATCATTTCCAAATTTGATGTAAAATTGAGATATTAATTTTTCTAAAAGCAAAGGGTTTACTGTGGAAGAAAATGGAACATTTAGATCATGAAATTTTAGAATCACAAAGTCGTTGTACTGTGAACCAGAAGAAATTCAAAAAGATGGACTGGTCCAGCTTCTTCCCTGGGGAAATATGATGTTTTTCCTACTCGCACCCTCTCCTAAATCACACAATATTATAGATCACACATTGAAGCCAGTGAAGAGAACCTGATTATACAGCAAATGAGAATTTGTGAGGGATCTGGAATTCTGCCCTCCCCAGTTCTTAGCACCAGCCCCCAGGGAGTACACCTCCATCCCTTCATCTCATGCTTACTAAGGCTGGGCAGGCAGTAGAGAACAAACACAGATGACATTCCTGCCTTCATGGGCCTTTTGTTATACTCAGAAGAGACAGACCATAAATACATAAGAAATAAATAGTATTTTAGGAAATGATAAATGCTATTCAGAAAAGCTGAGTAAACTGAACTGAGTATATAGAAGGATAAGGAAATGAGCTGCTATGTTTTGAATACCATGGTCAAGGACAACCTCACTGATAAAGGGATGAATGCGGAAGACCTGAAGGAAGCGAAGAAGGGAGTCAGTCATGCACTTTCTAGTGAGAGAGAGAGAGCTCTAGACAGTGACCTGAGGTGAAAGCACACCTACTATGCTCACATGTATTCCTACCACATGGTTGTTTCCCCTCTGATTTATTGTATCATGTTCTATCCCTTTCAACTTCTTCGCTGAAACTGCTTTGTCTTGTTTCCGTCGGAGACTAAGATAGCTCCCCAAATCATCAGCAGCTTCCGCCAGGACTTCCAAATCTTGGAACTGCTCCATTTTTGAGTCACTTCCTCTGCTTCTATTCCAGTCTCTCAGCAAAATTGCCAACCTCCCCCTCCTAGGCCCATTTCACCTCAGGACACCTCCCAGTTCTTCAGCTCAGAGGAGTCATACACAATCTGCCCTGGCACATTCAACACCTGAGGCCTATTTGACCTAATTTTTTCTGTTGGATTTTAGTCCTATCTCCTGCTTAATCCTCCTTTGAGAGAACAATGAGATGAAGGGCCATAGAGATCCTGGTTACAAAATGGGTCTGTGCCTTAAATAGACTCACAAATTACTTATGCCTCTTTATTTACAAATTACTGGGTGCCCACTCTGTGCTGGGCTTGATGCTAGATATTGGAGAGACTCAGAAGGCCCTGTCCTCAGACTGTTCACAAGAGACTCTTCTTTGCCATAAGCAATCTCTATGTGTCTGAGAGTGGCTCCATCCTAATTCTTTCCACATACCAGTATTTTGGGGAGCTGTTGTCTTGTATATGTGTGTGCATTTCACTAGCACTGTGCAAGATGCCATATGGCAGGATGAAAAGTGAAACACATGATTTCTCCTAAGGAGTTGGCTGCTTAGTTGGTATGACAAAATATAAATATAGACCTGGAAAGTTATATAGCAAGGTGCCATGAAAACCAGAGTCCAAAGCCACAAAGAGAGAGTAACAAAACTGAAATGACTGGTCCTTGCCTCCAGGCATTCCCCAACATGAGGTCACCTTCTCTAAGGCAAACCGATTACATGCAAAGGAACCAGCGGTGTAGCTTCTCACAGGGATTTGGATCCAATTGATGATTTTCTTTACTTTTTTTTTGGTTATAAATAGCAAAACTAAATTTTCTAAAATAAATTTGCTATGGTTCTATTTTTGGAAGTATCAGTATGTAACCCTCCTTCTAGATTCAGGCTGTCATTGTAGGTAAGTATAGGACTCCATTAGCCAATTTTCGCTTCTGCTAATACTCTTAGCAGGTCACCTGGATTGGTGTCTTTTGGAGTCCTACATGCTTGCTATTTGGTAAAAGTTGTGAAATATGTCTGCTGCGGGACTTTGGGCTATTTTCTAAATCTTTGTCAAAATGCTTCGTGTCTGACATGCTCTCCTGTCTGAGAATCTGCTCCACCTTTTCCACAATTCTTATACAAGGGCCACAGTCATGGCCACAGTCACAGCCCGCCCCATTCCATTTCTCCTCCTCGCTCCCCTGCTCACGCCTGTTAGTATTCCCTGCGTGGAAGCCGCTCCACCAGGCTTCAGTCCTGTTAAGTGTGAAGTAAATACACAGAATAATATATTCAGATATTATCTTTTCTGGTTGAAAAGCTCTAATGAAAAAGGAATACCTGTGCCAAAGCAGGAATACTAAAGTTAGAATTCGAGGGGCAGCTCTGCATCTATGGCAGCCCCAATTTTGCTCAAAAAGATAGGATTTGGATAGGTATACTTTTCAGGAGTCATCATTTATTTGTGGGCTAACTAGCAAATGTATTATTTATTTATCCTCACGTCAAATTATTCTCTCTGATGTAATTTTGAACATTCTGAGTGACGTTAAGTCTGAATTGTTGTCTGCTAAAACCCCAGATTCTGCGTGCATGCCATTATTAGCTTGTCCCTGATTTGATGACACAGGTATGATGGAGGGTCTTCTGGGGAGCGGATCTTTCTAATGATCATCCCATGCAAATCCTGGTGATTGGCCCTGGATGGCCAGTCAGATCCTGGAGGAGATGATGACATGTTTCTTTTTGAATGAGGAGACTCCTGATTCTCCCTGCCCATGATGCTACAGCAACCGGCATTGCAGCTTACTGCATGAGCCAACATGGGCTCCAGACATCAGCTTATAGTAAAGGCTAACCATTTACTGTTTTAGTGCCTGAAAATCACCATGTGTTAATTAAATGGAGAAGTTAGCACCCTTTTATTTTCACCTTTATATGCCTATTTAAAACGCCAGCTTTCCCTGCTTTTCCTTTGTGAGACATATTTCAAAGCTTTAGCAAAATGTAGCATGAGTTCGCAGTTCATGGCCCCGCGACCTTGCCCTCACGTTGCCTGTGTATGGGTGTGAGGCCTGTTTCCAGGTTATAAAATGTGCTTTCTGTGTTTCAAGGGTCCCTGTCCACATCACTAAAACTGCATTTCCCTTAGCTCCTAAGAAGCAGCCTAGCACTCCTTGACTTTTGAGGAATTTAGGACAGCTATTAATCTTAAAGGTCATTCATTCTTCAGGGGTATTGTCTGCCCTCTGCTTTCCATAGTCTCCTCTCTCACCAAAACTTAATCTTGTAGGCTAGAGAGGCAGATGGTTAACCAAACGGTGAATTTTGATGACTCAAAGTAGGACATAGGACTGGAAGGATACTCTTTGCCTGTCTATAAATATCTTCTATTAATTAGGTCAACAAATATTAACTGAGTATGTACTCTTTGCCATGCCCAGTGCTAAGCTCCATGTGTATCTTCAGAAAGCTTGCCACCTGTGACAGAAGTATGCATTGAACATGCATATAAGCTCATGCATGCCCACTGTTATACCAGGTATTTAACCTATCTTCAAGAACTCGCTTTATATCCACTTCATCATAATTACCACTCCCTTTTATATCTTCTCAAATCTCCTAAACTGTGGTACTTCAAATTTGATACAGTGTGCCTACAGCTGGTACTCAAAAGTAATGCAAAATCCATTTATTTAGATTCTATTATTCATCCAGAAGCATGTATTAAGGACCTAGCAGGCTCTGGGAGAAATAAAAATGAGCTCAGGCACTATCCTTTTAATCCAGGTGTCCATAATCTGGTTGTGGTGAACAAAGAGATATTCATGCAAAACAGGGCAAATATGTGTAGCATAGTGCAATAACAGAGGCGAGCCCCATGGGAAACCAGCAAAGCTGGAACAAGGTGTGCTGGACAGGTAGATGGGTCTGCATGGCAGATTTGGGAAGTCACGTGTCCCTTCAAGAAGTTTGGAGAGCAGAAGAGGCACTGCAGACTTCATTAGACCCTAGGGTGGTGGTATTTATTTTTGTTGTTTGGTGAGACATATGTACTCATATATTGGTGGTATCCCTCATGATTTCTCACATCTACTTCACATTAGATTATATGTACAACATCATGTAAATATGCAGGATATTTAAGATGATGATTTTATCTTCTAAGTTGTAGGCCTTTCTCTCAGCATTCTTCAAGATGTTGTAGTTGGGCTAACATTCAAGGCCACTAAGCACACTTGATCTGGGCACATTTTGTTATCTCTAAGGAAGAAAGCTTTGTTAATCTAACAAGTATTAGATTAGTATGCATGCTTTATGCAAGGCTGTGGTAGGCATTCTTGGATGTAAGAGAAGACATAAGCCAAGTAGTACTAGAAAGAGCACCAAACTAGGGGTCCTTGAGGTTGAGTTCAGCCTTGGGTCTTCCAGTTACTACTATTACCACTTTGAATGAGTCATTTAGACCCTCTCAGCTTCAGTTTTCCCATTTAGGAAATAGGGACTATCATATTTGCCACACCTTCCTGATAAGGTTACTGTCAACCTAAGATACAACACAGATATAAAAAGATCTTGTAATTATTAAAATATTCTCAAAAGTCCTCCAGATTTCAAAACCTATCCCATGGGCGTAAAACACAAAGACAAAAACAAAACCTCAATATCATTATGTATGAATTCTTCAGTTGAAACACACACACACACATATTGTGTGTATATACACATATATATTCAGTTCTACGTATATTCATAGATATGTGCAGCTCTCTCTCGATACATATATATATACACATATATCATCATAAATATATGAATGAAACAACTGGGAATCAATTCTAAATTTAAATTAAATTAATGTGCTAAGGCAATGACAGTTTCTGGAATTGCTAACATATCTGAAAGTATGAGGAGAAAATGTGCAGGAGAATGATGCCCAGAATCCTTCCTGGCAGAGACACAAACGCATGTGGGCCTTGAAGGAAGTGAAAGGAGACGGCTTGCCCCGCTCTGCTGGGCATACAGCCTTGCACCTCAAGTTGCTCAGCCGTGGTCATGTGCTCCCAACATAGCGTCACAGTGCTCTTTGAAAAGATCTATTTTTCAACTTCCCTTGGATGGAGAAGTCAGCAGCCATCTGAGAGGCATCTGTTTTGTGTGTTCAAGATGACTACATCCTTAAATAAACAGGGGTGGGGATTCTGACTACAGGGTTATTTTATAAGGGCAGAGTCACCTCAGTTACAGACTTTTAAGATTTAACAATCTGAGGTGAATTCATTATAACTCTATTCACTTAGAAATACAATGTCATTTCTCATGACCCAGTAAATGAAGTGTAATTACTGAAAGTACATAAATGATAGAACTGAAAATTTTCACCTCCTGATCACGCTCCCAACAAGAAGTAATTTCACATATCTAAATAACTGATAACTAGGGAGAAACACCCAAGACAGACCAAACACTTTGGACAGAAAGTTGGCATTGAAGATCATGTTAAATAATTAGTCTTTTGAGAGATCTTGGGCTTTTTGACAACTGCTAAAATCCTAATGTGAGTTTCTCTGTTCTTAAGAAAATATTTAACTCACATTGAAATTTATTTGAAGAGATAAAAACCTGGGGAATATGACTGAAAATGTGTAGCATGGCCCCGTGTCTCTTAAACCAAAAGAGTTGACCCTTGTAAACATAACCAATGACTTCCTTCAATTCCTTTCTTTCTGGGATTTAAATCCTCTCTGGTGCAAAGATTACAACCAAACAATACTCTGATTGCATAAAAATATTAATAAAATTCTTCTCATAGCAGTCAAGTGAAGTCAAGTGCACCATTCTGTGCTTATCCAGGGACCCCCAAGTCAGTTCTTTATCTCTTTCAGCTTTGCACCATTGAATGCTCAATTTTTAAGCATTATTAGAAAAAAATTATTCTGTCAAGCACTTCTTGCAGAGAAAATCTGCCTAAATGATTTCTTATTCTTAAAATGATGCCAATTCCTTTCCTGAAACTATGCACCACTCAATGATATATGATTAGAAATTATGAGGCCAATTTTCCAAAGGTGTTTCTTCATTTGCATCGGCAAAAAGAGTACTTATAATTGTCCATGCAAATCAAGGACTTTCATATGCAAATGAATATGTGTGGATATAATTATGCTGCTCCAATACATGGACCGAGGTTTTAATCTGTTATACAAATAAGTGTGTAAATACACATTTGTATTTTTAGTTCCACTAGGAAAAAAATTGTGTCCATATGTGTAACTATTGATAGGAACAGAAATGAAAAGACCAGAAGGGTCACCTGTTATATTCCAGTAACATTATTTTTGTCAGCCAACACATTGTAAACAGAACTGCCTCTCTCTTCTTCCCCTAACCCCCTGTTGCAGAATCTTGGTCAGTGAGCCAGACTTCATCTTCTGTTATGATAAAGTCACTCTGTGGAGCCTAGTCACTCTCACTTTGCACATTGGTTCCCAATGAGTCTACCCATCCTCCAGCCTTCTAGACATGCCTGAACTCTGTTTGAGGCGGTTTCCCAGCAGGTGCCTCAACCTCGTATAAATCAGACTACGCAGTTAATGCTGGGGAGGGGTTGTCATTTCTTCTACCTAACGGAAGGTCAGTTCTAGTCCACTGGGAATGCATGTTATATAAATGTTTGCCCTGAGCTGTCTTATCAGCCATATGCTTTCTGAGACATCACAGCTACCCCAGGGAAGATAATATTTAAAGGGATGATCTTTTGTTCTAAAAATTTAAACCATTCAGCTAATTCAAAACTAAAGACTTATATACCATGAGAAACCAACAACTCTCACTTTTGAGAACATTTTCTTCGCACAACGAAGTGGCACAAAGTGACAGATCTGTTTACTGGAGACGATACTGGTACTAATTGATTAGGTAGCTAATTTCCATTCAGCCCAGAAAGGATATTTCACTGGATGGATAAATTGCGTAGTGTTGTCAAACCAGGAACACTTCTCCTACCTTCCCGCATCCCCCCAGTGGACAGTGAAAACTAATGACTGGAATAGATCTGCCTCGTTTGACTACAGATCGCAGCCTGTGTTATACAAAATCTGAAAAAGAGATTTACAAGTAACAGTTAGTGATCTGCTTACCGGAAAACCTGATGATATAAGCTGTAACAATATTTCCAATCTGAAAGTGAAGCTCCTGGTCTGAATAATTATATTTATCTTGCTTTCAGGGGCAGGGAGAAACTAGGATGATGTGACCTAGATGAAAGATATTAGAATTACTAGAACATTTAAATGGTTTAATGGGGATAGCACGACAGAATACTGAAATAGCAGACATTGTGAGAGCAAGCCACAGCATAAGAGGAGAAAAATGAATAATTCTATTAAAGTTTCTAAGCACACTAACCGGTCCATAGGTCACATAAGAGAGTCTAGAATTTCCCAGAACTATTTGGAAGGAAGGACTGGTGAATGCACAATTGTTTTTGTAATTATTACTGAAATGCTATTCTTATCGCCACACTGGTAGAGCTCAGAATATGTGAATTACAATAAGTATATTGATAGTTCTACTCAATCAGTATAAGTAAATCTTTGCCAAGTACTTTCCTGAATAAAGTAACATTTTTAATTTTGATAAAATCTAATATGGTCATTGGACATTCAGACCTGGTTCAACTTCAGTCAAATGCAACCCTCGCCAACAGCATTTGCCTTTTAAAAAGCATTTTAAAAGCATTTAAAATTTTTATTGGACTCAAAACTTGCACTGTTGCCTCTCATCCCTGCAGCAACAGCACCAGGCTATTATCTCACGAATCTGCACTGGGAGCTACAGAGCCCGGTGAGGATGGTAAGGAGAGGGCAAGAATAAAATAAAGATCAGATGGTAAACGAAATGCATGTGTTTGTCTTTTGAAAGGGGCCTAATGGATAAAGACAAACACAATGTTGAATCAGATATCATTCTGCTTAGAAACGTGTGTTTTTCAGCACACTGAGGGATATTTTTATTATGGTATCTTGCAGGCGAGGTAGACAAAATAGAAAGAGAATCTGGCTCTTCGACAGTGCGATATGCTGTTCTCCATGGAATGAGCTAAAACCATCAGCTCTGCTTTACTAATTTAAGATAGGGAAATGAGATAATTGTAAAATACAGAGCAAAGCCTAATCCCCAGTGTCTAACTACAGAATCCTCCTCTCTTTATAAAGACAGCTATAGCGATATAATTTATCACCCATCCATTTAAGTAGATGCATTCAGATAATTTCCCAAGATTGTTCTTAATGGAACTAGCTGAGTATCAGTCAAAAATATCACAAAATCCAATGTTAATCCCTTGTCTGATACAAGTTAAAAGACAGTTTGATCTTGCCTGCTGCCAACCAGCCCCCAGCCTTGCATTGTGTTCTCTCTGATTTCCATCATAGACAATTTTATCTCTCAGAAGAGCCTGAAGTATAATCACATTGTAATACAACAGGGGTTGTGTGTACTTGGAAGCAAATGCTTCTCTTTGGGAAAAACCTCGCTTGGTCTTATACCCTACTGGGACTGGCAGGCCCCCCAGCTCCTGCCACTCAGCACAAATACATCTCAGCATCAAGCAGCTAATAGATATTGACACGTGAAGCGCTTTGCCTTAATAGATCTGTAGGTACATCTAGCTTGTTTCAAGTTCAATTTGCAAGGAAGTCTTATCTTGGTCACTATCAAATATGCTATTTACCCTGCCATTTCCACCTGACAGCACCTGATGGTAGAGATCTCATTTCCGTGAAACCCAGCTGCCTTCCCCACTTGCACATGCCTTCTGTGCTATCACACAACCATGTCTATACTCACACTACTTCCTGTTCCCTTCCCCTCATCTCCCTAGTTAATTTTATGTATCTTTTGTGCTCAGCTCAGAGGTCACTTCTATACTAAGCCTTCCTTGACCTTGAGACTTAGTGCACAATTGTCCACATCCTCTCTTGGAGCAACACCTTAAACAGAGCACTTGTGACACATTTTTGTCTTTGTTTATGGCCTTGTCTCTCTTCAGTTAGGCTTTAAGATCTTTGAAGGCAGGAATGGGCCTGTATCCATGCTTGCATTCCAGCACAGAGTATTATGCTGGCACATAGTAAATGCTCAATACACAAATCTTCAAGGGATCTTTGCAGAACTATGATATTTTTTTGCTTATATCAGAATTTAGGTTTAAAAGAAACTTCTTAACTAAAATCCATTCACATTAACAATCACTCTCCTGTATTTTTTTCTATCAGCATTTTCAGTATTATCTCCGTGTTCATAATATTTGTTCTCAAGGTTTTTCAAAATCCTTAATTTCTTCCAAATAGCATAGTCAACTTATCAGGGAAATATGGTAGCCTCTGGAATCTCAGAATTAGTCCTAATAACAAGGCTTGTAGAGAAAAGTCACTCATCGCATCCAAAAAGTATAATTTATCAGTCCTGTCACTCCACCAAATGCCTGAGCATTATTGTGAACCAAGATTCAGTGAGCGTGTGATTTCATTTCCCTTCCTCTTCCCTTCATTCACTGAGCAAGTCAGCAGACAATTGAGAGCCTACGGTGTTCTATGCACCACACTGGACACTAGAGATTTGAAAAAAACTAATAAAACAGTATCACATTCTAAAAGAGCTCATTTTCTAGAAAATGAGTTTATTGTCACAAAACTTATCATGAAATGTATGATAAGAGTAGTGTCTATTATAAAGGAACTTACTGTCTAGAAAGGAGTTTACCAACACTGAAACCTATTATAATACACAATGATAAGAGTTATGATGAAAATAAACACAGAAACTGAAAAAGAAGGAACAAGGATGTTCAGGAGTGTCATCCACTTATAATCCCCTGTAAAGTTTCTAGAATGTGAATAACAGCATTTCCTTTGACACCTACAGCTACTTTTTAACTGACATCAAAAGAGCTCTTATTTTTACTAAAATCCTAACAGATTCATTCAAATGATTTAAAAAAACAGGAGGTCCCTAATCTATTAGATGTCAAGGCATTTTTCTCTACCTTAGTTAAGTCTATGAGGTTTCTTAGCCAATGGTATTTTAGTTGACATAAATATTCTTACATTATTTGCATTGGTTGACACACTGGATAGATTGTGAATCCAGATGCCCTTAATTCATTTTATTTCATTGTTAGCATGAACTGCTCATTAAGCAGTTTAGCATAATTGTCTAATAATCAGCCATAACATGAATGACCATTAGTCCAATATTTGTCTAGCCTAGTGATGGAGACACTGTCACTATACCAGTGGCATCCAAAGCTATAAGGTTGACAACTACCTCAATCCACTGCAGTGGTGAGTCCTGAAGGGCAGTTCCACCAGTTGGCCATGCAGAAATGTGATTTAAATATGCAGGTATCTTACCAAAGTACACTTATGCTGAGGGAAGAAGAAATAGCAGTCAAGAGAAATACACACACATTTATGGGTTTAAGTACTAGAGGGGATATTTGGAGTCTGACTAACACCAGAGGTTCAGAGAGTTTGGAGAGAGAGCAGAATCATGCCATATCATGGTATAAATGACCCCCTGAAAGTGTTCGGATTATATGTTTTCTATGCAGCTGAGAATGTGGGAGGAATAGCCACAGCTAAGTGGCTACGGAGACAATTTTACTGACAACTTCTGAGCTGGTAACCCATTTTCTGTTCTACGCCTTCTTACAAATCCTAAGTATTTTTTCTTTTGAAAAAAAAGTTCTATAAAATGTAAACTGACAGTGTGATGAAGCTAAACCCAAGTGTAACCATTATATTTATCCATTTGATCTTTTATGTGGCCAATTATTTATTTCAGTATTCTTTCTTGTCAGTGATATAACCTAAGAATATTTAAATGGTCTGACTGGGTTTAAACCCCTAGTATAAAAGAAGAGGTCAGGTATTCTGTAAACATTCAGAGTTAGTAACCCTTCTCTAACCAACAACTAGCACTAGGAGCTGAGGTCAAAGTGGAAATGCTGCCTAAACCGTTAGCTACAATTCCCTTATTTGAATAACAGCTGGAGTCTGTCTTGAGCAACATGAGGTCTATAGATGTGTCTAGAAACTGGCACAAATTGGCAATGTATATACAACTTGTTCCACTTTATCTCTAGGGACCATTAGTCTTGTTAGTTAATCATTCTGAGTTGAAGACCAATTATCTCTAGATTATGTTTCTTGTACACTCTAACAGAAAAACACAGCAAAGCCATCAATTTACATTTGGGAATCCCTAAGCTGCATAAGATAACACTCCTTTTCTTATTCCCTTGGAGAGTTTATAAATTCAGTCAAATATAAAGAGTCCACAATGATCCAGGGACTGTATTAGGCACTAAGAAAACAAAAGTGTGTAAAAGTATATAGCATGATGGAGTGAGGGTAACAAGTCTGTCTATTGAAGAACTATGAAGGTATCTAAACTGTCAAAACAACTTTAACACTCCAGAAATTGACCAACAGCAAAGAAAAAACATAAACGTTTATTTATGAAAACTATTATGCTGTATAGAAACAATGGGAATCCGTGACATTCCTAACCAGGTCTGTTCTCATCCCTGGTTCCCCAGTGTGATAGTGTAACCATGGTGGAACAGTTTATAAAAACCAGTATTTCATTGCCACTGCAAAGGGTATGGGGATCACTGGAGTTGGAATATTGTCACTATGGACTCATAAGCTAGATGGAGTTATTAAAAGGGGGTTCTAGAAGATTGGGTGACCATGATAACTTCTCCACATATCCTGGAAAGAGCCAAGGCTATGCATATGTGCAGGCTAGCCTAGAGAGCAATCAAGCTGCCAACATAACCACAGCTGATAGAACCTAAGTGCATGCCCAGAGGAGACAGGAGAGGATATATCAGATAAATGAAAGCAGGGGAGAGTGGAAGTCAGTCTAATTTAGGAATGTGGTACCAAGCTCAGATACAGATTCCTCAGTAAAAAAAAAAAAAAGATGGGTTTGAGGAATTTGAGAACAACCTCTTTAAATCTCTGTCTCTAAAGACACAGGCCAACACATAGGATTCTGAATTTAAAACTAAAACAGAAAAAATAAAACCGATTAGAGGTATTAATGTCTACACATTGCAGGAGAAAGAGATTTCACAGATTTAGTCCAGGAAAGTTATGTTTATTAACTTATAAGCAAACAAACAAAAAACAATCCTCGGGGGAAAGATGAATCAGAACCCAGAGCTGCTATAATACAGAATGTAAAATGTCCAGTTATAATATGTACAAAGAAAAAAGTGCAACTCATACTCAAGAAGAAATAAAAATTTTCAATAAAAAATTATCTGTGAGTCAACAGATGTCAGGTATAGCAGACAAAGATGTGCAAGCAACTATAATAAATTTGTTCAAAGAAAATAAGAAATTATGTATAAAAAATTAAAGAAAAGTATGTCAATAAATCAACAAAAAAGAACCACAAAAAAGTAGTTATAAAAGACAAGTGAAAATCAGTAGTTGAAAAAAATCAATAACTGAAATGCAAAAATTACTGCAGGAACTTAGCACTGTATTTGATATGGCATAAGAAATAACCAGTGAGCCTAAGTATAGATCAATATAAATTATCCAATCTGAAGAACAGGGTGAAAAAAAGCTGAGGAAAAATAAACATGGTCTCAAACTTATATGAAACAATATGAAGAATACCAACAGATATATAAGGAGAGTCACAAAACAGCACAGATGGAGAGGAGGTTAAACATGTTAATATGATAATGGAAAAACATTTTAAATTTGATAAAAATCTAGTGATCTACAGCTATGAGAGGCTCAACAAAAAACACAAAAGTCACACTTAGACATTCTATAGTAAAATTATTGAAAGTCAAAGAAATAGTGAAAGCAGCAGAGAAAAACAACTCATCACATACAAAGAAAAAAATTAAAGGACTATCAACTGACTTCTCTTCCAAAATAATGGAGTCCAGAAGACATTGAAATAACATATTTAAAGTGCTGAAAAGGGAAAAAATGTATCAAATAAACATTATATATCTAGCAAAATTAACCTTCAAATATGAAGTTAACATAAAGATATTCACAGATATACAATGACAGAGAAAAGCTGTTCCTATCAGACTGAATTCACCAAAACTGCCAAGGGAAATCTTTCAAGATGAAAGACATGATACCAACTCAAATCCAAAATAAGAAATGACAAGCACTGGAAGTGATAAATGATTTGGTAAATAAAAAAGATTTCAAAATATACATTTAATTAATTTTACTCTTAAACTTAAAAAAATGCATGAATAAAGTTAAAAAATGCCTTGTTTGTATTTATAATATATACATATAACATACATAACAACATCAGCATAAAATCAGGATGAAAGGGTATACATTGGCGCAAAGATTCTATAAGCTTATAGCAATTAAGCTAGTATTATTTTGAAGTGTATTGGAATGAAGATATAATACTGAGAACAGTTGCTAGGAAAATAATTAAAAATATCAACATAGGAATTAAAATGGCACTTGTAAATATTGAGTCAAAATAGTGAAGAAGGAAAATATTAATAATTATGTTGTATAAATATCCTACACAACCCCACTCAAATAACACATATTGTTAGACAGTGTAAAAGAAAAGCAAACTCCATTAAATGTTATCTACAATAAATACACATTAGATTCAAAGGCAAAAATATATTTAAAATAAAATAATGGAAAAATAAATATATAACATGCAACCAGTGTCCATTAAAGAGCTGCAGTGGCTATATTTATATCACCAAAAATGAACTTTAAGACCAAAAATGTTACTAGAAGCAAATACGGACATTTAATAATATTAAAGTCATCATCAGAGATGTATAAAAATTATAAATATATATACCTACAAATAAAGTCCCAAAGTATGTGAAGGAAAACCTAAAAGAATTAAAAGGAGAATTAGACAGTTTAATAACAATAAAGATTTCAATGACTTACCCACAAAAACAGAGAGCCTAGAAGGAAATCAGCAAGGACAGAGAAGACTGGACTGACACTCTCAAACAAGCTGTTCTTACCACCATCAATACAGCACTTCGACCAAAGTCTGCAAGATACACACTCTTCAAACGCACATGAAACATGACCCAGGAGACAGTACTTGCTGAGGCATGAAACAATCTCAAAAAGTATGAAAGACTGAAAGTATGGGAAGTATAATTTCTAACCACTTGAAATTAAATTGGAAATCCAAAACAGGAAGAAATCTGAAACAACCTCAAATCTGGACATTAAACAATTCACTTTAAATAACCCATGAGTCAAAGTAGAAATGATAAAATAGTGAGCTATTAAAACTATAAAAATACATTATGTTAAAATTTATGGATGCAGCTAAAGTGTTAGAGGGTCTGAAACTTTAAATGTTTATATCAGAAAAGAAAAAAAAGTCTCAAATCAATCACCTAATTGTCCATTTTAGCAAATTATACAAAGAAGCATAAACTAAAATCAAAGCAAAAAGAATCATAATAAATATTTGAGTGAATTAATGAAAGAAAATAACAGAAACATAATAGAAAAATGTCACTAAAACCAAAAGTTGATTCCTAAAATAATAAAGTTGACAAACCATTAGCTAGAAGGCCAAGAAAATAAAACAAAAGGAACATAAAGGAGGCACCACTACCTTCCCTACAAAAATTAAAATGTTTGTAAGGAAATAATAGCTTAACTGAATAGCAACAAATCAGATAAGTCCAAGTATATAGGTGAATTTCTAGAAAGATGCAAATTACCAAAATTCACTCAGAAAAGGAAAAAATAGACCTATAACATATAAGGAATTTGAATTAGTAGTTTAAAATATTCTTTTTTTAAACTTTAAAATATTCTTACAGAGAAAATTTTAGGCATAAGTGGCTCCACTAATGATTTATATTCAATTTCTTTTTTATGTTAAAAAAGAAATAACACCTTTCCTTCACAAGCTGTTCCAGAAAATATAATAAAAGGGAATACTTCCCAAGTCATTATATATGTCCTATATTACCATGAGAAAAAAAACCACTTACAAAAACATTAGCAAAACAATAATATAGACCAGTAGCAACTCTGAATAGAGACACATAAATCCTTAACAAAATATTAGCACACTGAGTTCAGCAACCTGTAATAAGGATTATACATCATGACCAAGTAAAATTCATACCACAAATGCATGGATGGTTAAATACCTAAAAATTACGGTAATGTGCAATTTTAGTAAAAGAAAGGACAAAATCCACACAATAATACCAATAGATGCAAAGAGCTTGTGGAAAACATTCAATACCCTTTCATAATAAAATATCACTGTAAGCTAGGGATGCATAGGATCTTCTTCAGCAAAAACACATACACACAAAATCCTTAAATCTAACATCACATTTCATAGTGATAGACTGAATGCTTTTCCCCAAGGATAAGGGAAATGGAAAATACATTCTGCTCCATTCTCTTCAGTTGTATATAACACTGTACTAGCAAGTTTACATTAAGGTGAGAAGGAGAAGGGTGTGTGGAGAAATTAAAATAATTCAAATTTGGATAAACCTGTCTTTATTGGCAAATGTCATAATCCTAAAGGTGTCTTCCCCCCTTACACAAAATTCACTAGAATGGGTAAATGAGTTTAACAAGGTCACAAGATACACAATTAACACCTAAAATTAATTAAATGGTATACGTTATTAATGGGTCATTGGAAAAACAAAATAGAGAAAACAACTCTACCCAGAAGAGTATCAGAAAGAATAATATGCATTAAAGTTAACATACACTGTAAAAGATTTGTATACTGAATAACCACACAGCATTTTGTTGGAACAAATTAAATTTAAATAAATGAGGATACATTCCATGTTCACGAGTTAATTTTTTCTACATATAGATGCAGTGTTTCCCCAAAGTGATCTACAGGTTTAATAACAATCCTAGTCAAAATCCTTGCAAGACTTTTCTGCAGAAAACACCAAGCTACATTTAAAATGCAAAGACTAGAACAGCCAAAACTTTTTGCAAAAGAAGAACAAATTTGAAGGACTTCAACTACCAGATTCCAAATGTCACTGCAAAGCAACAGTGAACGGATCACAAGGCGGTACTGGCATGAGGCTGAGTACGCAGATCAGTAAAACCGGACTGGGAGTCCAGAAGTAGACCTTTCTGTTCACAGTCATTTTTGACACATGCAATTCAGTTATATTTTAAATAAGTGGCACTGGTACAATTAGACATTCACATGCAAACTTATAAATAGATGCTAGCCAAAAATTCATTCAGATCAGTCATTAACCTTATTGTAAGAACTAAAATTTAAAACTCTTTGAAGGGAACATAAGAGTAAAATTTCTAGTCTTTGGGTTAGAGAAAGAGTTGTCAGCTACAAAATCAACAGTATGAGACATATATCTATAAATTAAGTAACAAATTATAACATATAAATATATATAAAATATATTACACTTCATTACAATGAAAAACGATTACACTTCCAAAGACACCATTAAGAAAAGACAAGGCTGAGACTGAGAGAAAATATTTAGAAAATATATATGTGATAAAGTACTTTCATCTATAATATAGACGATATAACAGTATAAAACTAATTTAATAACATAATGGCATAATATGGTATACTACACTATTCTATGACAACTTAAAAATAAGAAAAGTGACCTAAAACTGACAAAAAACTGATATATACTGAAGAATACATACAAATGGCTGAAAACATGCTGCACATTTTTCGTCATCAGGAAATGAGACTAAACCTGCAATGAAACACCCTCGCCTACCTGCAAGAACCGTTTAATCAAGAAGCTGGACCATGCAAACTCCTGGGAAAGCTGCAGAGACACTGGAGCCCTACTCACTGCTGTCAGAAATCAAGAGGTACAGGCAACTTCAAAAATGGTTTGGTGGTTTCTTAAAAAGTGGAACATAAATCCTTTTATACAAGCCAATGATTCCACTCTTAGTAATCAACCACAGAGAAATGAAAACCTACCCACACAATGATTTATAAACAAATGTTGATAGAAAATGGTCATTTTTTAACAATGGCCAAAAATGAAACAATCCAAATATTTATCCAATGCTAAGTACATAAGACAGGAATGCAGAAGTAGGTTTACAATTGTGAGTACAAAAAACAGAGTTTATGGTATTGTTTATTCATTCATTACTGTATTACTTGTTTCTAACCCTACTTTTGCCCACCCCTGTGTGATAAAGTGTGATGTATATCCATACAGTCATCTTCTCAGTAATACAAAGGAATAAAACACTGATTTATGCTACAACATGTATGAACTTTAAAAATATCACGCTATGTGAAAGAAGCCAGACACCAAAGATGGATATTGTAGGATTTCATTTATATAAAATGAGACCAAAAAGGGTAACATTACAGAGACCCAAAGCAGATCCATGGTTGCCTGACAGGACTACTGTTTGTGATCAGCTCAAGAGAACTTTTTAGCGTGATTTAACAGTTCTACAACTGGATTATGAGGACAGTTGCACAGCTCCATAAATTCAGCAAATATAAAATTTGTATACTTACAAAAATTAAATAAGGAACAGTCCCTATCCTCAAACCCCACCATTCCCCTGTTTTGGTGGATGCACAATGAGGCACTCAGCTAGGGGCTTACAAAGGCAAAGAGCTAGGTTTTTTAAAGAGTATCAGTAACACTGGAATTTAAATCCAGTATTGAAAGCGACAAATTGGCGTGTTCGGATCCAGTCAATGTTATTTGAAGCCATGCAAATGAGAATTTTGTAGAGGCCCGAACCTATTTAAATGGCGAGTGACTTCTTTCTGAAACAATGTAGAGTCATAGAGAGTAGCTACATTTTGAAGCCAGGTTAGCTCACCTCTGCATCATTCATTGAGAACCTAGTGAGTGGCGAGCACTGGACTATCTGAGGATTCGAACGGACCAAAGCTCAGCTTCCTTTCCAAGTGCTGCTCTATCAACTACAGCTGATAGACTGTGGGCAAAATATTTGACTTCTGTATGTACCAGTTCCCCCTTTCAGTAAAACAAGGATTTGATGGGGAAAAAATATGTGAACTATAAAGTATACACTTAGAAAATGTTTCATGCTAACTACAATTCTACAATAAATGGGAAGTGGAGGAGGTATGTGCTTGTGATTTTAATCATGGTGGGTTTTCAGGGAGTTGCAACTGAATGCTGGCTTTGTTACAGGGGCTTAGAAAAAGTGACAGATGTTCTTTGCATTTAAACCTGCTGCGATAAGCCATCCAAAGTGTCCAACCAGGTGAATGGAATGAGTCATGATTGATATTATTTCGTACCTGTGGAGCATCACTGTTGCTTTCCAAATTTGGAGCTTTGTTTCTGAAGAACAACAACAGAATGTCAAGGAGATGTTCCTCTGGAAGCCACAGGGCCGTCTGGGCTTTTTCGAAGTCCCTGAGAGTCAGCGCTCCCAGGCTGGGAGTCAGAACAACAGGTAGGAACTGGAGTGGGCGGAGAAGGGAAAGATCCTATGAAATGCCTGGTGATTCAGTCAAGGCACATACAAAAGCCCAAGAAAAGGCATGGGTGTTCCATGCAACCCAAAGAAACAAACGGTGTTTTGAAACTTAAGTTGGTGCTAAGTCTATTACAGGATCTAAAGATACAGAGTCAAAAATAAAACCCAACCCGGCCCCTGCCTTTAAGAAGCTCACAACCACATCAGAGAGAGAGACGTTGACTAATAAGTATATTTGTGAGAAAAGAACAATCAGTCACATCTGCTTAGGCCACCCCACTTTTACAAATTCCAGCAATTACAAGAAATTGTGTGCACTGAGGAAAATTCTCAGAACCTTGTAATATGACAAAACCGTAGAGCTGATTTAACAACACAACTTCCAGGGGAATTTTCCTTTTGTTCTATTAGTTAGGACTCTCAGGCTGAAAGTGTTAGAAACACAAAATCAAATTAGTTTGAACAAAATAGCCAAGCTTTGAAGAATGTGGGGTGATGCTGGGCCCCAAAGATGACCATATGACCACCTCCCCTTTTCTTCTTCGCTCTGTGTGGTAGTTTCTTTCTCTCTGACAGGCTTATTCCCTTCATCCAAAACCACCCTTACTGATAACTCTAAAATTTATGTTCCAAATTCTCCAGGGACGGAAGATCTGACATTTACACTCTCTATATTGATTCAAAAATCTGGAGAAACATGATTACACTACCCCTGTGCGAGGTCACTAAAAATTTAGAATCTTCACACCAGAGCCACATAAGCAGTCTGGAAGAAGACAATTTCTTCGAAATAAGAAGGTACATGTTCCAGAAGAAGGGCCAGGTGAGTATAAGCAGTAAATGTAACACTTTTCCACTACATTGTTCTGCTTTGAATCATGTGATCCATCCTTTTTCACATTTTTTGAACCCTGACCTCACTTCATCTGCCATTGAAACCTAATACAAATCACCTCTCTCCTGCCACCCATACTACATAAACCTCTTTTAAAAATCTGGTTGTGGAAGGCGACACAGCAACATGCCTCCTCGATTCTGTGCACCCGTGGGAGTGTTTGTTGAGGAGCTAACAAGGGACTGTGTTTCCCCAAAGAGGGAGGCCAAGGAGCCCACACCGGAGGGGCTAGTCGAACACGGAGGAAATGGAGTATAATGACACGTGCAGCAATTAGGGAGGCATTTTACACGATCTAGAGAACACAAAATTCTCTTGACAGGTATGTTGAGTAATCAACTTTCTTTACCAAGTATAAGCTCTGAGTGCTTCTGATAATACATTACATTTAATCATTTTTGCCTTTTACGTATAATGGCACATTAGCCACAAAAAGGATAGGGATGATTATCTCCCCAATGAAATATGGAGGGAAAACAATTTCTGCAATCCCAATGTCTTGTTTATCTATAATAAGATGAGCGCGTGTGGGTGCATGTGTGGTGAGGAGGGGCAACAGGCAATGTCAATCAATTGTATTCATAAACACAGCTTGGAGGCAGACCCTGAATAATTTAGACTCTCCCCTGGCTTGCTGCTTCTGCAAGCAGGCATGCTCAAGTTGCATTACCATTTTGATTGAATGAGCAGGGTCAATAACGTCACTTCTTCTCATCCAAAGCAAGAAAATTATTCTGAATCCAATCATCAATCAATGTAAGTAATCAGTCTATTTAAAACACCTTGGGCTTTCACACAACCAGCTATTCCTAGGGACCCAGTGCAAAAAAGCCATAGTGTTGGGCTGCCTTGTTAATCCTACTACATCCCCACTAAAGTGTTAAAAGGCCAGCTGGTATTCAACATGTGCTCTGCCATTAACAAGATTATGGCAAGGGATTCATTTGAGGAGTTTATATATATTCATTTGAGAAAGGATTTATTTGAGACTCCTGCACTCGGAGACCTCTAGTATCTTGTCTTCATTTGCATATAATTGTTTATCCATTACATTGCCATACCACACAGCTACACTATTTTTTTTTCTATAATTTCTGGAGGTTAATGGCTTTTTCCCTCTTCTAAATTCAAAGTCAACACTAAAGTCAAGAAAATGTGCTTCTCAGAGGGCTGTAACAACACTTGGCAGCCTGTACATTGTGAAAAATGTATTTGATCAAGGAACTTTTGCTAGCAGCATGCCGATGGATCCACACTGATTTCCTTGAGAAATGAAGGAATTAATCCTCATCTTCCATCTAGGTATCGAAAGCAGACCGAGACGTCTTGCACCATACCAATCTCTGACTTAGCCTTCACTCAGCCTCCTGTGCAAGTAAATATAATCACTGTGCAAAAGAGAGGAATAAGAGAGCAGATTTTGAATCTCCCTGAATGGCCAGAATAATCAGCAGGCAGCTGGAGATGAGTGGCTTCAATTACAGCTCTCAGGTTCATGGACCCTCTGACTAGGCACAACGGCTGGGGGAGATCTCTGGGGCAAGTGTGAATGATGTGGCTGCACAGACGCACCCAACACTATTCGGATGTGCGCTCCCGATGCAACCAATAGATACTTCCCTCCCTTGCTTTCTACCCTCACATAGAGGCTTTCTGGTTCTTAAAATTCACCAGAGGAATACTACTTCTGAAAATGTTTCAGCTGAGCACCTTGGTTAATAAAAGATAATTTCAAAGTATGATTTTTAAATATAGCTAGCACAATAATAAAGAAGGACAAAACTCTGCGCAAATGCTGAAGGTCATTGGCGAGCTGGCACCGAAATCAGAATGAAGGCTCTGAGGATGTCTGCCAATATGTGGGAGCCTCAATCCAATTTTTGAAAACATTATTTTAATTCTGATTATAATACATATAAAAGATGCTTTTTTAACCATTATAAGTGCACAATTCAGTGGCATTCATTCTACTCCTATTGTTGTGTAACCATTATCACTACTATTTTCGAATTTTTTCCATCACCCCAAACAGAAACTCTATACCCATTTAGCAATACTTCCCCATTTTCCTCTCCCCCAAGTAACCTATAATCTACTTTCTGTTTCTATGAATTGGCCTATTCTAGATATTTCATGCACATGGAGTCATACAATATGTGTCCACTTTATTTTCAAGATTCCTCCATGTTGTAGCACGCATCAGAACTTCGTTCCTCTTTAAGGTTACACAGATTAATCCATCTCCTAAATCCAGTTTTCAGGAAGATCAGAGCCTCAGGGTCACCTGCCAGCCTCCTCCTCTCTCATTGCTCTGGGTAACCACCTGACATTAGTTGTGTGGCCTTGTGACAAGGCCACAGGTGCCCCTGATTGGTGGTCTTCACACTCTAGAGAACTTGACATGTGTGGTAGACATTGACAAACAGACCATCCTGCTCAGTTTTCCTCACCAGATGAATACCAAAACCCTTGTCAAGGTGACAGAGCTATTAAGTGCCTATTCACACAGCAATCAGACGGTGGAGCATCAATCAGTAATCATAAAGTCAGGGGCATTTTCTCACAAAGTCAGGAATTCAGAGGGCTTTCATAAGCTAATCAGCAGGCATCAAATACACAATCAATCTAATTAGCTGCTCACATTTGGATGGCTCACAAAGCAACACAGTGAGCTTCATTAGTAATGATATTGAAAGTTGTGATCTGTGCAGTATTCAGCTAAAAATGAGTATCTTTGTGTGTGTGTGTGTGTGTGTGTGTGTGTGTGTGTGTGTGTAAATAGGTAAGGAGGATGGAGCTGTACTTCCTGTACCATGTACCAATTCAAAATGCGGGCACCAGAAACCCAACTGGTGCTACTTCTGCTTTTCTGTTGACCTAAACATAAAGGAGCAGGAGAGGGCAATTTATCACTAAGTCTGACACTAGCACATCAGTGAACTGTGGGTGAAGTGACCCACCTTACAGGAAAAGCAAAGTTAAGAGGAGGTCAATAATTCTGGAAATGTACTGTTCTTTATGAAAACACCATTGTTTGCCTCTAAGTGCAATCCCTCTTGACTTTAAAATCCACAGCTTTTCTCCTATGAATACCTTCCTTGGATAAAATGAGCACCAAAGCAATCCAGTAGATATCTGGAGAACGACTCTTCCAAAGCAAGCACCCACCAGAGAGCTGTTGGCCACCGCGGTGGTAAAGGCCCTCTGGGACAGAGACTGAGTCCTTCTTCATAACCCAGAAGGATGGCTGCACATCACACATTGTACCAGGCATTCTGAAGGTAGGCAAGGGCATAGGCATGGTCACCGTTCTCCAGCTGCTCATCCTATCTTGGGATAACACTAATGAAAAAAATAGCAAACATTAAAAAATAGCATGTTGTTAAGGGCAAAATCTGTGCTACAAATCTGCATATTTTCAGATTTGAGAATTGAACAGAAGGAAGAACACTGATACATTGAATGTCAGAAGAGCCTTCTGGAAAAAGCTAGAGGCCAGGAGCTGGTTGCTTTTGAAGTGGTATATTTCTAAACTGCTAGTGTGTCAAGAGAATTGATAGTCATTTTTAGTGAAGGTTAGATTATACTTCAGAAAGCTAGTACAAAATGGTCACATAATGGAACATACAGGGGAATACTTATAAATAAACTCCCCCATATTTTGCTCAGCATAGCACACTTTTAAGAGCCAGAGTTCACTCTCTATAAATCTCCTTGGTCAATATCTCTCTATGAATGAGAAAGAGTAAAAATATTCAGATGCCATGTCATAGCATGTGCCAAGATGGACTCCAAGTAACTTCCTTAAAGAAAATGTCTTCTGTCCCACAAGTCTTGGGGAATCTGCATCAGAGTTAGGGGCACAGAAGGGAGGGTCTGCATTTAAATACCCCTGTATTTCAAAGCTTTGCTCCAAGGTCATCTCCTCTAAAAGGCTCTCTGACCTTTGTTTCGCCTCAAATGGTGTTCTATCTACATCTAATGGTACCCATACTTCTAATCCCACACAGCCCTATGAAGTTTCTTATCCACATTTATTCACATTTATGCATCCCTCTATTAGATTGAAAGCCCCCTTAAAACAAACAATGTTTCCACTTTAGTTTTGTAACCCTGTTCCTTAATATGTATATGATGAATAAATTAATAAATATTTTCCAATTAGTTTTGGCTTATGTGACAACGTGGGTTCTATGAAGGTAAGTGCTTTTGACACCGAGGAAGCCATTACGGGGATTTATTAAGAGCACTTAGTGCCCAGAAGGCTGTGTGCAAGATATAAAACCTCACATCTCTGTCTCCCAGGAGTCCGTATGACAGATCAGTCACGGATTCACACTGCGGGAAGTTTAATATGAGGGTTGGAGAGAAATAGCATTCAAAGAATAAAAAATTCTGGTTTATGATTAAAAAAAATCCTAAGAGGTGTTCAAGGGGCTTGTTATATAGAAAGAAAAGTTTAAAAGGCAGGGAAATAAATGAGGACATGGTATCTTAAGGGAGAGAGCAGGAGCAGGCCTTCCTTTATACAAAGAAGAACACCGGAGTCTTAGAAAATGTATAGTCATTCCATTGAAGATATTTAAGCCCCTGTGTTCCCAGATAAAACTTTCAGATGAAAGGTGCCATAAACGAACTAGGCAATAAAATCCCCGTGAGTAAAGTAATCTGTGAGTTTCATTTGTTTTCTTCCTTTTTGATGTCTCACCACACAGAGCACTCGACTATTTAAAGTCTGGGCCCCCCTTGCGCGTGACAATGGCACCAAGCAGGAGGAGTCTGGAACCGGAGACCACAGACAGTGCACCCGCACACCCCAACGGCACCCCCACTGGCAGGTACCAAAGCAGGTGGTTCAGGGGCTACGTCTGCTTGTAGGGTCTGAGTGCTGAAAGCCTTGTCGTTACAATCCGACCTGAGATGAGTGACAGTTGACTGCTGCTCCGTGCAGGAAAACCTGGGTGCCTTGCAGAGAGCAGCATGTGGACAGGGGTCACCCTGGCAGATTTGGAGGTGCTGTCATGGCAAGAAGACTTGCATCTGGGTGTGTGTATTGGTTTTCTAGGACAGCCATGACAAAAGATCACAGACTGGGCCCTGGCTGGTGTGGCTCAGTGGATTGAGTGCGGGCTTGGAACCAAAGGGTCACCAGTTCAATTCCCACTAAGGGCACGTGCCTGGGTTATGGGTCAGGTCCCCAGAAAGGGGCATGCAAGATGCAACCACACATTGATGTTTCTCTCCCTGTCTTTCTCCTTCCTTTCCTCTCTCTTTCAAATAGATAGATAGATAGATAGATAGATAGATAGATAGATAGATAAAATCTTTTTTAAATATCATAGACTGAGTAGCTTAAACAACAGAAATGTATCTTCTCACAGTTCTGGAGGCTAGAAATCCAAGGTCAAGGATTTGGAAGGGTTGGTTTCTTCTGAGGCCTCTGGTCTTGGCTTGCATATGGTTGTGTCCACTCTGTCCTCACGTGGCCTTTCCTCTGTGTGTTTGCACTCCCAGTCTCTCTTTCTGTATCTTAATCTCTCCTTCTTCTAAGAACACTAGTCATATCTTTAAAGGACCTATCTTCAAATATAGTCACATTGTGAGGTGCTGAAGGTTAAGAGTTCAACATCAGAATTTTAGGGGGATGAAGTTCAGCCTTTGACACCAATGTAGCTGCCCCTTAATCTCTACTTGCGATATTCTTCAGAAAGTACCTTCACTATTCTTCTCAGAGATATACCTTTTCACTGATCTAAGAAAAAGAATTGCTGATATTTTAAGAGGGTTTACTTTTGCCAGGCACAATTCTAAGCATTCTGTATGAATTATTTTATTTCATAATCATAATAAGCTTATGAAGGAGGTGTGGTTATTGTTCTTATTTTATTTTGAGATTCCGCAATAGATTTTTTAATGTTGCCCACATGTTAAAACAAGTGTTGGAGGAACAATTACTTCGAGATAAACTGCCCGGAGTTAGACTGCATAATTGGATGCGTTGTGACGTACATGCTCACCGGTGAAGTCCTCGTCCAGTGAAAAGCTCCTTCCTGTCCCTTTGTCACCCTTCCCTCGTGCTTCTTTCTACACTTCACCCACCTCACCTCCAGGCAACCCTGGTTCTGCTTTCTGTCATGATAGAGTTGCTTGCGTTTCATAGCATTTTATGTGGACAGAACTCACAGTACATATTTGCTCCTGTCTGACTTCTTTCCCTCAACATAATTACTTTCAGAGTCATCCAGGTAGTTGGGCATACCAGTAGTTTATTCCTTTTACTACTGAGTAGTGTTACAACCAGTACCACCATCTTCCCATCTTAATAGAATGGATCAACAGTGTCCTCTTCTTGTTCCTGAGAAACCATCCTTCATCTTCCTTGGGATCCTCTCATTTGTGACAACATAAATGGACCACGAGAATATTAAGCTAAGCAAAATAAGTCAGTCAGAAAAAGCTACGAATCATATGATTTCACTCAAATGTGAGATATAAAACTGAAACTCATAGAGGTAGACAACAGTGTGGTGATTACCAGAGGGATGGAAGTAGTAGCAAAGGGTAGAGGGGGCCAACTACATGGTGAAGGAAGATGATTTGACTTCAGGTGAAGGGCACTCAATGCAATATATAGATAGTGTATCACAGAAATGTACACTTGAAACCTATATGATCTTATTAACCAATGTCACTGAAATACATTTTATTTTAAAAGTTTTATCTCATTGTCTCTTAGAAATTCTAAAGAGTTATTACTATGCCAAATAATAGCACCACAAACCAAAAATTGTTAAGTCCACTTCTATTACTTGATGTTGCTAACCAGGAACGAAGGGAGCCTCCCCTGTTACTAGTGTGAAGGAAAAGTGTGTTTTCAGCTTACAAATACCATGTATGAGCTACAAAGTTAAAGGATTTGGCTTAGGGCTTTTATACCCACACATTCTTACTAATGACATAAATTCCCTTCTTCTTCCCCAACTCTTTTGAAAATCACTGTTCTTTTTCTCTTTCTGTCTGCAGTGCAATTTAACCTCCCACTTGAATATAGAGTATAATTCAATTGAGAGGTGTGTTTATACCACATGAAACACAATAAAGCATGATGAAGTATTTCTTAAATCGTTTGCAAATGAATGGCTGTAATATTCCCAGGGTGTTCTGTTCTCCTGCAAACTAAAAGCAACTGTGTCTATTTATTAATATATGGATCCCAAATGCCTTCTTGAGACATTTAAAAGCTGGATGAGATGAGCGTGACCTAATGGAAAATCACAGAGAAAGATATTAAATGGAAAATGTGTGCTGAGACTGGGACAGAATTTTCATATGCAGAAGAGCAGAGATATACATTGTCTGATGCCATGATACCAAGTAGATAACAGCAAGATAAAGTAGGAGGAAATGACTCAAGAACCTCAGAGAGGTCAAAGGTATGGCCAAAGTTAGAAATAAGAATAATACCCAGGCCTCCTGACTCCACATCTATCCCAAAGTGGAGGGTGGGAGTCAGAGAGAAATCAACCACCTGGGCACCTGCTGCAATCAGGAGCCAGCTGATTCTTAGTCCTTTGTTATAGGAACTATTGTTCTGTCACATTAGCTCTCTCAGTACTTCAAGTATTATGTTTTCCTCTTAGTAGCTATTCTTATTTTAAATCAAAATACATTTCCATTATTCCATGTTTTAATGCAAGGTTACTCATATTTTTGATAATAGTAAAATATCATTTTAACACTTCCACTGAAATAATTCTTTAAATATCACCTTCAATACAGGGATGGGCTGAACATATAGTAAAGGAAACAGCAACCCTTAATTACCCCAGCGGTAATCAAGAACTGCATCTCTAGCCCTGGCTGGTGTGGCTCAGTGGTTGAGTGCCAGCCTACGAAGCAGAGTTGCTGGTTTGATTCCCAGTCAGGGCACATGCCTGGGCTTCAGCCAGGTCCCCAGTAGGGGGTGCTCAAGAGGCAACCACACATTGATGTTTGTCTCCCTCTCTTTCTCCCTCCCTTCCCTTCTTTAAAAAATAAATAAATAAAATCCTTAAAAAAAAAAAAAAGAATTGCAGCTCTAGCCTCCTCTCATCTACCTCATGAACCCCTTTCACAGAATTAGCAAATTAACAGTAAAGATAATTTTATGGTCTCATATGGCACAGAGAAAAGTATTTGACAAAATTCAGAATCTATTCATCATAAAAATAAAGTCTCTTAGCAACCTAGGAAAAGAAAAGAACTTGTAAATCTTAATAAAAGTAAAATATATACTTAAAAATATTGTAAGAAAATCAGAAACAAAAATAACACAAGAATTTACTCTCTCCTGTCTTCTATACAACATTGTCCTAGAGGTTCTGACCAGGACAGGTAAGCAAGAAGGACAAATGCAAGGCAGAAGATAAAAAAGGAAGAAACAAATCGTTATAATTCACAGATGATGTGATTGTGTTAGGACTGCTAAGTGAGCTTAATAAGAACTCTCTATACAAAATCGATATACAACAATCATCTTTTGCTTCAATAAATCAACAATAATTAAAATCAAGTTATTAAAATACTGTATAATATCACTTTTTAAAATGTAAAATATCAAATAATAATTAACATGGCTAACACGGAAGAGTTCTACCAACTCAGTGACACAATGGAAAACTTTCCCGACGTGCATCGAAGGGGAGCTGAGTGAAGGAGAGACATGCTGACAGGGTGGGGACTTCCATTTCTAAAGTCCTCGGTTCCTAATGTGCTCATTTATTCATCGGTGTTCATCTACATACTCAACTTCATTACATCCGTTTCCATAGTATCCATTATTTTCTTTCCTGCCTCTGTGTGAATTTTCTTTCTGCCATTATCCCTTGAATTTTCCCATAATCATTCTTGCTCTCCCACCATTTTTGTTTTAATCAAACTTCTTGTCATTTGCTGTCCATATGTTACCTTTTTAATCATCTTCAAACACAGAAGTGAGAATGCCGGGCGTTGGTGCATTTAATTTATTTAAACCTTTTAAAGTATTTTTTCCTGTTTGCTCTAATAAATGATCATTGGAAGGAAGCACTTCCTGGTCTTCAGAGTGATCATGACTTCCTGGGCTGTGTAATATACTGTCATAGGCTCCATGGTCATCTTTTTCTGTGTCCTCGTCCTCGGGTGAGGAACTGTCTCCTTACAGGTAACATTTGCTGGAAGTCCTGATATAGGACGTTCCCTTTACTGTTCAATTGCTGGATGTCCAACTGGAAGATAGCTTTATGTGTATATCTCAAGATTTTCTAACACCCCATGGCTTTGGTATATATTATGCTACATATTGATTAAATATTGACTCAATATATAGCAACTCAAGTCCCCAAAATGTGCTGATATCAATGGTTTTCCCTGACTCAGCCCTGCATATAGCGCTTTTCTTGAAGGTCCATGGCTCCCTAAGGTCTGCATGCCAACATAAATCCTTCCCTTCCTCATATACTTCATATAGCTGCATTTTGATTTTAGCCTTTGATTAAAGAGAAGCAATACAGGTGTAGGTCAGAAGTGGGAAGTAAGAGAGAATAGCTTTCTAGTTATCTAAAAAAAATAGCTATTATGTAGTGGAGAGAGAGGAGAGAGATTTCTGGTTACCAGGGACCTTGCGTTTCTCATCTAAGGGCAGAAAATGCATGAGGTAAGAAAGGATTTTCAAACTAGACTGGAATGGGCATATTTCTCCTGAGCTTGGAAAATGGACCATCTGTTATACACACTCTTCAGCCTAGTGCAGGCAACCTAATAGTAGAAACTCCTTCTAGGGTTAGCAATGGGTTTATTGTCAGTCTTAGTTTATCCTGCAGTGAGTTACCTTAATAGTAATTCATCTAGGAACAAGAAGTCTCTTACCCTAAATACTGTTTTTAAATAAAATGATTGTTTTCTATAATGTCAGCTGACCTTATGAGACATGACATTCTAGGAACATGATGGACTCAGCCAACAATAAGAGTTGTGCTTCCACCCATCTCTTAAAGTGCTCGTTTGATTATATACATTTTGTAGTGACTTATACTTGACCTCACAGGAAAGGAAAGAAAAGTCCTAAGTATCATACCAAAGATGAAACTTGGAGAAGGAATGATAAACTTTAGGATGTCAAAAACCTCAATGAACCAAGAAATATTGTGTGGTTGGCCTGTTGGATGTAGAAGCTACAGGGCTGGACTTTGAAATCAGCAGAAGGAGAGAATAGGTGATATTTCACACATATGATGCAGGATGTGGGGGCCGAGAAGCTTCAGCACAGTGAGAACGCAAGGAGTGCACCTACTAACCCAGACACCACTGTAAAAGAAAACCTGTGTCATGAGCAGTGTGAGAAAACATAGAAGATGGGAAAAACATGTGAACCAAGACAGTTTTACAGAATCTTTAACCAAAAGACCAATGTTTTTGTTAGGTAACATAACGTATGTTAAGTTTTAAAGCCTAAATTTTCTCTACTACTGTGAAATTCATATCTCCAGAGTAAAAAAAAAAAATGAATTAAAGATGGTTCCTGACCTATAAAGATACCTGACTACTGGAAATTTTTTAAAAAACATAAAAATACTTCATAGCAATATGTCTATAATCAAGGGTTTAATGGGACCAGATACCCTGGGAATAAAACAATGCTTATGAACATAAGCTTGTAATTAAAAGACACAAACCACAGAGGCAATGATCCTCCCTAAAGGAAATATTGACAAACAAATATTCAATCCCAAAGAACTCAAGGTAGTAGAAAAATTAGAACTCTATAAATAGTATGTTCGAAATGAGTACAGAGATGGGAGGAAGGGAGGGAGGGAGGGACGGAGGGGAAGAGAGAGAGAAAGAGAGGAAGAGAGAAAGAAGAAAGAGAGAGAGAGAAAGAAAGAAAAAGAAAGAGAGAGAAAGGAAGAAAGAAAGGAAGAAAGAAAGGAAGAAAGAAAGAGAAAGAAAGAAAGAAAGAAAGAAAGAAAGAAAGAAAGAAAGAAAGAAAGAAAGAAAGAAAGAAAGAAAGAAAGAAGGAAAGAAGGAAGGAAGGAAAGAAAGAAAGAAGGAAGGAAGGAAAGAAAAGGAAGGAAGGAAGGAAAGAAAAGGAAGGAAGGAAGGAAAGAAAAGGAAGGAAGGAAGGAAA